>OY282411.1:9758425-10308425 GCA_958295455.1 Coleophora deauratella
ACCTAAAATTGCGGAGCTAGCATAATATGGGCACGCCGTTTTGAATTAACAGAACGTTGAATTAACATTTTTTTTAATAATAAAAAACTTTTCAATGAGATCAACATTCACTACAATCAGATCATTACAATTAAGAATCCAACGCTTTTACGATCCCGGTATCCCGGGAATTTTTTGTATGAAAATCTGTAAACTTATTCAGAAAGGCAAATCCATACTATTCTTTTTTGGGAAAAAATGAAATTGCCCCATAATTTCCGATCACTAGTTATTACGTTACCTTATGAAAAAAGTCTACTTAAAGCACTTTTGAGTATGAAATCAAGAGAAAATGAGATAGGAAAGGCTTACCAAATCGTGGAGAAAAAGTAAATTTTGGCGACAGGTCTCCAGAACATACAACCTAACCGCCATCTCTTCAAAAGACAAAAGAAAATTTCATAGGACACATAAAAGTTCCCGAGGAAATTGTAAGTCAGGGAGGGAGTAAGGGGGAGGCTAAGCCCGGTATCAAGATAAATCAATGTTTGTTTGTGCTGGAGTGCGGCACTTACCGCGAACAGAGCAGGTGTAGAGTCGCTTCAAAGCATTTATGTGACGCGAGTAAAATAAAGTGTTATAGGAAAACTGTTATTAAAAATAATCTAAAAGGTGATAATTCCGCCTTTGCTTCATTTTTAAACTGTTAATTATATTTAACCGAACCGCCCCGGCATTTACCGAACTTCGACGAATTGGAGCAAATAAAACCGATGTTAGCGAAATAATTTACAGAAAAAAACACTTGTTTAATTATGAAAACACGAAAGTTAAACGCTGTGATACAATGAAGAATAAAATATGGGGGTTGTTAGAGCAACCAGCGGGAGGCAAGCCACGAATTGTCGCTTCTTTCTAAGTTCATGGAATGTAACAAGCTTAGAGCGAACTTTCGACCGAATTCGACATTCGTCAAAAGCCACATTCGGCCCATCACTAAATTATATTTCGTAAGTACAGAGAACTTCTTAATGCTTTTTCAAACTTCGAACATTATGAACATCGCCTTCTTTGTTAGGTTTATCGACTCCACCGCTTTCTCTGTCCTCTTTTACAACCGGGAAACTTTGTCGCTTGCCGTTTTATTTGGTTTTCTTTTGACGCGGCAATCCCTTGAGCCGTCCTGATTAATTTCACCCTAAAGGTAGGGGGGTAAGGGGGCAATGAATGGTTTGATGGAACTGAATACACGTCTGTGTTCCTATCGTATTGTAGATAGTTTTTAAACTGTCTGATTCGAATAAATTCATGATTTTATTCCCATAAAAACTTAATTTAGTTATGGCGACTTCTTAAGAATTTGTGGGTATAAAGTTTTATTGGCGTTTATGTTGTGTGGTTACAGAGTATACAGGGTGAAATTGAAATCGTGGACCAAATTGTATCTGTGGTTTCTGTTCATGGAACTGAATAACCATCTCTAAGAAATCAATTCAATCGGAGCAAAAAAAAATTAGACTCTTCATACAAATCGATGACCTTGGTAGCCTAGACTTTTTATGGAAAGTCCAAATTTGTTTTTTGCTCTGATTGAATCAGTTTCTTAGAGAAAGTTGCATAAGTAGAAACCACAGTTTGTTCCACGATTTGAATTTCACCTGTATAATCGCTGGTAGTAGATGCAATTTCGTATGGATTTCAAGTAGATAAAGAGTAAATTAGGTATACTAGTTAGTATATTTTTATATGTTTTTAAGGTCAATTTTTTGCAATTTCTTTAAAGTCCTGAATGAAAGTCGTTCATTTTGAAGAGTAGAACGCTCTCTTAAAGTGTTCTTCACCTTTTTTGTAAATAACTTATACGTAGTGGATGAAAAAACCCTGTATTGTATAGGTTCTTAAAAAAGGAGCTATACCTGTGTTCCAATATTAATATAAAAAATAAATTCTGATAGTATGGCCTTTTTCTACTATGACTGTTCGTAGCCGTGTTTCGCATTTGAAAGAGACTTAAAAATAGTTGCTTTTGTTATATTTTAGTCAAATAAAATTAATACAATAAAGAAGTTGAAATTTGATTTGTTTCGTTTTTATTCACAGCAGCTTCTTTCTCACTAATATTACTTACAAATGCGAAAGTATGGATGTTTGTTTGTTCCACTTTCATGCCGAAACTACTGACCGGATTTGGATGAAATTTGGTAGGTAGATACATAAAGCACTCGGCTAACACATAGGATAATTTTTATAACGCAAAAATTGAGGCTTACCGGAGGAATGGCTAAAAACTGAAATTTTAATTTGTCACTAGATGGCGCTGCTTTAACATTTTATTTCTCTCTGTACTCAATTCTGAAGTCCACTAGCGGAAGCTAGTTTACTTATAAAACTCAACAACTTTCCCCAAGAAAGCCATACAATCGACGCAACAAAAAAATTATGGACTCTCCATACAAAGTTGATGATGTATGAGAACTCAAAATTTGTGCTCTAATTGTATGTTCCTTGGAGAAAGTTGTTTAGTTTTATGACTAGAAGCTACAATTAAAATTTGAAAAAAAAAACAACAAGAAAATTTCACTCCGTTTATGTTTGAATGGCCGTAATTTTCTTGAAAACTACTAGAGGAGTGAAGTGAAACCTTTTTGATATAAAGCTTATAGTTCATTAAGAACCTTATAGTTCAATAAATAAGCGTAGCTAAGTTTGCTCTTTGGTTTTCAAAGTTTAGACAATGATTTTCAATGTTATCTGTATTAAGTAGAAAAATCACTGCAATGCAGCGTTCGTTGATGTCTTTTATATGGCCGAGATATATACAGAATGTTAAAAAAAGTGCGTTTGAAATTTTAAGGGGTTACTCAGAATCAAGTATAGAATCCAGGAAAAATATTGAAAAAATCCGCTCTTCAATTATTTTTTTCAGATTCTCATACTAAATCTAAGTAAATAGTGAATCGAGAATTTGTATGAAAAACTGCAAAAAAAATTGAAGAGCGAATTTTTTCAATATTTTTCCTGGATTCTTTACTTGATTCTGAGTAACCCCTTAAAATTTCAAACGCACTTTTTTTAACACCCTGTATAGACATTTCTCTTGATGTATGCTTATCATTATATTTGTTTTTATTGTTATAAACAACCCATATCGTCCCCATTGCAGGGGCATGGGTCTCTTCCCATACCTCGGGAAGGTTAGGCTATACACCACACAGGGGGGCCAAGTCCGGATTGATGGAGGTTTCGTAGCGTTTTTTTTTATAAACCTATAAGGTCTAACAAAATCAGCTGAAACTATCAGTATTTTAAAACTGGGGTTTCTATTCATTAATATAAACAACTGTTTTTAATTCAAGCTTTTTTTTACTTCCCTTCCCATACTATGCTGGCCATTGCTGGCCAATAGCCAGAAAAAAAGCTGATCGACTAATTAATAAAGCTAAAAAAACGACTCTTGGTTTTTTTGGGGAAAGTTGTTCAGTTCCATGTGTGGAGGCTTAAATAATAGTAGTTTAAATAGTATTTTTAAAGTTTGTGTTTTAAAAATATTACAAATATTGTAAATCCATTATACTTATGTCACATCAAACTTCTCAATTCAGCGCGCTAATGACACCATTAAAAAACCGACCCAAGTTCTCAAATTATCAATCCCACGCAACGCCACAAAAGGCAATAAAAACTCAATATTCAAAACGCGAACACGTTATATTCTGGAACGCGAAATGAAATTTCAAATCTCCCATCTCGGCTTCTATTGGCCTATTTGTATTCGGAACGCGGGCTGACCGGGTAAAGTGGCAAATCATGGAGCGGCTGAAAATCAGTCAGATAGACCCCGAGTTACTGGCAGGCGAGGGCTGAATACTAATGTAGCCTTTGCCCGTTAAAAAATGAAGTTTGACAGATTATATTTTCGGCGCCAATTTTTAGGGTTCTGTAGCCATAGCGCGTCAATGGGATTATATCACTTAAGTATAGGTGCATCGCTGTTCTCGGGCAGTGTGTATTAATAACCATAATATAAGACCAGTTACAAATAAAATTAAAACCATATTTTTTTGGAAAATATTTAGGTAAACTATTGCTCATACTGTTTGAACAGCATTCCTGTCAACATTCTAAGGTTGATTGGGAGAGATTCCATCATGGAGAGAAAATTTAACACTTTTGGACCCTAAGATAAGGTAAGATTAAGATCTTAAGGTCAAATTGTCGTAGGACAGTGTAAGTATACGTAAAACATAATTTAATTAAAGCATTTTATTATGATTGTACCTCGCGCTTCATATACTTATTTGACAGCGACACGTGTATGCATTAAGCCGATGTTACACGGTTCAATTTCCATTCAATATTGCTTTCAATGTAATTGCTTCAATGGCATTGAAACGTCTAAACATAGTTCAATGCGATTGCGCCATGTCATTGAAAGCTTATATTTTTCACTAGCTTTCAATGCGATTGATTTAATATTGAACATCGGATCATCGGTCAATGCGATTGAACCGTGTAAACACGAAAATTGAACGATGAATGAATTGAATGTCTCTTCTGTGCGTAGAAGCCTCCTACTACACGTACGTTGTATCTTCGACGCTCTAGCTGAAATGAGCATTGAAAGTCATTTTATTGATTTACCGTGTAACTAGGTAAAGACATTCAATGTTCAATGTGCAATGCCTTTCAATGAAATTGCTTCAATTTGATTGACTCGTGTAACATCGGCTTATGGAGTGCTTGTATTTTGGCATCTACGCACTTTTCATGGAAGTTCTCCATTATACTCACGAACTGCTTTTTCTCACAAATTCTATTGTTTTCTTGGACCCTATTTATACAATAAAACAAATAAAATAGTAAATCTTACCTCACTTTCCAACTATGAATGTAAAAAGAAAATAACAAATTGGATTCAAAATTTTGATTACATTGAAACTGAAAATCTTTTACACGTTTTATCGTAATCCCCAATAAACACACACACACACACTCTCAAACACACACACACACACACACACACACACACACACACACACACACACACACACACACACTTCAGTTTATTTAGTCTTGTATGTTTTACTAGTTTAGTATTCATTATTTTCGTTACCTTATGCTCTATGAAATGTTCCAATATATAAATATTTTGATTGTTGACAAAATAAAGTCATTTTGAACATTTTGTCCGGGTGGTGGAGACCTGGTGCTCTGAAACACAGGATCACCTAGTTCAGACATCAGGCTTCACAATACAATACACAAAATTATTTTATTTTGTTTAAAGTTTAAAGCCTTATTTTTAACACGGTTTAAATATGTATTCCCACTTTTATTTAGCATACTATTTAACCTGTATTGTATTTTGTGGAGCAAACAATAAAAAATTGATTGATTGATTGATTGATTGATACAAATTACACATACGGTTACTGAACTAGCGATCAAAATTACCTAAGACTACAAATTTTAGTTAATCGAGTATTTAGTTAATATTTATATAACCTACTAAAAATATTATTTACCTGTTATTCTTGAATCTTGATGATCTTGTGTCAGCTGCAGTGGTGTTTGTGCTACTTCCATATTGTTTTTTTTTTAGATGTCCAGTATTTTGTTTTCACTTAAACGTTTTCGTCTTTTTTTAAATTTTTAATACAATAAAGTACCAAAATTATTATTCTCAAAGCAGACGTCTTCTTTTAATAACATTTAACACTAAATAGCAAATTGCGAAAGTCAATTAAGTCACGCAAGCGTGACTAAACAAGTATATTGTAAGCTTATTTATATAAGTTATTTTGTCCTTTAGTAATGGTTAATAATTTTCATCAAATTATTATTTAAACAGGTGATCATTTTTATTTCTAGAATTACATCTCATTTATGCTCCTTGTTATTTGATAGTAAACGTTATATTATAAACGTTGATACAGTTTCAGTTTATGAAAACATAAAAGTTTATTTAAATCCGTCTTAGTATTGTTATTTCATCATGATTGTAACTAACTTACATAATAACGAAATTCCTTTTTAAAACAATTGGTAAAAAAAAAAACAATTTGACAGAAAATTTGCCGCGCGCGCCAAATTTTATTGCGATTGACGTTTCTTTTTTTTTCAGAAAGCTACCCGCGCTCGCGTGCTTTCTGCCACAGTCTGAGCACTTTTGACGGCCGGCGGTCGCACGCACCGCTTGGCGCGAGCTTGCCCCGAAGGCGTGGCGTGGCTCCGCCCCGTTGCTTTTCGCGTCTGACGCCGGCTCCCACTAGTGTGGGGGAGACTTCGATTTTGGGTCAGCTGTTAAGCGTCCGTTTTAAGCTTTAATTTGTGGCATTACACCGCTGCTCGGTTTTGCGGAACCCGCAATTTAGAATAATGACGTAGGTACCTACTTACTTACTTAATGGCATAAGAGAAACGAACGATTATCAAATAATATTGTTTTTCAGTTCTTAAAGATTTCACATGTAAATCACTGAATAGTATTCGTGGGAAATCAATGGGTTTTACTATAATAGTCTGATTAGGTAATAAAAATTCAAAAGTACTTATAAAAAAATCTCTCAATTTTTTTATTGATACTTTGGCATAATTTTGCTTACTTACAGCAATTCTTACTTAGAGTGACGACACTATACCAGTGTTTTTTTGTGGGTCGCGAAGCCTTTTTCAAGGGGTCGCGGGTAAAATAAAAAAAAATGTTAGAAGGTCCTACACTGCAATGAAAAAATACGATTCCAGTGAAAAGTCTAGGCCTGTTTATTTTTAAATAATTTGTCATAACGCTGTTCTATTTTGGACACGTTAATAACTAAATCATTTTCTAATTGAAGGAAATTATAAACGTAGTCTTTCAAATCACTGTATACCTATACAGTGACTTGAAAGACTACGTTTATGTTTATGGCCCTAGGGGGGTCGCAAGAATTGTTTAACTCGTAAAGGGGTCGGGTATTGAAAAAGGTTGGAAAAACACTGCACTATACCTATCTGTTCTACTTTCCTCTCTCTCCCATTTCAGTTTGCTATAAAAACTTAAAGTACTTCCTTATTAAACTTTTGAACAATTTTGTTTAGTTTCAAATAACAGCATTTTTACAATTTGAATAGGTACCATAAAGTACCTACACCACAAGAACACACGGCTCGACCGCACCGCAGTGACATTTGATTTCGCGCCCAATAAGAATGCTTCCATATCGCGAAGGGCGTGGCGTGTCGTTCTCCCGCGGAAAGTTGCGTCAAAGAGGAAAAGTCAACAGATTTCCCGCGCTTTCATTGGCCAACTCTTGATTTCGCGGTACGAAATGACATTTTAGAACCTGTTATGTAAGCGCTACATTCTTCGTTTTATGTGCTTCTTTTAAGGGTAGCATCGCTCGAAGCGTCTTGTTTTATTATTGGTGTTCTAAAATTAAATAAAACCTGTTATAATTTAGAAGTAGTTTAAGTTATAAAAAACTGAAATAACGAACTATGCATCAAACAAAACCAAACTTCAAGCTTTCGTATTTTACTGAAAGTTATACGTAGTTAAGAAGGGGTACCAATCTATTTAGGTACATATATTTAGCTGCTAGAATCTAGACTCTAACAGCACATTGTACCTTTTAAATTGTTTCTGTCCAAGGATACTTATAGGTACCCAACATTTCTGGAATAGCAGGGTTCCTCAACTTATACTGATTTTATCTTCTTGCGAGTTTCATCAATTTCAGATTCGTATAAGAATTTCTATACTTTTTTGATGTCACTCAATCTCTTAAACTCATTATATACGATTGTCACCTATTGCCAAGTGTTTATGTATTACCAGTTGACTATATAACGTGCTACTTTATTAGTGCCCGATATTTTAGTCAGTGCTTCCACTCCTGATTCTGATAAACTTTCCCCAAGGAACCCATAGTGAAATCGCAAAATTTTTTTTGGACTCTTCATACAAATCAATCAGCAGAGCGGCCAAATTAGTATGAAGAGTCCAAAAATTTTTTTGCGATTTGACTATGGGTTCCTTGGGGAAAGTTGATCAGAATCAGGAGTGGAAGCACTGACTAAAATATCGGGCACTAATAAAGTAGCACCTTATAATAATATATTATACCCAAGTAAATCATATATAATATATTACATAGGAATAGGCTGTATGTTGCCTTTACCTTATAAAAACAACAGGATAGAATTTGTACAAAAAAATAATCTTAGAAAGAGTAAAATTATGCTAGAGGTACAGTCGGTAACATGAAGATTTTTTCATCGACGCAGTGCTATTAGCATTCCTTTTCATACCTACTTAAAAGTAGGTTTTATTAAAATAAAAAGTGGTAGAAGAAAAATTAGTATCACATTTGACTTTGAAATACCTAAAATTCTACCATACATGTGGTCGAAAGAGAAAGAACTTTTTCGAAGCGACATTTTATAAGGTAGAACGATATCTGTCACAACGAACATGTCTGGTTTTAGCGTAAAATACCTATATTAAATTTTGCTTCCTACTGGTTTATTAATCGATTTCAGTTTAGTTTTCCCATCCCATTACAGCTGTAAAACTAAGTTTAAAATCAACCAGGACTTTCATAAAAATTCAAGAGATTTTCACGAGCTTTGATGCTTAAAATAACATTTTAATCATAAAGTTAATTTGTTTATTATTAGGCATTTACAGATTTCGCAAAATCACAGCTGTTCTAAGTGACATTTTAAACTATTTTCTGTTTTTCCTTTACCGATTCCGATTTCACCGTATCAATATGTAAATCACGCAACGCCCCAACTAAATCCTTATAAAAATTCATGGCGTCAAATCGCATCGGCTTGATAAACGAAAATCCTTTTTCGCAATCCCTTTCAAAGGAACCCCAAAAACAGCCCACAAGTCAATCGCCAAACTCCGTTCTGTGAAACGGCTTTCCACCCACCCCCCTTTTCACCCCCAAACCCCCTTCACCCGACCTTTTTGTCCCCCTATTTGCCCCCGAATTACTGCTCGCCCCCTAAACCGCGGTCTTCAGTGACAGTTCAATAAAGCACGGCGACCAATCGTGGCAAACGTCGCCCGGTATAAGCCAATAGGATTAACGCTATATTGTGCTCTTTCTTCCCAACGCGACAGTGGATCTCAACGTCTTGCTTTCTCTCGTTGCCGCGAGATTCTTGATTCGATTGAGATTTAAATCGCTGTTGGAATTTCTTTTGTTTTTCAGCTCGGTGAATGGGCGTCTTCATTACTGTTTATATGTATCTGTGGTATTATAACATCTGGTAAGTATTAGATTAGGTATTGGCTTGTTTGTGAGATCGATTTAGATTTAGAGATTATGGCAAATTTAACTTGTTTGAAAATTCTTCTGAAGTTATGCTTCGTTTCGGCAATATTGGTAGGTCGTATGGGGAGTTGAAGTTAGGGGATAGAAACCCAACGTCAAACCAGGGACACTCCATGCAAATATCGCGTTATTATTACCTACCACTACTATTACATAAAAATATGACGTTGTTGTACTTGGCTGAATGTGTGTTTTACCTCGTTTGCGTTAAGCTGCCGTCACCGGATCTTACCCCCATATAGGGTGAAGTCGCATTTAGAGAGGGCCAGGGAGTGTTCATACTGTATACAGTATAAAATGTATTTATACTTTACCAGTGTTACAAATGTGGTTAGTCCAGAAGTAAATAGTTAAGGTTGCAGGTTTAATTCCAGAATTTTGTCTGCGTGGACTTCAGAATTGGGTTCAGAGAGAAAGAAAATGTTAAAAATCCGTTTAGTAGTTTTGGCATAAAATTAGAACAAAGAAACATCCATTCTTTGTAATATTAGTGAGAAGTGAGATTCTACAGAGTGATTTTTTATTCGCGAGAAATGTTATTTACGATGAGTTGTAGGTATAGTAGACTCCACGAGTTTGGACTCATTTGGTTTGTTCTAACGATTCCAATTCCTATTTTGATTATTTACAATATTAATAGTTAATGGTCTTACATAAGTTAATTACAAAGTTGAAACGCTTTATTTCTCGCTTTTGTTATGTTTGGGTTAGGTACTATAGGCTAAAATAGTGCGTTTGATTCCTGTTCTAAATAAAAATATTAGTGACAAACAAGTTTGTTTACTCCGTATACTACAAGAAGAAGATGAGAAGATAACCCGTGTAATAGGATAAATCATAATCATAATCGTTCATCAATAATCATGCTGAACAGCTTTTGTTCTACTGTTCAGCTCAAATCTCAAAAAAGTTTTTGAACTTTTGATACAAATAATTTGGCTGATTCAGTGTGTCCAAATACCTATGCGGCATAAGCGCCCGTATCTCACAATTGCGTTTGCGTAGAAGTTTCATTTTTTCACAGCATGCAGGCAGTTAGAAAAAGGGTCTTGCTTGATAGACAGACAGACAGACAGACGGACGGACAACGAAGTGATCCTATAAGGGTTCCTTTTTTCCTTTTGAGGTACGGAACCCTAAAAATACAAAATAATTTCGTTATCGCCAGTTAACTGGTCTTTCACCTATTTAGTCACACCTGTAAAGGTAATTATGTCATTTATTTAATCCATTTGTCAATGGTTTCATATTATAGGGAATCCTAGTCATTTGACTCTGAATAATTATCTATTATTGTATTTATCTAATCAAATCATATTACGTTCCATCATATCAAAAAATAACAAATGACGTCAATAGCAATGCTTCTTTATTTAATTTTGCACCCTTCCCGTCCCCCTACAAATCACGGCACAGTCGAATGGAGGCAAATTGGTTAATGGACACAGCAGGTGGCGCCGCCACGGGCGGTGGCCGCCGTCGGAAACACGCGGACACTGGTAAAGACGTTTGAGTTTGACATCTCTGTTTTGTTTTGATTCGTTATTTTTTACAGTCCGAAAGATCGTAGTCGGACTCCGACTACGATCTTTTGGCAGGCGGTGAAAAGCCGGAACTAACGCCGCCATCTTGAAAAATGACACTATTTGTATGAAATAAATTTATTTATTTTTATTTTATTTTACAATTTATTGTGTACACATACATAATAGACATAATACACAGGCTTAACATAAAATATACACAGAGGGTGCAGCTTATTTCTAGTAAGTAGAAATTTCTTCCAGCAGACCCGGGTTAAGGAGAAATTGTAGCTGAGATGGCAGAACAGCATGTACACAAACATTATTATATATTGATAAATATATATCAATATATAACACATATAAATATATAACATACATACATAATAATATACATATATATAATATTATATACTATATACATACATGGCTTATCAACCTCACGAAGACAGAGAGAGATAGTGCTTCCTAAGTTTGTTTTTAAAGGAGAAGATGCTTTCGCTCTCACGGATTTCATGAGGAAGAGAATTCCACAACCTGACGGCATGAACGGAAAAAGAGTAGGAGTAGAAATCGGTGCAAAGTTCAGCACCGGTAGCATGACGACGTATCTCGCGCGAGTTAACATAGCTGATAGATAACGTGCCGTCTGCCTGCTGCACTTGATGCAACGACGATGCGACGGCGCCGGAGGCGCCGAGCTACTTGTCTGTATACCTGACTGTTTTTTGGATCTTTAGATAGAATACGAATATTGCCAGACCTCCGAGCGTAGATTCTGCGTTCACTACCCAACCGACCGTCTTAGAATTAAGACCTACAATGTAGCCATTTTAATGTAATAATATTTTATACAAATAAATACCATAACAACCACAATGACTGGACTTCATCAATTGTTTACTCGCGCGACGCGAGTTTTAAAAGCATTTGTTCCATTCTAACGCTAAGCTAATGAAAGAGACAGCTGAGCTGTTTTCTCGCGTTTGACGCGAAAAACAGCTTTGTCTTCGCCTTCATGCTACCCGTGCAGAAGGGATTTAAGGTGGGATCGGGATTGTTGATCTGGTTGGCGCATCCAAGAAAAACGTTCGCGCAGATAACTAGGAATAGAGGGTTTGTGAAGGATATTGAAAAGAAGACACAGGATGTGGGAGTTACCTGTCAATGTCATCCACCTGCCAAGAGATCGTAGTCTGACTGTACTCTCCCTGTCTGTCGCTGTGTCCATAGGCACGTATTATTCCTTAAAAGATGGTTTCTCTGTAAGGGGACATTTTGAGAAATAGATGTTGTGTGAAATGGTAATTTTGGGAAAAGGTCGTTTTGCGAAGGGAACCTTTAGAGAAAGGGACATTTTGCTACCAGGGGTCATTTTGCGAAACGGACAATCTCGCAATCAACCTGTAGATACCTAGGTACTTAAGTGGATAATAGCAACATAAGTCAAAGTTTATTCCAGGAACTTAATAACTGGGGTTTCTATTTTCCTAAAAGAACCCAAACTGAATTCACATTTCATTTCATATACAAACCATATTACAGAATCTGAATCACAGCTATCTACAGGTGTAACAAAATTGGTGTAGGACCCGTAAACTGGGGATTCTACTCAACGCACGCACTGAACAACTTTTGTTCTACAACTTTGTCCAAATCACAAAAAAAATTTTGGACTCCATATAAATTGATCATCTGTTTTGCCTTCACCAATTTTGCTACATCCTGTATATTATCCTTATTATAAAAATAATGTAGAAACTACAGATGCGTATGTACTCGGTTCGAAACTTCAAAATCCCGACAACCAACCTCAACTCGATGAAAAACATGAAAATCTTCCCGTTTGCAGTTTCCAGTTGTATGCGTCATATGCATGCATATGACAGAACTGGTGTCACTGTAATCGTCATAAGCTTCACTTGGGCGTAGAACGTGGTTCCGTTTCCAATCCGTGATGATTTACAGCAAATTGAAATAACTAATTAATATGTAATTGTAGTACCTACTTAGTTAGAAAATTCTGAGTTTTTCTCAAGTTTAGATTTTTTGCCCAAATATTTAATATGATATTCTAGGTGAGCTAGAATCGTTGCTAGATCTAGGGTCCTTAAATATTAAGTTAAGCAGCCGAGGTACAGCAGTTCCCTCGTTAATGTATTTTTTTGTATGATGGCAAGACAGATAAGATGTTGGTAGCTAACCAGGCGGGCTTCGAAAATGTCCTATCACCAACCAAACCGAGTCCTACAAAGTTGGACCCCGCCGGGAATAAAACCCGCGACCACCTGATGTGAAGCAAGCTGACTAACCACTAGAACACGGAGGCTGTTAAAAGGCGTTAAGTCCAAGCGACCCGAAGTTACCACATAACTGATTTTATAGATTACAGACCTGCACTGCACACAAAGTGCATTGCTTGCAACAGTCCACTCAATTTCAGTTACAAATTGGTCAATCAAAGGGCCGGCCGAGCCGTTCATTGCGTACCTACCTATTCCCTATACAGGGCGATGTGTTGCACTCGGATGCATCACAAACGATTTGCCAGTCTGCCGATATTGCATCGCAACGGCTGGCTATTGGGCTATGGGTAGTGAAATGTAAACACCCTTTGTTTACTTGGATTTAAATCAATGTTGGCTGTGTTAAGTACATCGTTAAGTTAACAATTAACAACACATATCGACCCCGCTGTTGAGGTACGGATGTCTTCCCATATCTGCCGTATAAACTACAGCAATTAAGATTAGGCCATACTCCTCACACGGGGGACAAGTCTGGATTGGTGGAGGTTGTGGGGCTTGTCGCCAGCTCCAATGTCAGAAGGTACTTACCTAAAAAGGCCTCTGACATGTTCCCTCCGAGGGACCACATTGGAAAAAGCAATTTCCGTATAGGTACGTGAAGATTTAGTAGAAGCTTTCTCAAAATTGTAGCCAGAAGATGAAAGTAGGTGTTATATGTCAAACGCTTACAGCTCATCGAATTTGGTCCCCAATTGACCTATAAGTATGAGTTATCATATTCCTATATCTGGTGACTTTAAAAGATTACTTCTAAATGGGAATATTTAGTAGGTAATTTGTAGTGATACTCGTACTTACATTACAAAAAGGCTTTGGCATCATCTCACAGCCGAAAGATGAACTGACCAACTTATCTTTATGTCTCTCGTATAAATGTTGTAGCATTGTTTGTTTGGCAGTAACACTTATATAAGGTGCTACTTTATTAGTGCCCGATATTTTAGTCAGTGCTCCTACTCCTGATTCTGATCAACTTTCCCCAAGCAACCCTTAGTCAAATCGCAAAAAAATTTTTGGACACTACATACAAATCGATCAGCCGAGCGGCCAAATTAGTAGGAAGAGCCCAAAAATTTTTTTGTGTCGTCACAGTCGGAAACAACCTGCAACCTTAATGTCTGTCTAGACATTTTTATCACGGTGCTTAATTTTACAGAATTAAATTACATTATACCTGTATTTAAAGATAACATTTTGTAAGTACCAAAAAATACACGTAATTTTGGGTAGGGGGTGGGGGGGGGGATAGTCTAAACTAAAACTTCACCACGAATCACTAGGGGGGAGGGGGGTCTAAAAAGTTGCTTAAAAAACATCACGTGATTAATGGACTACCCCTTTATAAACTACAGTAAGTAAAGAACTCAATTCTTTATGGGACCAGTTCGTTTTCGTTAATCTAGCGTTTTCGATTACGAGTGGGCAAAATTTGTATTCTGTTACGTTAACAAACTTATTAGTGTTATAGTATCAATGTCTTTTTTAATTGTATAAGTTTTTATGTATCTATGGGCCTGTTCATTAGCTACTAAGTTGCCTGAAAATCAATGAATAATAATAATAATATCGTCCCCACTGCATGACACCCGGGCATCACAGACTACTTTTAGAAGATTTTAAGTTTTTAACCGCCTCCGTAGCCTAGTGGCTAGTCCACTCGCTTCGCATCAGGAGGTCGCGGGTTCGATTCCCGGCGGGGTCCTACTTTATAGGACTCGGTTTGGTTGGTTGTAAGGCATTTTCTGAGCCCGCCTGGCTAGCTACCACCATCTTATCTAAGTCTTGCCGCCAAACATCAATGTTACCAACATTGATGTGTTCCGGCATAAAGATAAGATAGCCAGTTCCCCATTGCGTTGGGGAATCTTGGTAAGCCCGCTTCCATCTTCGGCATCATCATCACTTACCATCAGGTGAGATGATGCCAAGGGCTTACCAATTGGTCGGCAACGCACTCGTGACTCCTCTGGTGTTGCGAGTGTCTATGGGCGGCGGTTATTGCTTACCATCAGGTGATCAGTCTGTTCGTTTGCCACCTATAACATAAAAAAAGATACATACCTACAAGTGAGCATGTGTCCATGGAACATATACCTACTCATCTACGGCGAGCATGTGTCCCTACTGAAATAATTGGCATGGGCTGGGTCTCTTTTCTATAACCTCAGAGGCTATAACCTCGGGAAGGTTAGGTCGTAGGTAGGTAAGGTACTACTCCACATACGGGGGGCCAAGTTTGGATTGACGGAAGTTGTGGAGCTATTTTAGTAGCCAAATACTAGTGTGAGAAGTTTTCAAGCCACGACGTGCCTCCGACGGACGTGATTTAAAAACAGTTTACGATTGAAGTCAAAAAAGTGCTGCCATCTACAGAAAACAAAAAAAACTATCTCGCCAACGAGCAGACATAATTGTGAATGACATGAGTGAACCACAGATGGTGAACAATACGACGCGACGTCGCGTCGTAGCTGGTCGTAGTTACATAATATTATTCTAGATGGCGCGATCAGATCTGTGATTAGGTTCTTTATTATAGATTTACTTTTGCAAGGTGATCAATATTTTCGTCTTTTACTATAGGTACACTAAACTTTTAGATACGTACAGTACATACGATACAGTTTTTGCAGTTCGTCGCAATTTCCTTGACTTCAGAGTATTATTCGTAAACTACAAATCAAGAAAAGTGTTTTTTTTTTTTACCAGGAACCCAGAGGAACCCTAGTACACAGATTTTATAATGCCTAGTATATCAAAAAAGTGCGCATTGTAAATAACCTTTCCCGTTGGTAAGAGTTAGTGTTGCCAGAGGTAAACAGTTTTTTAAAGATGAAAACTTTTGATCTTCGAAAAGTAAAACGTAGAAGAAACGTTGCCTGAAAATAAACGTCATAAGAACTGTACTCCAGCCACCTGTGCTTCTACTGGAGTAGCTCCATTTTGTCCTAATGCGAAGCGAGCAGAGTAGCAAAAAACATTTTTGTAACAAAATAATAATACGAAAATAAACGCATTAATTATCATGTTTTAGACACAAATAATGTAATAAATACGTACTACTATTCTGACCTTAGATAAAAATAAAAGGTGGTGCAAAATCTTTTAATAAAACCTACGACCGTAAAAAAACCCTGGCCGGTTTCTGACACCTTTTATAAAAAAGTTTAGTGTTAAAAAATGTTAGCGCGGGAAATTCTAAAAACAATACATAATTTTTGTGTGCAGATAATATCGATTTTTATGAATTAGATATTTTGCAGATAAGGTAAGAAGTATTTTATATCAAATTTATTTCACAATGATTTTGTGAATTTCACTACAGGTGTTCATTTTCGTAAGAAAACTTGGCTAAATGTCGGCAACACCATTGCCAGTAGAAGCACGTATTTATACACATGTAGGTCAATGAAAAAAATGGCTTAGCAGATTTTATGTGCCGTGGCAAGGGATAATTTTTAATTTAAATGGCCTTCAGTGATTTATGCCACATAAGTAATGCGTATAAAGCTGTCGAAAATGAACCTGACCAGGTGAGTCGCCAAAGTTGCTGCAAAGTTGTCCATTTTGGGTGCTGCAAACGTTCCATTTGATCTGTCAATCTGACCCACAAAACACGAAAATTATTCATATTTTCATTGAAAAACACAAGTTTCTCTCACTAAAATTCGTAAATGTCGCACCCCATGGGTTACAAGGTGTTTACATAAGGGTAAAGGACTGCAATAACGTGTCTCGATTTTTCGTCTAAGGTGAATGATGACATCTGAAGAATGCACACAATATTTTTAGAATTATGTTGATTACACGTTAGAGGACAGAATCACAAGGTACCTAGTTTCGGGATTCGTAATCTATTACTTAATAATGTGACATAAATCCATCTGTCTTCAAATCTGAGTGGGATTCTTGTCATTTGTAAGAATGTGGGTTGTTGAATGTTTGTTGTTCACTTTCTCTACGTAAATTTGCTTGTTAAACGTCCTTCCTTGTATTTCGTTTATTGTAGCAGCTTTCATTACTAGTATTTTCCCGTCTGTCATGGATATGTTCTTGAAATGTTGTAAAATTACTTGATTTTATTATGAATAAAAGATATTTTTATGTTTCTTGGAAATGAGTGAGTACGGCTGCAGCTGTAGGTACTTTGGATAGCTTCTGTCCAACAATCAAACAGAAGATTGTCTCGAGCTGATAATGGTCCCAAAAATATAGGTAATGTAAATCCTTCAACAAAATCAGTAATGTACTGTACGGTAATTGGTGGAATTGTTGCTTCATTTTCCAAAATAATTCTCTGTTTTCTATAGGTATTCATAATAAACCTATTATTTTGTGGATCAAGAGTGAAATCATAATAGTGACTTATTAAAAAAACACATGGGATTCTTATTGGAATAAGGGTTCATTTAGATTTAAAAGTATTTAATTTTAAGTAATTGTACGTTGAACATTAAGAATTTGTTACTGATTTTTGTGGCTTTCTTTTTGCCAATTAAAAAGCTCTAAGCTAGCTTATAAAAAGAAATTTTCGAATATAATTTATCATGCCACAAACTAAAAGAGACAGATAGATAGCTCTGTTAGTGTTCGCAAAACATATACTTTTGTTTTTTGCTATGTATATTAGTCTCTGGTTTCTATAGTACTGTGTGCGGTTTCTATAGCCAGGTTGCTGTGTATGATTTGTCCTTAAATAATGTTTTTTTGTTACATATGCATACCAAACATTGCCTCCTTCTTTCTATTGTTGTTTTTGTATAAATTCTTATGTCACTAATGAATGATAATGTCATGTCACCTTAGAATAGTACAATTAAATTGTGCCACTCATTATGAAGAAGAAAAATGCCAATGTCTAGTCAACAAATACTGAATGTGTAGGTAATGTTTTATCATAAAGATGAGTAAAACACATAAATAATGTGTTAAAGACTTGGAGTAACATCCCATCTAGTAATTGCTTTGCAATTAATCTTTAAAAAATGCTTCACATGTGACCAAAGGTTCTCTCTCTCATTTCTCAGTTAAGTAAGTAAGAATTCTGCCAATGTTATGTCAGTCATTGGAGTGACACTTCTGCTGATGTTAATTTATTTTGGGATTTAAATGACTTCTATGATTAGGTACACCAAAAACTACCACCACATGCTATTATTATTATAAGGTAGGAAGTCTGTGGGGCACAGGTGTGTGTTCCACTCGCCAGGTAGACACATTACGCCCTATTTAAGTTTCTAAAGTCGTATTTACTGCAAACCAAACCATGCATCATAGGTCTCCCTCCGGTAAAACACTGTTAATTTTTTTTAAATTTATTTATTTTACCAGATAACAAGATCCATTCTTATTAGTAGTAAGACTTAAGACTATGTTAGTAGATTGAATATTAATTATAATTTAATTAATTAAATTAATAAAATTTAAAAAAAAAATTGACAAAAAATTTCACATGATATACTCCCAAACACCTTTTAGGAGCCCTATCCAGTGCTTCATTACCGGCGAGTCAAACCTCGCTGCAATGGCAGCCAGGATGCTGTTGCTACTCCCCCGCACTCTGCCACGCATGGACGCCACACGTTTACGCATTACTGCTTGAAAGCAGTCTACTCGCGCCTCTGCGAACATCTTAGAAGCGCTGCAGTGACGTGGTAGCCTCAACAGCATCCTGAGAGCGTTATTATATTGTACGCGTAGGGCGTTGTAGGCCTTTCGAGTATATGATACCCACAGGCTGCTCGTGTAAAAAGTCATACAGTACGCCTTAAAGAGGGTTAACTTTACCTGCACTGAACAACGAGCAAACCTGCGGGCAATCATATTACTTCTGACCGACCACCCCCTATGCTCTCTTTCCATGTCTGCATCATCTTTCAGATCTTCGGTAACAATATGCCCTAAGTATTTAAATTGTGTGACGCGTTTTAGCAAATTGCCATTCAGCGTTATTGGTGGCACTAGTTTAGGTGTTTTACTACCCGATCTGAAGACCATGCAGACACTTTTGGACGTGTTGTATCTGAGGCCGTGGGTAGCAGCATACGCGTCACACACTGCCAACATTTTTTGCAATCCGCCAGGCGAGGGGCTCAGCAGTACCATGTCGTCTGCGTAGCTGATATTGTTAATGCTGACACCATCAATATGACACCCGACATGCATGTTGCTAAGCTCCTCGATCAGCTCATTCACATATAGGCTGAAAAGCTTAGGAGAGGACCTGCCTGCCTGGCTCACCCCGCATTCTAACCTATATACGTCCGAAAAAGCCTCATCTCATTTTACTTGGATAAGTTGGTTGTTATACCAACACCTCACGATATTTAGCAGGTCTTTTGGCAGTTTAGTACAAGCCACTTTCCTCCACAGGACCTCATAAGAGACCAGGTCGAAGGCCTGTCTAAGGTCTAAAAAGCAAGCGTATATAGATTTCCTATCAGTGTAGTACTTGACAGCGTATTTTAGGCTCAATATAGCACTATCGGTAGACGCCCTGCCTGAAACCGAACTGGGCGTCATGCAGATCTAAGTACCTACCCAAGTGCGAGTCCACTACACTGTCAAGTATATTAGCTATTATAGTTGCAAGGGATATAGGCCTGTAGTTCCCCTTATCCGCGATATCCCCAGTACGATTTTTCACGACAGGTACAACAACCGTTCTCATGAGGTCCTGCGGTAGGTAGCCGTGTCTCAGACATAAATTAAAAAACAGACAACACTCGGGGTAAGTGTACGCCCGCATGCTGTAAATGTTCGACGCTGAGCCCGTCGTGTCCCGGCGATTTTCCGCGTTTCATCGACCTTACTATGGAGATAATTTCCTTCGACGTGATACTAAACGTAGGTGATAATCGCTTGGACTCGACGGGCTCCGCCGCCTCACGCTCCAGGGTAGGCGCCAGGTGTGGGTTGACCTTGAAGTGATTTTTAAACAAGTTTGCAATATTCGTTGCATTTTCAACTCCATTTATAGAAGCAGGCAATGCCGGCTTATTGTTACATTCGTTAGTGCATTTCCAAAATTTTTTAAAATCATTTTTCATTCTACATATGAAGCTAATCAAACTTGATCTGGTCCTGATGATCCTGGCAGCACTTAAGCCTAGACTTAAATATTCTTTTACTATGGTACATATCTTCATACACTTGGCCTGCCTTCGGTTTACCATATAACAACCATATATCAAAGCATAGCTTAGCTTGAGTTAATAGTATCGCATAATATTATGCAAAGTAGTCACTGCGGGTCAAATGGAGTCCCATTTTGTAAACATATAAGAACATTAGTCTGTCATACTGCCTTAATCAATAAAATAAATTATTTTTGTTCTAGTCTGAACGCATTATGGAAGAAAACTCAATGGTCCGCGATCTCATCACAAAGATCCTTGATGAGACTGGACCTACAGATGGGAACAGGTATGTACTAGTGTTGCTATATAATAAGAAATAATACTTTCAGCACCTGATCCTTATAAAGAGTATTGAAGATTGGAGAATCTCCTTCGTTCTCATTGGACTGCTCAAATCGTCCACCTAGGTGGTTGGTTACGACTTTTGTTCTTAAACAATCACCTGGACAACCAATTGAATAAAATGTCTTATGACTGCAAGTTATAACAGTCTGGTGGAACATTCTAGTATATCAGAGGTGCTTTTCTAACAACTAATTATTTGGATATGGATATTAGAACTAAGCCTTACAGTCTAAGTAAAAAACAAAATATTTTACATTTAACAAACCATTGAAGTGGTATGTTTTGTCTAAAATAAGTAACAATAGAACTGGTGCTTGGTTGGGTACCACTGCTTGCTCTGCTATAAGTTTAGCATAAAGCAGGTGCTCTAAGCAGCATGCTTTATTCCTGCAGGTTTAACGATATAGCAAGCTTAATAATTATCGCTGTTAATGTAACCAGTGTATTCCATCTCAGCTCTCTAGGATCGGCATGTCACTGATAACTAGTGATCGGAAATTCGGATGCAATTATACCTAAAATTGGGGAGCTAGCATAATATGGACATGCCATTTTGAATAGAATTGGAAACTATTCGTCATACATTTATGTAGTGTTAAATGTTTCACATTTTAGCCCCCCTATCACCTAAAAGGATTACCGGTAACCTTGTGTATATAAAATAAGTTGTGGATATAAACACATAATAGTATACCTAAAATTTTCAAAAATATCAACATTTACTACAGTCAGATCATTACAATTAAGAATCCCAACGCTTTTTACGATCCCGGTATCCCGAGAAATTTTTCTATGAAAATCTATACATTTATTGGGAAAGGCATATCCATGCTATTCTTTCTAAAAACGAAATTGCATCCGAATTTCCGATCACTACTGATAACCCTTCTAGGCCTACAGATGTATATGTCTTTTACCACATTTCACATGATAATTGTACATTGAAGTACTATGTCCATTTTGATTACAGCTCTATCCAACCACCGGAAAAAACTGTAAATGGGTTGACCAACCAACACCTGACAAAAGATACAGGTCCGTTTAACATGCCACCTAACTTTAACTACCAAAACAACATGTACAACTTCACACAAAACGATCAGAACAGCTTTAATAACTACAATGTACAGAATGGGTTCGGTAATAACGGATTCGTCAATTACAACAACAATGATGTCACAACATTACTGGGCGTTGACATGGTGGATACATCTGCCGAAGTGACACCGGAACAACTGAATCTCCTTCGACTGGCAGCTCAAGAAATAGGAGGTGCCCAGTTTACGAATACCAACACAAATAAATATGATGACAAGTTCTATAATTTCTACGACCAGAGCCAAAGAAATTCCTTACAGGAGACCAATATGTTTCCAAACAACTTTAACCGGCCAAACAGTTTAAATTTGGAAATGAATTTCAATGGGAACTTTAATGAGAATCCGTACAATAATATGCAGAGATTTCCAAACAAATTTGACAATTCATTCATGAAAGACACGAATCAAGACACATCAGAAATCTTGACATATCTAAATAACTTAAATATCTCATTAGAACGCCAAAACGACACAAGTATTCCTAACAACATGGAATTCAAGATGCCGATGGAAATGAATGGTCACTACCAGAATGACGAATTTAAAATGCAAGATGAAAGAAACAAAATGATGTTTAACCGTAACTTTCCACCACCGAAAGGGTACAACGGAGAGAACTACTTCATAAACGACATGATTAACCAAATGAGCGATCGTAACCCGGCCAATCCCAATCAAATAAACCAAAACTTCGACTTCACCCAGCCTCCAAATTCAATGAACTTTAAGCCTAATGGTTTCCATCAAAACGAGTATATGCGTCGAGATATGAACCAACCAATAATGAGAGAGAACTTTCCTCCAAACGGCAGTATTGAGCAGAGAAACTTCGAGAATGCTATTAATAGGGAAGCAGCAGGAATGCAACAAGCAGCTATAATACGACAAAATCAAGAGTTAGCGAGGCAAATGAGTTTGCTTATGAGGAACCGACCGCCACCAAACCAGCTAAATGTGGATGTCTCTTTCCTTCATGAAAATACTCCCTTCAATCTGGGTAAGTTGACTTTGTATATTATTACTTTATTAAGCGACTTCAAAAAAAGGAGGAGGTTCTCAATTCGTCGGAATCTTTTTTTTTTATGTATGTTCACCGATTACTCGAAGACGCCTGAACCAATTTGGAAGATTCTTTTTTTGTTTAAAAGGGTATACTGCACAGGTGGTCCCATATAAATTTTACCGAAATCGATTCAGCGGTTTTTGAGAAAATCAACAAAAACATAGCAAAATTGGAGTTGTTGCGATTGAAGTCGGTTGTTTTTAACGTATTCAGCGTGGTCAATTATTAGATTAGATAGATAACACTAGTGGTAGGATCTTATTATGCAAAGCCTGACTGGGTGGGTACCACTGCTCGCTCTATACCTGCCGCAAAGCGGCGTGCTGTGTACTGGCGTATGAGGGCGAGATAGCCAGCTCAATTCGAGGCAATAAAGAGGCATTCCCCCTTAGCCCTCAAGGACCAGCAAGGCACTGTTAACCCTTAGGACTGGGGTTACCAATGCTCATAGGCGGCGGATGCCACTTTCCATCAGGTGGGCCATCAGCTTTTTGTCATCTTACACAACATCATCAGCCAGAAGATCTGCCGAACAAAGCCCTCCCCAAAGGATTTCCACACCGATCGATATTGCTCTGCCCGCATCCAACCGCTTCCCGCGACCTTCACCCGGTCATCTGTCCACCGAGTGGAGAGCCTGCCTACACTACGTTTACTGGGGCGCTGTCGCCACTCGAGAACTAACACATTAAATCTTATAATCTTAACAATAAAAATAAAGATCCTGATTTAGAACCCTCAATTTAATGTATACTCATTTAATACAGGGCTAGGTGCGCTGCTGGGGCCCAGCCCCCCCGTTCCGCCCCCCGTGCTGCCGTCACCGATGTTAGATCTACCATTGCTAGCACCCTTCTACGCTATGAGGAATATGAGGTGAGGCTCTCATCATTCTTTATTTATTTTATTTATTCATACCTAACTGGTAATCCCTTGGCATCATCTCACCTGGTAAGTGACGATGATGCCTAAGATGCAAGCGGGCTTACCAATGGCTAGCTAACTGGCTATCTTATATCGATGCCGGAACACATCAATGTTATTAACATGAGATAAAATGCCCTACCACCAAACCGACTCCTATAAAGTTGGATCCCGCCGGGAATCGAACCCTGATATAAAGCTCCTGATGTAAAGCTGAAATAAACTCCTGATATAAAGCTAGCGGACTATCCAAAGGACTGAATATTTTGGCCTACCTACTGTCTTAGTTAGATTAGTTACTCAGAATCAAGTATAAAAAATGTAGATCGGATTTTTTCAATATTATTCCTGTATTGTATACTCTTGATTCTAAAATTTCAAACGCACTTTTTTAACATCCTGCATTTCCAAATTTTTTTTTTAACTTATTCTTCAACAGGGGAGCGGTCACGTCATCGGGCATACTCCACGCTCGCCTCGACGCTTGCTACGAGCAATGGCGCCAACTAGAGCGCGAACGAAAGCGCACTGAAGCGCGGCTGGCCCTGGCTTACCCCGGCCGCGCGGTCTCCTCCTCCAACTCCATCCCTGTGCCGCGCCTGCCGCCGTGCCCCACGCGGGTGGACAGGTTGACAGTGGACATGCTGAGGGAGCACACTAAGGTAGGGGACATGCTTAGGTAACATCCTCCAACTCCATCCCTGTGCCGCGCCTGCCGCCGTGCCCCACGCGGGTGGACAGGCTGACAGTGGACATGCTGAGGGAGCACACTAAGGTAGGGGACATGCTTAGGTAACATCCTCCAACTCCATCCCTGTGCCGCGCCTGCCGCCGTGCCCCACGCGGGTGGACAGGCTGACAGTGGACATGCTGAGGGAGCACACTAAGGTAGGGGACATGCTTAGGTAACATCCTCCAACTCCATCCCTGTGCCGCGCCTGCCGCCGTGCCCCACGCGGGTGGACAGGCTGACAGTGGACATGCTGAGGGAGCACACTAAGGTAGGGGACATGCTTAGGTAACATCCTCCAACTCCATCCCTGTGCCGCGCCTGCCGCCGTGCCCCACGCGGGTGGACAGGCTGACAGTGGACATACTGAGGGAGCACACTAAGGTAGGGGACATGCTTAGGTAACATCCTCCAACTCCATCCCTGTGCCGCGCCTGCCGCCGTGCCCCACGCGGGTGGACAGGCTGACAGTGGACATGCTGAGGGAGCACACTAAGGTAGCGGACATGCTTAGGTAACATCCTCCAACTCCATCCCTGTGTCGCGCCTGCCGCCGTGCCCCACGCGGGTGGACAGGTTGACAGTGGACATGCTGAGGGAGCACACTAAGGTAGGAGACATGCTTAGGTAACATCCTCCAACTCCATCCCTGTGCCGCGCCTGCCGCCGTGCCCCACGCGGGTGGACAGGTTGACAGTGGACATGCTGAGGGAGCACACTAAGGTAGGGGACATGCTTAGGTAACATCCTCCAACTCCATCCCTGTGCCGCGCCTGCCGCCGTGCCCCACGCGGGTGGACAGGCTGACAGTGGACATGCTGAGGGAGCACACTAAGGTAGGAGACATGCTTAGGGAACACACTAAGGTAAAAGACATGCTTAGAGAACAACTCAAAGACCTAATCCATTTATTCTAACTTTTACACTTTCCCAGGTATTAACACTTATGGGCAAGATGGAAACCCTCCGCGCGTCGGTATGCGTCGCACAAAACAAGAAACCTTCAAAACCAGAAGAAAGCAAGATCACCCTACTCAAGCGGGGACAAGAGAACGTAGCGAGCGAGAAAGAGAAAGAGAATGGAGTCGATCCAGCAACTTTTGATCCCAGCAGTTGGAGGGAGGATGTTAAGAATTTGGCTGAAATGTGAGTAAACACAATAAAATATGTTTCATAATTGATACTGGGTGTAATAAAATAGAGAAAAACCAATCCAGACTTGGTCCCCGTGTGTGGAGTATGGCCTAACCTTCCCGAAGTATGGGAAGAGACCCGTGCCCCTGCAGTGGGGACGATATGGGTTGTTAACTTAATGAAATAGGTGTAGGGTACATTGCTAATTATACCGACAAGTTTTGTATTACGATTTCATGAAATCGCAAGAAAAAAAAAACTAATTTGGACTTTCCATACAAAGTTGGTAAATCAGCTGATTGAATTGCATGAAAGAAAATAAGATTTTGGCGAAGTTGTAGAACTAAAGTTCTGCAATGTGGGGTCCGGGAGAGATGTTAAATCAAACACGTGAGTCACTGGTCAGACGTGTAATGCCAATCATATTGGTACAATTATAATTATAATTAATGACTTAACCTACTTATGTGTGTGTGTGCAAAGCGGAGGTGCGTCACACACTACACCTCCCCCCTTTTTGAAAAAAAAAAAGTAGCAACATACTTTTTTAAAAAAACTTTAACAATAAAATATTTCAACTTGGCCTATAAAATTAAACATTACATTTTTACGTTTCATATTTAAGATTTACGTATACAATCAATAGCCTCTGTGTTTGTCTATTACAATTTACAACAGTTGAATATAGGTATAATTTCAATTTGTTCTTTATCTGCATTAGACATAAAATATACTTAAATTTAAAACTCATACAGAAAATAATCGTAAGTATATTTAATGTTTTACTTTCATTAATTAATCATCTACTGAAATCAGTACAAAACATTTCATCGAAATCACAATACATACACGAAAGTGTTGTATTTTAAGAGTATACGTAAATAATTCTAGATTTTTCCTTTTGGTTACACTGTTATTAAATCAAGATGAATTCACGTTTTTGAATTCATCACTACAAATAAGAAATACAATAATGTTTGGTACACAATATTCTAACTTTTTTTTTTTAATACAAACACAGTGACATACAGAAACTGCAGTAAGACATGACACAGTTATAAAGTAATGGTGACAAATTATATAAACACTAATAATGTTATGATAACATTTTCAGCAACCAAAAAAAAAGCTGTATTTTAGTTATTTTCTTATTTATTATTATTATTCATCTTTTTCACTTGAAATTCATTGTGTAGCAGCATAATATATTTAATATTCTTTCAATACGCGAAACAAACAAAAAAATTACAAATATTCTACTAAAATATTTTTTTTTATCAAAACCAGCTTTTTTTAAATATAATATATAACATTCTTAATCTAATTAAGTGAACTTCGCTGACAGCATATCGTTTTTAAACATACCTGAGTAAAAACAACTTTTATTTTAATACTTTCTCTTATTTCCCCAATTTCAAATTTTATTTGATTTTTATATGACAACAGGATATTTTTATCTTTCCACTACTCTCAACTTTTATCAAAATAATAAAAAAGTTCAGTTTAACAGTTACCTAAGTGACATGAATATATTTCATCAAAAGACCTAAATAAAATATATTTTTTTAAATGTTCAGTATGCAATTCAACTTATTTCTGTATTTATTATCTCAATTTATCCAAAGAGCAAATCTAAGTGGTTAATTTCACACTTAGTGGTAAAAAATATATCTCCTTTAAATCTTCTCATTATTATCTATCTCATTTGAACATCTTCTATGCTTCTTCCATTCAAATTACTCATTTTTATAATAATTTCTTTCCCGTCGTCTACTTTTCATATTTCCCGTTTTATATATTTTTTTAAAAAATCTACATTTCCATTTATTATACCTACAGTATTCTTCGTCGTTGAACAAACTTATTTCAACTTTCATTTCATCCTTCATCAGCTTTTTTTTAGCTTTCATTCACGGTATTGTAGCACTACACATTCAATACTTATACCATTTAGGTATGGGCCGGCCGGTCCCTTTAATAATTATTCACAAGGTACGTACATATCACTTGAGTCGACTCTACAATATTATAATAAAACATATAAGACTAACGTAAGCAACTCGTGCATTACGCGGGTTGTGCGCACACCCTATTTATGGAGTCATGGTTTAAGCCATCAAACAAAATAAGACTCCAACAGTTCTCACGGAGAAACGTAGTTTACACTATGATCGAATCTGAAGGATCTGACCCCTAACGTACCTTTATTTGTGTACCGTATACACTTTCATTCTCATTTATTTATTCATAACTTTTATTCAATTTCTTTCATAAAACCAATCCATAAATGAATATTTTAGTTAACAAGAAATGCAACTCTTGGGTGATCAGTCCAATTGCTCCTAACCTCATAAACCAAACTATTCCCTGCTCTCATTTACCCAATACTACACAGTGGTACCAATATATCACGCAAAAATGTATTATTCAAAAACAAAGTCCAATTTTTTTTAAGCACTTCGAAAAAAAATAAAGAAACACAATCGTCTTTACCCATTTCGCGCAGCGCTGCCAAGAGGCAGCACTGGCAGGGTCGCCATGCAATGTGGAGTCCGGGAGAGACGTTAAATTAAACACGTGAGTCACTGGTCAGACGTGTAATGCCAATCATATTGGTACAATTATAATTAATGACTTAACCTACTTATGTGTGTGTGTGCAAGGCGGAGGTGCGTCACACACTACAGTTCTTCAGTGTGATGTTTACAAATCTCAATTTATAATCTATCCTTTTCCTATTTTGTTATACGCCATATTTATTAAGATTTATTTACTTAGTTTTTGCATGAAATGAGAAACAAATTGCACTACTATAATATGTTGTTAACAGTCCCCACTGCAGGGGCACGGGTCTCTTCCCATAACTCGGGAAGGTTAAGCCATACTCCACACACGGGGGCCAAGTCCGGATTAGTGGAGGTTGTGGGGCTAGTAGCCAACCTTAGTGTCAGAAGTTGATATCCTTATACTAATAATAAATTGTTTTAAAATAACAAGTACCTGGGAGACCGAGCTTTGCTTGGACAATTGGAAGGTTAAACTGTTTTAAATGTTAATAAATAAAGTCCATGAAACATTATAAGTATGTGTAGAAATAAAACTTCGACTGTTCATTTCTGTTTTCCCACTGTCCGACACGACATCGGTGTCGGTGGCGACACTGATAGCCGAAATCCGGTTATGAAAAATCAGGTTACCGGACCAAAATTGGTGTGTTTCACACTTTAGTTAATATGCGGATGACAGCACAGGTGATGCCTTCTATACCGGCCGTGCCAACATTTCTCGGGAAAACGTCATCGAGAGCCGAAACAAACTTGTGTCGGAAATTGAGGCCTCTTTAAAGAAAGTCTCAGAATGGGGTCGACTTAATTTGGTCCAATTTAACCCCACTAAGACACAAGTTTGCGCGTTCACTGCCAAGAAAATGCCATTTGTCGTATCACCCCGTTTTGAGGACACTCCCCTAAATGCCTCAGCTTGTATCGGAATTCTTGGTGTCGACATATCGAGTGAAGTCCAGTTCCGTGGCCATCTAGAGGGTAAGGCTAAATTAGCCTCGAAGAAGCTTGGTGTGCTCAATAGATCGAGACGGTATTTCACTGCGGCGCATCGCCTGCAACTTTATAAGGCGCAGGTTCGGCCTCATATGGAATACTGTTCTCATCTCTGGGCAGGGGCACCCCAGTACTAGCTTCTCCCTCTGGACCGCATTCAACGAAGGGCAACTCGAATCGTCGACTGCCAGGATATTTCAGATCGGCTTGACTCCCTGGCGCTGCGTAGATGTAGCCTCGCTCTGCATTCTCTATCGCATGTACAATGGGGAGTGCTCCGAGGAATTGTTCGGATTGATCCCTGCCGCCTCTTTCCGTCATCGTTCTACGCGACAACATATTCATCCCCATCACATAGATGGTTGGCAGTCCACAACTGTGCGTTTCACTAGAAACTTTCTGCCTCGCACAACCAAACTGTGGAATGAATTGTCGCCTGCGGTATTTCCGGACCGATACGACATTCAAACCTTCAAGAAAAGAGCGTACTCCCAAATCAAAGGCCGGCAACGCACTTGTGACTCCTCTGGTGTTGCGGGTGTCTATGGGCGGCGGTAATCGCTTACCATCAGGTGATCCGTCTGCTCGTTTGCCACCTCTGCCATAAAAAAAATAAAAAAATATTTCTTTCCAATTATGGTCCGGTAATGATAGTTCTATAGAGAATATAATGGCCAGTATACTCGTCGCTTTTTGTGAAACGTGGTGATTAAATTCTCTTTGGTATAGAAATCTTGGTGTTGCGGGGGTGTCCATCGGCGGTGGTAATCGCTTACCATCAGGTGATCCGTCTGCTCGTCTGCCACCTCTGCCATAAAAAAATCTCTTTGTTTATTTGAAATGAAGTTATATGATATGATATAAAGTAAAAATTTACGCCCTATCTGGCGCTCTAAGATACTCCCCAGATCTCTGAAACTTAAGATCTTTAACAACGACATAAAGAGTGTTTAGCTATACGGCTGTGAGAGAAAACCCTCCTTGAGTTTTTTCTGTATCCGCCACTGATTACTGTAATGCTATGTCATGTATCGTTATTTCCCGGTCAGCGCGCCGCACAGCGAGATAGAGAGCGCGATGCTGGCGTGGCGCGGCGCCGTCGCGGGCGTGCAGGCCGCGCGCCGCCGCGAGCTCGCCCCGCACCCGCGCCCCGCGCGCCCCGCCCCCGACCGTGAGTGACACACACACGCACTGCACACAGCCACACACACAGCCAGGCAGAGAGCGCGCCGCCGCGAGCTCGCCCCGCACCCGCGCCCCGCGCGCCCCGCCCCCGACCGTGAGTGACACACACACGCACTGCACACAGCCACACACACAGCCAGGCAGAGAGCGCGCCGCCGCGAGCTCGCCCCGCACCCGCGCCCCGCGCGCCCCGCCCCCGACCGTGAGTGACACACACACGCACTGCACACAGCCACACACACAGCCAGGCAGAGAGCGCGCCGCCGCGAGCTCGCCCCGCACCCGCGCCCCGCGCGCCCCGCCCCCGACCGTGAGTGACACACACACGCACTGCACACAGCCACACACACAGCCAGGCAGAGAGCGCGCCGCCGCGAGCTCGCCCCGCACCCGCGCCCCGCGCGCCCCGCCCCCGACCGTGAGTGACACACACACGCACTGCACACAGCCACACACACAGCCAGGCAGAGAGCGCGCCGCCGCGAGCTCGCCCCGCACCCGCGCCCCGCGCGCCCCGCCCCCGACCGTGAGTGACACACACACGCACTGCACACAGCCACACACACAGCCAGGCAGAGAGCGCGCCGCCGCGAGCTCGCCCCGCACCCGCGCCCCGCGCGCCCCGCCCCCGACCGTGAGTGACACACACACGCACTGCACACAGCCACACACACAGCCAGGCAGAGAGCGCGCCGCCGCGAGCTCGCCCCGCACCCGCGCCCCGCGCGCCCCGCCCCCGACCGTGAGTGACACACACACGCACTGCACACAGCCACACACACAGCCAGGCAGAGAGCGCGCCGCCGCGAGCTCGCCCCGCACCCGCGCCCCGCGCGCCCCGCCCCCGACCGTGAGTGACACACACACGCACTGCACACAGCCACACACACAGCCAGGCAGAGAGCGCGCCGCCGCGAGCTCGCCCCGCACCCGCGCCCCGCGCGCCCCGCCCCCGACCGTGAGTGACACACACACGCACTGCACACAGCCACACACACAGCCAGGCAGAGAGCGCGCCGCCGCGAGCTCGCCCCGCACCCGCGCCCCGCGCGCCCCGCCCCCGACCGTGAGTGACACACACACGCACTGCACACAGCCACACACACAGCCAGGCAGAGAGCGCGCCGCCGCGAGCTCGCCCCGCACCCGCGCCCCGCCAGCGCTCCAGCTGTTATATGTATATAAGTGACCACTCTCACCCTTATATGTCAAAATGACCCCTATCCACCTCTTATATCAAAATGACCTCTCCACCTGTTATGGCAAAGTGACCCTTCTCCATCTGTTACTCCAAAGTGACCCTTCTCCATATGTTGCGTCAAAATGACCACTATCACCTTGATATTATAAATATACAAGGCTTTCTCGGCAAAGAATTCGAAATAGAATTATTCTTGGAAAAATTTAATATAGATGTTTTATGTATTACAGAACATTGGCTAAAGGAGCATGAAATGATTTTTAGTTTTGAAAATTATAATATGGCGAGTGCATTCAATCGAAAGACTGCAATACGTGGTGGCTCTGCTATATTAGTTAAAAATGCCTTAAAAACGAAAGTACGAAAAGATGTCGTAAGTCTTTCGATTGAAAGGTCTGTAGAACTATCTTGTGTTGAGCTAGAGAACCACATCATTATTTGTGTGTATAGGCCCCCATATGACGATAACTTTGCTCGTTTCGAATCGGTAATGGAGGACGTATTAAACATAGTAACTAAAAGCAAAAAATCGGTCATTATAGGCGGCGATTATAATGTAGATTTATTAGAAAAGAAGTCCCTAACGACAAGAACTATTTGTCTTTTCAAGTCGTTTGATTTAGATTACTTATTTTTAGAACCAACTAGGAAAACAGAGACTTCTGCCACTTGCATCGATAACATTTTTTGTAACTGTAGCCATGTAGAAAAAAAAGTAATCAACTGCCTAAGGTCTGATCATAGCGGACTAATGGCTAGCTTTCCTTTCAGGTCCGATATAAAACAAGTTAAAATACAATCGCGGCCTGTCACTGGTAAAAGAATAGAAAAGTATAAAAAAGCGTTAAATGACAAGCTGCCCATACCAAACTTTGATAATGAAGCAGAAGCCAATAGTATTTACAATGATTTGTTTATAGTTATAGAGCGAGAATTTCAGAACATATTTAAAACTATGTCTATAAATATTAATAATAAATTTAAATTTTGTGAATGGGCTACAGCAGGAATTTATAAAAGCCGTCAAACCTTGTTTGAGCTTTATGAGAAAAAAACTTATATATTTGATGAAAATTTCAAAAATTATGTGAAACGTTATTCAAAAATTTTCAGAAAGGTATGCTGCGCAGCCAAATCTAATTACTTAGCCAGAAAGATCAAACTATCTGATAATAAAATTAAGACGGTTTGGAATATAATAAATAAAGAAACCGGTAAAGTCAAGAAACACGATAAAGTTTTTGTTTTACAAACAGATAAAGGCAAAATAACATCTAACGCAGAAATAGCTACGGAATTCGAAACGTTTTTTACCAACATTCCACTTAAGATAACTGAGGCCCTGGACTCATCACCCTCATATGCTAAAAAAATATTAGAAGAAAATGTCATTCCTTGTGATGAAATATTCTATTTCAGTGAAATTGGACCTGAAACTATTGTTAAAACTTTTAAATCGCTTAAAGTGAAACAAACTGAAGACCTGTGGGGTTTATCAGTTAATTTAATTAGTAATGTAATTGACGAATTAGCGCCACATTTAGCATACCTTTTTAATATAAGTATTGAAAGTGGCGTCTTTCCAGATCTCATGAAGTGTAGTAAAATTATACCTCTTTATAAATCAGGTTCTAAAACTGAAGCGGGAAATTACAGACCAGTCTCTGTATTACCCGTTCTTAGTAAAGTCTTTGAAAAAATTATGCTAAACCAAATGTTACAACACTTTAATTTAAACAAACTTCTGCATAACCAACAATTTGGCTTCACAAAAGGTCGATCAACTACCGATGCAGGAGTAGCACTTATTCGAAACATCTATGATGCTTTTGAGGAATCACAAGATGCAGTAGGAGTATTTTGTGATTTATCTAAAGCATTTGATTGTGTTGATCATCAAACTTTGCTTCTCAAACTAAAACATTACGGTGTAGAGGATAGGGCCCTCAGTCTTCTTAATTCTTACCTAAACAATAGATTACAGATAGTCCAAGTAAATGGCACAAACTCTCTCGGCTCTACAGTAAAAATAGGTGTTCCCCAGGGATCTATATTAGGACCCTTTCTCTTCCTTGTTTATATTAATGACTTACCATTTATGGTGCAACATCGCTCAAATATTGTGTTGTTTGCAGATGACACATCTCTTATTTTTAAGGTAGACAGGAAATACAGCAAAATTGACGAAGTAAACAACACACTTTCAGAGATACATAAATGGTTTACTGTTAACAACTTGCTATTAAATGCTACAAAAACGAAAGTTGTAAAATTCAGATTACCAAATGTCAAACAAACTCACGATAATGTAATATTAGATAGTAATGTTTTAGAATTCGTAAATAGTACTGTTTTTCTTGGTATTCCTTTAGATGCTTCCTTACAATGGGGACCACATATAGAAACCCTAGCAGGAAAGCTTAGTTCAGCTGCCTACGCCGTGAAGAAAATAAGGCAACTAACAAATGTAGAAACTGCTAGACTAGTCTATTTTAGCTATTTTCATAATATAATGTCTTACGGCATCTTAATTTGGGGACATGCGGCTGACATAGAAACTATTTTTATACTGCAAAAAAGAGCCATTCGCGCTATCTATCAGTTGCGATCTCGAGAGTCCTTGAGGAACAAGTTTAAAGAAATAAATATCTTAACTGTTGCCAGTCAGTTCATATACGAAAACATCATGTATGTTCGTAAGAATTTAGAGTTATTTCCAAAAAACAGTGACAGGCATAATTTTAACCTTAGAAATAGAAATAATATTGAAGTTGCTTATTCGAGACTGAGTAAGGTAAATAAGTCGTTCATGGGGCAGTGTATAAAATTTTACAATAAAATACCTGAAAATGTTACAAGTTTATCCGAAAATAAGTTTAAAACTTATGTAAAGAAATGCCTGTGTTCAAGAGGATATTATAAAACTATAGATTATGTAAATGACAAAGATGTGTGGACATGTATAGATCCTTCAGCTCATAGCTTTAGTAATAACATCAATTGTAATAGCTATTAAGTTTTTATTTCAAAAAATGTGTTGGGGCGAGTTTCTTTTGGGCTCGACGTTTCTTCTCGCTCCGCTAACACTTCCCGAAACGTTGAGTGTACAAGTTCCGAGTGGTAGGAACTTTGTACTAGGTAGAATAATATGACGATTTAAAAGTATGTGTAAAGCATCTACTTAAATAAAAAAGATTTTTGATTTTGATTTTGATATGTCAAAATAACCTCTCCACCTGTTATGTAAAATTACCCCTCTCCACCTCTAATATTGATCTCTTCACCTGTTATGCCAAAATGACCCTTTTCCATCTGTTATATCAAAATGACCCCTCCCACCTGTAGAAATATAGCCAACCCAAAATGACCATAATTATGTTTCCTTCCCAGCGATCCTTCAACTGGCAGACGCGGTGAAGCAACTCTGCGTGATGGCGCGTCGTGCTCGATGCGCCATGTGGTGCGATCTGACGCTCACTGTGGCTTTAGCGCATCAACAGCCCGCTACCGCTGCCTCTAACACAGCTCAGGTGAGGAGATGACACTCACAGAACTACACACACACACATACGCACGCACAAACACATAAACACACAACTCTGCGTTATGTTAAAATAACCCCCCACCAAAACTTCACAGTGACTTGTACTTATGAAACTGAGCAACTTTCCCCAAGTAACCAATGGTCAATTCGCAATGGACCTTCCATACTAATTTGATCATATGATCGGCCTACTTTGTATGGAGATGCCCAAAATTTTTTTGCGAATTGACTATTGGTTATTTGGGGACAGTTGCTCAGTTTCATGAGTAGAAACCACTGTAAAATTTTTGTGGGAGGTCCAAAAATAACCCTGTACGCTAACTGTCTGTCAACTAAAGGTAAAGATTTTGTTGTACAGCAAATTAATTTTTGGTCACAGAACGAAACGCAATCTACACAGTCAACCCCGCCTAAGATCAATGCAGCTCAAACTCCAAGCAACTCATCAAATAATTCCACATCAAGTCTCAATAGCAGCTCGAAGGCTTCCAGCAATGAAGCCAGTGAGGTAAGAACAGTTAAGTTCATCATCGTAATTTTAACCGACTTCAAAAAGGAGGAGATTCTCAATTCCACTGTATGCTTTTTTGTATTTTTGTTACGCGATTACTCCGCCAATTATGAATTTATTTTGATGATTATTTTTTTATTAGGTAGTTCATATTATACTTCATAGGTGGTCCCATATAAATTTTATCGTAATAGATTCAACGCTTTTTGAAAAAATAAAAAAAACACTATCCACTATTGTAAATTTGTAAGCCTTTTGCATTATCTCACCTGGTGGTAAGTGATGATGATGTCGAAAGATCGAAGCGGGCTTACCAAGACTCCCCAACGCAATGGAGAACTGGCTATCTTATCTTCATGCCGAATCACAGTCCACCGAGATTCAAACCCACTAACCTCCGGATTTAACGGGAGCATACTAGCCACTAGTTTTAAGTGGCGGTTAAAAACACCATCCAGAAATCATCCACTGAACATAAGCTATTTCCACTTGAAATTTTTGAATCTCATGGTGGGCAATGGTGACATTGTGTATGAATTACCTACCTTTTAGTTCAAAGTCAACTTTACTTTAAAAATTGCTAATAATCTGCTTTCTCCCAACAGCCTCAAGACAAATCCACCGACACAATAACAACCGCTTCAACAGCCACAAAGAACGACATAAAAACAGAAAACAACAATAACTCAACAAGCAGCAACAACAATACAAATAACAAGTCAACAGTAAACAACAAACAACAAGACAAAACAACAGACAAGAACCGTCGAACGCAGAACTACAGGAAGCTGAATCAAGGTAGGAATGACTTCTATCAGAAGAATCAGAGGTACGATAATAGATTCATGCATAGGCACCCGTATTATTTGGCTACGGGACCCATTAACTAATTTCTGACTGTACAAAAACGGTTTTGGAGGGAGGAATATTGTTGTTTCTTGTTTATTCGAAACTAGAGTTCTCAACAGAATAGAGTTATGGCCTGGCTGTCGTCACAAATACATACAATGTTTTTTTTTTAACTTTAACAATTTTTATCTCTCCAAAATCATTGACGATTTTTACTAAAAAGTTTGAGAACATTTGTAATTTTAGACAAATGATTTAAATATTTAGACGAAACATTTATTTATCGTTCTATAATTACAAATTTTCTATACTTTAAAACTGATTATGAAATGATATTACAAAATGAAATGTAAGTTTTATAATTGTAAGCGAAAATGAATTCTACAGCATTTATTTTAATTGGTTATGCCAAGGAATAGTTGATCTGAACTTTAAATAATATGCTTTTGTATGAAATCGTTCATAGCGAATTTTCAAACTGCATTAATATGACAAAATAACTATGCATTTTAAAATGTGAGATTTAAAGTCTCCTATTATCTCTACGAAAGCTTTAAAATTACAACGATTTTGGCGAATTTTAAACTATCTTTATTAATGTCTACAGGTATCACTGCCCTTTTCTTATTGAGTAAATTAGAAAAGGAAATACATATATTACGAGCTATTACCGCCAAAATCGTTTGTCGCACTTTATTATCGATTTTAGGTGAATGAATTGATAGTGTATTAGAAACAGATCTTCTAAAACTCAAGTGAACTAATATCATATCACCAGGAATAGGTATTTATAAAAAAAAAGAATAAATAGACGATCTTTTTTGCACGATTGTGCATTTATTTATTTCGAAAAGTCTTGGACTTGAAATTTTGACCCTTCGACTCCGCTATCACATTTTAAACTTTAGGGTCATTATATCGTAGTTTGAAAGTCAAAATTAAATACTTTCTAAAAAGTTTATTCGTAAGACCTTTACAGGTATAAACTGAGACCACAATTAACATTAAAATAATTTAAAAAATAATACATTATTATTTATGATGAGGTCACGAAAAATAGATGTGTGTAGGATTAGTTTATGCCTTTGCGTAATAAAATTAATAAGATATTTGTGCTTGGCTGGAATTGTCTAATGAAATAATTAATAATAAATACGTACGTTTCGTCCGTGACCGTGGGTCGCGGTCCTCGTAATATTAGATTGGCTAGTTAACGAATAACACTTGCCAAATTATTTTTTACCTAACATTTGATGTGAGCGGAGCGGAGTGAAACAAACCTAAACAATATTAGAATAGAAAATAAATATATATATATTTATTTAAACAAAAGAAATCTCTCACATCGTTATATTGTTTTATTTATTTTATGATTTATATTTTTATTTACGTTTCGGGATTGTTGCAACTTTTAAAAATTACATTTCTGAATTTTGATTATGGAATTCGTTGTTTCGAATAAATGTACCTACTTTTGAATTCTAAAAACTGCTCACAATATTACGTACGTGACAAAGTCTAGTCATTGAAATCGTTTCGACTATAAATAGGAAACAAAATGCGAAAATTGACTGAACATCTTCGCTCACATCAAAACATGATCACCTTTTTAAAATGTGATTTTTCTACTAGTTAACTCTTTTAATGTTACAATACGCGTTTCGAGCGAATGAATTAAAGAATAAAAAAAGTTTATATAAAATGAAGTTATGAACTTAGCGTAAGAGTACCACTTTTTAATTTATTCATGTTTAAAATGTTTTTTTTTGTATAGTTAGTCGAATTAGGCTTATAGGGAGATGGTTTAGGAAATGAATCCTAATGTTAAGTAATAATGATGGTGTAGGCTTGTCGCTTCGTTTAATAATGTATCAGATAGTTTTTCGTCAATTCTTAATATATTTAATTTTGTACCGTAATATTATAATTTAAGAATTATTATGGTATGTCATACGTGATGAATTTTAGAACTCTGGTTAGCACGTGTGTTCCACAGTATGGCCAAATTGTAGTACTTTCATATACTTATAAAATAATAGAAAGTATAGTCAGTTCCTCGTGAAATAGCTAAGTTAATTTATTCGATTAGGATGTTTTGTGCATGTCGAGAAAGCTCATAATAATTAATGTTAGTAAAATTGGGAACTCCGAAAAAGTATGTCATGAAATGCTGCTTTTAAATGCTTTAATTAAATACATATTTCTCGTTCGTACTGTGCACAAATGCCGATTGATTTTTGTCCGCGAAAGGGCAGTTTTTAAACCAAAACAAATGATAGTTTTAGATCCTTCCATCATTACTTCGTTAGTTGTAAGGAAAGTTTAAAAAAAAAACTTTATTTTTTGTGATTAATTATATATTAACACTGTGGTAACAAACAAGTTATCGCTTGATTGACAAAAACGTAATATATTATGAATGACTAACGCTCAGATAGAAATGAATTATAAACGGCTATAAATATACATTTATTAGTATTCGATTCGATGTTAGTGCCTTTTCTCAGTAAAGTCGTGCATGCATTTTTTATATCCTAATAAAGCAATTTGATTGATTGAGATTCTAGCTCATTTGGAAATTTAATATCCTAATAAATTTTCATTTTCGACACTTGTCTTTTTTAGTTTTATCCACTCAAATATTAACATCTAAATCACGTTGATTATTTTTCTTTATTTATTTCTATATACATACTTATTATAACAAAATATTGTAACACAATATTCGGTAGCAATTGGCCGTAGTTATGCCAAAAAATACATGGACTTTTCATACAATTTGATCAGTTTTGTTAGGAGAGACCAAATTTTTTTCTTTCTATTTATGCAATTATGTCGTAGAACTAATGTTGTTTAGAATAAGTAGAAATTCCAGTTATCGGAATTTTATTAAACCTTGTATATAGGGTCCTCATATAATACCTGAAAAAAATCACGATGGCTTCTATTCATGAAACTGAACAACTTTCTTCAAGGAACCTATACTAAATTCGGAAAAAAATTGGACTTCTCATAGTAATGGATCACCTGATCCACCAATTTTGTATGGGAAGTCCAAACATTTTTTTGCGAATTGAGCATAGGTTCCTTGGGGTTTGCTCAGTTTCATGAGTAGAAGCCACCGTAAATTTTTTATCAGGTATTTTGGAAGAACCCTATATAAATTGTATCCGCTTGCTTTATTTAGTCACTCTCAGTATTTGAACAGGTTTCTAAAGGATGAAAAATCACTACTCGCTCTAGTAAATGTAGTCGAATTTTGTTTAATTCCTTTCTAAAGAAGAACATAATTTTACAGAACTCTCTCTCTGCTATTTTAATTTAATTTATGATTAATGCATAATAAATATTAACATAATTTTCGGGGAAGGTGGAAAATAATTTTCTATCTGAAGTCCTTCTCGGCGTTGGCTCGAATCATTTCAACATTTGGAATTTTAGTTAGAATTTATACAGTACAGTAGCGGATTATCTTTTTGAAGGCCTACAAATACTTAGTGAGATTTCTCGATCAAATAAGTTAGTATTTACAACCAATTGAGCTAGAATTCTCGATCAAATTGCAATGCCATGTACAAAATCCAAGCAAAGTTGTTGTTTAAAGTTGATTTTCTAGATTTTTAGTTTTTACTGTTTTATTAAGTTTGTCATCTATATTCTTGTGATGCATTTCCTTTCGGATTAGTTTATTTATTGTTTTTTTGGGACTGATGACCACATATCGCCTGAAATAAAGAATGGGGTTTGGCGTCAAATAAAACTACGTCGATAATGTTTTTGATCATCATTCATAAAACCACGTATTGATATGACTATCTACTTATAAATAACTCGGTGTCCAAGAATACATAATAATTATTTAACTAATTACATATATACAAAATATTTCATTAGTTAAAATTGTTGAATCTAACCAACCCCATAAGTTATAACTTCCATATCTTGGTATAATTAAAGTGAATATTAGTACAATCGAATTGCACGTTAGTATACATATTTAGTAATGTAGCCAACCTAAATATTTATCCAAATTATACGTGGAACATATTTAGCACAATAATAATTTAGTTTCTTAGCTAATTTTAGTAGATAGATGAATATATCTATTATTTTTCTCTCATCGGTATTCAAATTGATGTTGTTGACTACACTGTTTTCCAATGTTGCCATATTTATAGTAACTATTTACCTCAAATTCTTTATTCAAGCTATAAACGAATTAGACAAAGCACTCCAGTCTATTTGCGCTGGAAAAGTGATTTCTTCGATACATACAAAGTATTTTACAGTTCTGTTGTTTTTTTGTTTAGTCCAGTTTTATAGCAGCTAGCTTATATTTTGTCGAAAAACAAATTATTTGCAGCTGTTACATGTTGAACTTGTTATTCGAAAAGTGAAAATTATTGTTGGTTGTTGATGACAAATCTGAAATAACTATGTTTTCTCTTTTCGCTTTACAAGTCCTGAAATCACCTAGAAGTTTTCCTTTTTATTTATTTCTAGTTTCGATTTGACACAGATGAATTTATTTACTTAAATGTTATTATTTACATACTTATTTACTTATTTAACTAAATAGATCATAAAAATGAAGTTAATTTTAGTGGCTATGAAATGCTTTTAGTAAACCTCAAATTAGGATTAATTCTGATTAATATAGATTAATTGGATGATGCAAAAATTAAGTGCCACAACTAGCTTCTTTTAAATTAGATTTTCGCTTTAGGGCGTTGCTGTTAACCGATGTATGTACATAAGAAACGATGTGTAATGTGTGATTTGTAAGAAGGAAGTGTATGAGATGAACCAAACTAGTGAATTTTCTTAACTTTGTTAAAATCTAGCATCAAAAATTACTAAATAGATAAGGTAAGACTTCATTTAAATGAATGGTTCGGGAAGTATCAAAACTGCAATAGGCCTAAAACAAACGTTTATATAAAGATATACGTCACGTATATCAGCTTTAAAGTTTGATGGCTGTGAAATATAAACCTAATAGTATTAACCGGGAAGCAACGCCCTAAAAATGTTGTGTCGCTCATACATAACAACCGCTGATTGGTTTTTGGCTCAAAACAAATATCGTATCTTCCGTCCATGCGTAATGGAATTTTTCGCATAGAATATTTTAAAAAGTAAGCTACACACAAAAAGGCATTTTATTTACTCCAAAATGCTCGTGCAATTTCTCTATCATTTCTTAGATACATATTATTTTTATTTTAAGTTTCCTATTTCCTACTTATGGTAACCTATATAACAATTATTTCTGAATTATAATGACCAACGCTTAAACAGCATATCTTTGTAAGAATATTGTGTGATATAAACTAATTGTAACTGTAATGAAAAAATGTCCTTTACTTAGTCCTAATACATATTTAATACGTGAACTGTTTTCTTAAAAAAAATACCAAACTACTTGAAAGTATTCAGTACTTAATTTTAAAGCCAATATTGAACGCTTAACTTGGATTTGTAATGTAGTAAGTGTAAGTGAATTATTCTAAAGTTATATAAAGAGTATCATCATGATATATATATAACTCAGTGTCTATATTTTACACGTTGCCCGTATCTATGTAGGGAATTAATAGCGAAAACCATTCATGCAATTGAAAAACTTTTCCAAAAACTAATTCTTCGACCGGAACCGAATTTGAATGGAAGACGAAATTGTTTATTTGGGGAAATTTCATTGAATACCGATTTCTCCGGGAGAGTTGTTGTGTTTCATAATTGTAAAGAGCTGCACCCTTTATGCTATGTAAAATGGAATTAGCTGACGAAAATCCCATGTTTTTTTAAAGAAGCAAAATTAATTATCACCTATGGGTAAATCATAAACACGTCAAAGTTTTTACTTAAATACAATAGATACGAGTAGCGCGTTTTATCAAATGGTACTGTGCTCGAAAGATAGAATTTTACGTCATTTGACTATTATCCTGGTATCATTTTAATAAATTAAGAATAACATAACTCTAGCTTACAAAACTGGAAGTGCAGCTTCGAATTTAATAGTTAAGTAGAAACTTATATTTGCATATACATGGATGATATCAATATTAAACTATTAATTTTTGAGCATAGTATCATAATAGTAAGTACCTCTTTCATAAATTTATATTACCTACGAAAACTTTAAAAACGCTAGTGTTTTGTAGAATACATGATACACGGTTTTTTTTTTCATTTCATTATATAATTTAAGTCAATGTTTTAGTTAGCAATCTTTCACGCATGGAGCAAATAATTGCAGATGTAGGGCCTACCTAAGACATTAAATGATGATCCTTTTCAGTTTTTCTTCAGTTATCCTGAATGTACAAAATTAAGATACGCTAGATTATTCTATTTTTTCTTTCGAATAGCACAAGCTTAGTCAAGGTGTTCCACCGTTTAAGTAAGACTGCGATATGGTTCTCTTATTTTAATTACAATTACCAATATGCCAGCTATGCAAGCTTTTAAAATATCAGTAATTTACTCACGTAAGTTTCGATGGATTTTAAATTCCGGTAAGTTCAATTAAGTTTTTTAACGTGTCCTTCAATAATGATTCAGTCTCGCTCGGACATGATATTGTATCTAAGAATTAATTTACTTGAATGTGGATCAATCTTAGAGCTTTATCGAATTTGATAATAATTTACGGATGAAGATTTATATATAAAAAAAAAACTTAAAAAATACGAACAAGATAATAGAAATGTTGTAGACGAAATTCATGAACTCACTAAGGTAGATGTTTCCTGCAATTTTGTGAACTTAGACGGTTTTTTATCTATTTTAATCGATGCTAGTTGTGTAATAAATAGTACATGGGAAAGCCTTTGCCGTTAGATGGTTTAAAAATATTAGCGTATAGGTGAAAAATACGGTCCTAAAGCTTAGTAGTACGAATAATAGTTACATGTTTTCTAATATTAACTGAATGACCGTATAACGTTTCAAGAATCTTAAATTGTGAAACTGTTTTAGCGTAATCGATGTGTCCTTTTAACGATACGGTGATGGATAGGTTACTTCGTTAAAATGTATTGGTGTCTTATGATCCGTTAGTTTTTGGATAGCGCGTTTCGCGTCTTGGTAGTTAAAATTTTTACATCGTTTGCACAAATACTCTTTATCCTATTTATTAATACGGATTTTCAAAGTTTTTGATACGGAGATACCCCACAAAGCAGTGTGGAGCCAACTTGTTTATAGTTTTTTTGTCAAAGCACAGAAGAAATGTTACCTGTAAACAAAAATATCGTTATAAATTTTACTTGTATCCCTAAGCTTGTGTGGAGGTGTGGTTTTTAAAGCTATTGGAATATATTTGTGGTTAGTTGCGTTGTTAGTATCTGTAGCATGATGTGGACAATAAGTTGAGGTTAGCGCGTTGCAATCGTTAAAATATATATGTTGTGATACGATCCTTTTGCCCGCTAAATTGTAAAGATTTTTGCAGTCCTACAAAAATATTTCGAAGAAAAACCCCTGGTTGCTAATATAAATTTAAAATTGTGGTATCGTCGGTAGGTGCAAGGCGACAAGCCAGTCGTGTGTTTTGAAACTGATCAGTACTTTTAATGCGTTTTTCACCTTCTGAAATAGCACCTACCTGAAGAGGCGAACGGTGTAGTCTCATTTTCACAATAGACATAGGAACCTAATTCGTCGTTTTTTCGTAACGTTTTTCTGTATTTTTGTAGGAAGCGAGAAGGTGTTGTTTGAATTGTTACAGTATTTCAACAGTAGTGTTTCTTATGTGATGCTCCATATTTTTCATTTGCTTGTTTATAGTTAGGTAGTGAATGCTGATTTTGCATCGGAATATGCAAGCAAACACCATTTAGGAATACCGCCAGTGTTAACTTTACTATTTGATTAATATTATTATTAGGTTTAACAGTGCTTCTACGATTTTTGCCTTCGTCTAAGGCGTTTTTTTCTTTTCTATCGGGTATTTAGTGGATTATAATAATATATTTAGAGTCATTGTGTAGTGTGCATTGTCTACTAATATTTTTGCTACTCGCCAATTAGAAGGTTCTGTCCAAGTTTTGTATAAGGAATGGCATCATGAATTTTTATTGAAGAAAAATAAATAGTGAGGACCAAAGCCTGGTTTTTGTATGATTCTGGGAAAAAGTGTAGTTTAAAAAGTTTTGAAATAAAAAACTGGAATATACAGGTTTTATTTTGCCAGTTCCTCTTAAATGTAAGTGAGAATTTCTAAAATATTTTTGTAGGTTATAATATAAGTGTTGGTGAATTATTTTTACACTATAGGTCCTGCATTAGTACACAAAGTATTATGTACTTGTCTTCGTACGAATGTTTCTCAGTTTTCGAATATTCTACGGATTTGATGCGCCAAAACTTTCCAAACGTATCGAATATAGTTAAGTTTCAACGCTGTGGTGCTAAAACTGTTTTCTCCGACCGACACCAATAATGTATTTCTATGTTAATTTTTAATTTAAGTCTAAGTGACAGTTTTTATTACCTACCTATCATTATCTGTTATAATAATTTTTAATTACGTAATATAATATAGAGTTTTTTATCCGGCAAGTGTACTGAAATAGTTGATATTTTTGAACCAGGTAGTTCGAATTCACATTTTGGCCATCCGAACAAGTATTTACGATGAAATCTCACTACATTCAGTGTTTTTTTCATTGATTTTGTGACAGATAAGTCCGATGATGGTATAGCATGAAAATATCCTATTGGTCAGTGTTTAATTTTTAAAGTGTTTTTTTGTAATTTAAGATTGTAACGCATAATTCATTATATACTTATCATGTATTAATTAACACAGTGAGGGATTTAAACATGATCCAATGCAATGGAAATTGTAGCTTTTCTGTTGTTTATATTTTCACTCTAGCATTTTTTGTATCGTCGCAGCATCACTGCCACTTTTCGTGCCGATGTAAATGTATTAAAAAGTGCATTCTGTTTTTTTTATTATATCATTGTTTCTTGTTATATCTAGTTATTGTTTTAGCGAAGCTTTGTAGGCGCACATACTGTTTTTATTTAATTTAATGGATGGTATAATAAACTATTTAAATAGACATAACCTACTGAATGGTTGGAAAATACGCTAGTCCTTGTGTAACTTGTATTTGGATCTGTCCGTTTTGAATGAAATATTTAGATGTATTTAAGATACTTAAAGGGATATGATGGTATTTTTGGAAGCGAATTCTTTAATCAGAGCTACGCCTTTCTGCCCACCGCAAACAACATTGAAACCAATTAAAGATGGTCCTCCAAAAGATGAACACAGTATATTAGGTAACCTACTCGTTTATAGGAAAACACGTGACCGCGAGTGATGCTAAGTGCAATACTAGGTAACTGCCGTGTATCTCTTGTGATAGCACGGTTAAATTGCCACACGATAAGTAGAAGATAGGAAAACATCCACAATTGAACACCTTAATAAAATAAAATATTATACGTTAAAAATGACAAATTTGAAATTATGCTCTCATATTTAAAAATTGCAAATTTTCTTGAAAGGTTCAATCGCAATTTAAAGAATACGCTTTTAAAAAGCCCTACATTATAATATTATAAATACAAAATATACTATCTGTGGTGAATATCGAATTTTATGAGCTTATTAAAACTTAATTCCGTGGTATTGCGAATTGTATTGTGGTGTGCTAATTTTATAATACATACATACTTACAAATTGATATTGTACATCTCATTATGTATTTAAATCGTGATTTACATGCTCTATTGAAATATTTTTTTTAAAAGTCATCCTTTGAATGACCGTAATTTTAATTTGACTTAAAAACCACGATTTATATTCTATATACCAGTCTACTAATACAGTATCTGAGATACCATGTTAATTTAGTTAAGTATTTATTGTACACTCAGTTAAGTACTTAATGTATTTACCATAGATTCTGTACCAAAACCTTAAACGTTGTAAAAAAAAAAGAAATAAAAAAAGAGATGTGCAGTATCGATTTTAAAAAGCGGGTAACCTAAAAGTTTTTATTCAAAATCGAATATTAAAACAAGTATGATAGCGAAGCTAAATCCATAGAAGTATTTCGTAAGATGCCAAGTAAGCTGTCGCGTTTGGACCAAGGAATAATGTTATATTAAGTGTAGCTCACTTCACTCGCTGGTACCTTAGCATTTTATATAGATGATGGTGTAATGGCGGGCGGTGCATCGAAAGACTAACTCAGTAATAATATTAATAAAATAAAATTATTTGTACGAAGAGCGGTCTATGGTTCATAATATTAAATGTTTCTTTCATTTTACAATGCAAACAACTAACTTACTCAAGATATTGGAAGACCCCACTTCAATTTGCTTTTTCTATAGAATGTATACCTGCAACTAGCATTTTGGCAGGGCTTAGTCGCAAGCAATTTTTGGAATAGTAACTACACTGCCAAGTTTGTGGGGAATGTCGAAGAAAATTGTTTATTAATTCAATCACCATAATATGGTACATGAAGAAACTTGATAAGTTTTTATGAGCAGAAGTCTTTAAAAGGCCTCAGAGCCAAAAATGGGTCTGCAGACGCAGGAATACTTGCTCGTTGGTCAATAATGTTGTAATTTGGAGTTTTGTAACCGTGTAAATCTGCCCTTGCATTGAGATTGAGTGATGAAAATGTACTTTTGTAGGTGAACATTTCGCTAGTTAACGATTTAAATATCGTTGTTACGTCTTTCGATTCACCGCACGCATTCCTTTTAATGAAACTATACCTAGTATAATAAACAAAATAATGTACGTACCTACCTAAATATTGAATAAATATTTTGTCGAAACCTCTTCAGTATCTTCATGTTAGATCCATGTATACAAGTAAATTTGTGATTATTAATGTTTAGACAAGGCGCGGTGACAGACTGATCTTAGTGCAGGTTAATTGGTTGGGGAACGTGGCTTAGTTGCGTTAGTAAGAGGGCGGCCATCTTTATGACGTCATCACTCATCACTGCAGCGCCTTGTGAGGCTATAAACTGTTCTGAAGTTGGCTTCCAACATGGAGAGAAATTAGTGCCTCATTAACGGAGGATTTTTGTGATCCCGTTCTGAAATCCGGTAATATTTAGGGTCGATTTATATTCCCAGCGGCGCAACCGCTGTTTCGAGCGATCGCGGCCGCGCCGATTATCGATTTATATTCAGCGGCCGAGCCGCTTATGGTCACCATATCTTCAGTGATTGAGGCGGACAGCTGCAATGATAATATCGATAACAGTACGTTGTATTTAACATAAAAAAGATAATGGTTCCGTATGACCCCTCCCTACCCCGCGCTTCACCCCCCGCACCACGCTCCTCACCCCCGCGCCTCTCCCCCACGCACCCCGCGCCTCAACCCCATGCACCCCGCGCCTCACCCCCATGCACCCCGCGCCTCACCCCCACGCACCCCGCGCCTCACTCCCCCCGCATTCCGCTCCTCACCCTCGCGGTTGCTCCGTTCAATATAAATCGAGCCTTACCTGACAAGAGCACATAAGAGATTTTTTTAATATGCCATTCTGATGTCAAGGCAATGATTACTCTGTCTCGGAAATGTTTTAGAAGGAAACTTTTCAAAGGGTGTAACAGAAATGTGTGGTTATATTTTAAATTTCCAATGTTCATTTTGGTACAAAACTAATTTGACCCCTCTTATCCACACTAGGATCCCTTTGTTGTGGATATGGATCTTCCTCCGTGTTTACACAATAAATTATTACCCTATATAACAGTTCAATATTTTTGTTTAACAATTTCAGCTTGACGTCATACTCTATTCATTTTATCGCGATTGATTCGATGTATTGGATTCTTTTTTAGAATTTCCTACTTAGTTTTTTAGAAAAAGTTATAAGTTAGCAAGTTGTTATTTACTAATAAATATTATCCACATTTCTTGTTACACCTATAGATTGCGCATGTTCACATTTCAGAGACGATAAGTCATAAAGATTGGTGCGGCCTTCAATTAGTTAGTTATATGCGAACAAACTGCGTAATAGCAGTATTTTAAGTTGGGGTAGTTTGTGCGTAAACATAAAAGTTCACAAAATAAAGTTGTTACGCTGCAAAATCTGGATTTATTGTGTCTGTATTTTCTGATCACCTTTCTTTATTGTCACACAAAAAAGAAAATAGGTAGTTTGATTGTAACTTTTGAAAAGACTAACACCTGTATATCGTGTAACAAAATAGGCGTACGAACCTTTGGCTGGGGGCTGTGTTCATAAAACTGAATCACTCTTATTATAGAACCGCTTCTTCTGATATCGTTAAGTTGCGACTTTTCAAACAAATCTATCAATCAGCTCTTTGGCCATTTTTTTTATGAAGAGTCAAAAAATGACTATGGTCTGTCTGAGAAACTTGAACAATATCATAAGAAGCTCCAGTAAAGGGGCTCTACCCCTATTTTGTTACATCCTATATCTATTTTAAACTATTGTAATCTGTTCGTAATTTTTTTGATAGCTCTGGAAACGTTCTCGTTCTTGGCTTATTTAGTATCTAAGTTACCAAAAGAACACAGTTGTTGTTCAGACCACGTCTAACCAAAGTGATCTAATCTATTGAAGAATACCTAAAACACTCTTTGTTAAATTGGCATAATAGTAATATTAGGTACGCACAACTACCCCCAAACATAAATGTAGTGATCTAAAGTATCGTTTAGGCGTATCGATGTTGATTCTAGTTTACAATACACGGGCTATTTATCAAGATGATATCAAATTCTAAATTCGCAATCTCGTAATTATGACAAAAGCCTAAGTAAGATTGTTTAGTGATTTAAAAGTTAGACATTTCGATGTGAGCCTTTCATAAGGTAGGGGTCCCTTAAGTACCTACTTTCAATTATGAAATTGAACAGTTTCTCTTAATGGAGTCAAAGCAAACGAGAAAAAATAATAACTACATAGATATAACTGTTGCAAACTTTTTGGAGGAAAATTGTGCAGTTTCATAATTAGAAGACTCAGTTAAAAGTAATGGAATGAAAGGGCTACAGTGTTTAAAAAAATAGTCTACGCCAATTGTCTTGTTCAAATGTTGTGAATTATAAGTGTTATTAATAAATGTTGTCCTCTCGAGCAGTACCTAGTGGGATATAGAAATATAATTGTTTATCAGGATGTTCAGTAGTTAATGCTAGATGCAGTCTTGATTTTTTTCTTACTAATATTTTGTTACTGTTTTGGCACTGTATTAATTACCTTCTGACAAAAAATATATAATGAAATAAATGTTTTTGAAGTTTTATTTTCTACTATTCACCGCAACACATTCGGTTATCTTGCTCCAAATTAAGATCCCTCTACTGTGGGAACCCGATACTGTATGTGTATACCTACATATCTTATATAATACATATATTTAGAGGCATGGGCGTATATAAGGGGGACGGGGGGTTAGGGGTTTGGACAACCCCCCCCCCCCTTAGCATTGGATAAAAATATCGTCGAATATTCAACGCATGACACTTAAACTTTTTGGAGGAAATTTCATGCATGGTATTTAAGGCCGGAAGTAAGTGTCCTTCTATTATACCATCCATTAAGTTAAATGGCGTTCCATTGAAAATAACTAAGGAATTCAAATATCTGGGACACCTGATAACTTCCGACCTTAAAGATAATGCGGACATTGAAAGGGAACGTAGGGCGTTGTCTGTTAGGGCTAATATGGTAGCTCGCAGGTTTGCTCGTTGCACTAAACAGGTAAAAATATCGCTTTTTAAAGCATATTGCACATCTTTCTACACGAGCAGCCTGTGGGTGGACTATTCCCAAAAACAATACAATGCCCTACGGATCCAATACAACAATGCATTCAGGGTGCTGTTGGGGCTGCCCCGATACTGCAGCGCATCAGGGATGTTCGCGGAGGAGCGCGTGGATTGTTTCTACACAACCATGCGCAAGCGATGCGCATCCCTGGTGCGTCGAGTGCGGGGTAGCGCCAACAGCATCTTGACTATGATCGCCGGGAGACTGGATTGCGCAATTGTGAACCACTGTTGCTTGGTTCACGTTGCCAATAACAGTCTCACGATAAATAATAAATTCAACTTAATGTAACTCTGTACATTACTAACACTAGTCGTAAGTCCTAGAATAAGTTACTAACACGAATTGATCCCTCTGTTGGTCGAATAAATAAAATTTTATTATTATTATTATTAAACGTAAAATCGCTAGGTTGAATTGGCAAATGAGTAGTTTGCATATTTTTCTGTTACATGAAGGTGCAAGTTATTACAACAATTTTAAAATTATCGCGCTTGCTGCGCTCGCGCTTTTTCATTGAACCACACTATTGTTGTTTCTTAAAAATGCCGCTAATCTGAAGCAATTGTAATGAATTATTTCGTGCTTGAAAGACATAAAACACTAAAACAAAGTTGACGGTGCAGTTTTCTGGCACAAGAGAGTGAAAGGAGCATTTGCGAGAACAAGATAATATTTTAAGTGGCCCTTAAGCTATAAGCGCCTAGTTTCCTTCATTAACTACACTTTTGTAAAATGGTAATGAGTTATGACCGCCTCCTTGCTCTAGTGGTTAGTCCGCTCGCTTCACATAAGTAGGTCACGGGTTCGACTCGGCGGGGTCCAAATTTGTAGGACTCGGTTTGGTTGGTGGCAGGAAGTTTTCTGAGCCCACATCTGGCTAGCCACCACCATCTTATTCTAAGTTTTGCCACCATTAATGTGTTTCGGCATGAAGATAGTTCCCTCATTGCGTTGGTAAATCTCGGTATAAGTCCGCTTCCATCATTGGCATCATCATCACTAATCATTGGATGACATGATGCCAAGAGCTTTCCAAAGTCCTTAACCCCCCCCCCCCCCCATATATACGCTCATGACGCCCATGTTTAGAAGTAAGTAAACATTGATTCCTCACACCTCCCACACAGAACAAAAAACTTTCTAATTTCATCCGGTACCTATAAAAAAGAAAGACCTGACACGCAAATGTTTTAGAAACCCTTCGCGTGCTTCGTAGTAAGTATAGTTAAACTGAGTCGAGTGGCTACAATGCATGACAAGTTTACTACATAGGGATCGTCCATTAATCACGTGAGGCTCAAGAGAGGGGGGAGGGGGTTCAAAAAAATCACGAAATATCACAAGGGGGAGGGGGGGTGTATTGAGATATCACGTGTATTTATTTTTTCGTTGAACGCGCGATTTCTATAGTAACTTCCAAACGTCGGACTGTTGTTCTCACGGGCGTAGCCAAGGGGGGGGTTTTGGGGGTTCAAACCCCCCCCGAAAAGCTCAAAATATTCGAAGATGGCGAGTATAAAAACTCTTCGGGCTGCCACCCGTCGCCGCCGATTTTATCATTCGAATTTTAGCATTCGGTTACTTTCGTATGTTTTCGTGCCGTACCCCGAACCGCACTTATTGCGCTCAGTCAGTTTGGCTGTTGTCACCAGTGGAACATAAACTGCAGTGAACACAGTTATTTTGTATTTGTTTGATTGATTATTTACCTACTTGCCTTAATAACGTGCGTAAGTAAATTCATAGTATGCCTACCTACCATCTTTCAATATAATCCGGCAATAATGTAAACAAACCAACGATTGTTACTCCCTAGTTACTTACAATTGAATATTAATCCTGATCATATTCACATCAATGAACCAATTGTTCTTATTACAATATGTAATTTCGACACCAAATAACTTCTTTATGGTAGTTATTTTAATAAAAGTACTTGGACGATGAAATTTTTCATAATTTGTAAAACTGACAAGCGTAGGTTAAATTAGACTGGACGGTCAACATATTTGTATGAAACCATCGCGACCCACCATTAAAGTTTGACCTCTGCCCGAGAAGAGTTATTTACCTTATTGTCAGAATTGAAAGAAGGTACAGTGTAGAGGAAACAGAGGAAAAGAAATTGACGTTAAAGTTATAATTAAATTCTCAATTTGTCAAACATGTTAAAGGTTTTTTTAAGAAAGCCTAAGGAGACTGAAAAACTACTTACGCAACACAACGAGTGAAAACAGACTGAACGGTTTGGCTTTAATGAATATTCACTATGGGACAGAAATTGATGCGGATGAAGTGGTGGATATATTTAAAAAGAAAAACAGAAGATTAATTCTCTAATGCGTCTACATTCGAGAATCAAAATCAACCTAACCTACTGTTTTGTCTCACACTTTTCATATAATTTTTCATAATAATATTAATTTAATTTCATGCAAATTTAACGTTTTTTTTTTCTTGAACCCCCCCCCGATATTAAAACCTGGCTACGCCCGTGGTTGTTCTTATGTTGTTTTTAACTCTTCCCAAGGTTCGAAATGGCTACAGGCAGTCAGAAGCAACCTGCAATCTTAATGTCTGTGTCTGTCTGGAAATTTTTATCACGGAGCTTAATTTTCCAGAATTAAATTACATTGTACCTGTATTTAAAGATAATATTCTGTACCAAAAAAATACACGTGATTTTGGGTAGGGGGTGGGGGGTAGTCCAAGACCTCACCACGTATCACCAGGGGGGAGGTGGGTGCTGAAAAGTTGCTAAAAAACATCACCTGATTAATGGACGGCCCCATACAGCGGTTATACTATCTTAAAAATCACCGAAATATGTACGGACTACGCGTAAAGGAACGCGAAGAGGAAAAATAAATTAAGAAAAACCGACAGTCATTAAGGGATAGATCGATATAAAAATTTGCATATTGTCTTTCCTTTTCCGGCATTTCATATCCCTCTGATTGCAGCTCAGATGCAATAAAACAACATATTATTTTTCAATAACAAAACAATATCTATTTACACTTACTATATACAACTACATACAAAATATCTAAAATCTAAATCACTCATCATATCTCATAATAACTTTCCCCAACTTTCCTTTGGGTACGTCGATAGAGTTTAGAGTCTGCGTGATTATGCCAGTTGCGACTGTCACGTTGTTCTCGCGTATCGTGAACGGTTGGCCCTGGGTCATGACCATGCCTTGGAGGAGGGTCAGGTATACTTCGCCGTGGTCGCCGGGCATCATCATGTGCATTGAGGGGTCTGGAAAGATGGAATTGGACTTGTTTAGAACGATACATAACAATATACTGCATTTTTTAAGTAGGTACTACATATGCAACATATCCATCTCCTATACAGGGTGTAACAAAATTGGTGTAGGACCCCCGTTAACTGGGGATTCTACTCATACTGAACAACTTTTGTTCTACGACTTTGGTCAAATCGCAAAAAAAAATGTATTGCCTAGTTAACAGAGGTCACTCTTGAAAGCGTGTTCCTAATAATAATTATATAGTCAATCCGATTTCTTGACTTCAAAATATATTAATGAAAACTTAAACACCATGGTCTTTCTTAATCTGCGGAAGTTTAGATATTTATATTTCACACAGGGAGGATAAGTCCGTTTAATAAAGAGCTCCATCGTCAGAAGTTTTCAAGACACCTATAAAGCCTGACACAAGTATATCACGTCTATTCACTAAAGGTGTTTTACAGACACCGTGATACTACAAAATACTCACCCAAATCAATCCTACAAGCAATGTTCCAAGTACCGCTAAACATTTGTTGTGAATACTTAGAAAACACCGGCTTTTTCCGTCCACCCTCGTTTCTGGTCAAAAAGTATATCTTGGCTTTATAATGGTTGCTCAGTTTGAAGCTCTTAGCAGCGCAGAGAAGCATCCCAGTCTCCACCGAGCGGATTCTCATGCCTCGCAAAAGTACGCCCACGTTGTCACCTGCTAGCGCCTGAAAAAAAAGTCTTCCTTATAAAGGATGTAAAAAAAGTGCGTTTGTTTTAAGGCGTTACATACAACAATGAAGTCTCACTATAGGTAATATTATAAATGCGAAAGTATTGATGTTTGTTTGTTCCACTTTCACGCCGAAACTACTGAACGGATTTGGATGAAAGGTAAGTAGATAGAGAAATCATTCGGCTATCACATAAGATACATTTTATCTAAACCTAACTTCGTCACTAGATGGCGCCACCTTAACATTTTATTTCTCTCTGGACCCAATTCTAAAGTCCACGCAGATGAAGAAGAAGCTAGTATAGAATACAGGAAAAATATTGAAAAAATCCGATATATATATATTTGTTTTAACAGTTTCCCGTACTACATTTACTCCAGTTACACTACAGTTTAGGGATTAGTTTATGGATTCTGTTCTACAAAGAACGAAATTTGTATGGCATACAACTTATTGAACGACTCTAGCCGTTGGTGTCTATAACTACCAGTTGAAGATACAGGTCGCGTCAAACTTTAAGATCGCTGAAGGGTACTGAGTGGGGGAAGTGTGCGTTCACTTAGAATCCTCATGCTCGAATTTCGAAGTAGTTCCTTGGTTCCAGAGATGAGGCTGCCAGCGAAACATTCCGCTAGCAGCCTCAGTGAAAAACTCGATTTTCTCTGAAACTACGATAGCACATTTTTTTCCTTTGGGCACTATTAGACAATAAATATAATCAGGATATCAAAATTCGAGCATGAGGATTCCAAGTGAACGCACACTTCCCCCAGTCAGTACCCTTCAGCGATCTTAAAGATTGGCGCGACCTGTAAGTATTTAAAATCTCTACTAGCACGAGTAGCATGAAGGTATAGATGAGTAGATTGTCGCGCTCAGCGAGAGTAAACGTATACTTGTCTCTCTCACTGGCTTGGCGTTAGAGCGAGATGGTCGCTTTAATCTTGCGCGAGAAATATCGTCATGCTCCAGAGGCTATTAAAAAAGAAAGCTTACCTCAGAGACACTCTTCTTAAATATCTGTATATCTGACAAAGTAGTTTTAACATTTTGTCCGAACCCCATCAAATCAGCTTCGTCGTTCTTTTTCATAATTCCCCTTTTTAAAGTTCCAACGACCACCGTTCCTCTGCCGGGGACTGTGAAAGCGTTGTCTATGGGCATTAGGAAAGGAGATTGGAGGTCTCTGACTATTGGTGGTACATATGTGTCTATGGAGTTGAGAAGTTTTCTTATTGATGGTGCACCTGGAATAAATAATTAAATTTTATTGGTAGCTACAGTAAAAGAAATTACATTTAAAATCTTCTATTTATCTAAAGAGCGGCACTATCTTGAAGCTGTTTGACGTTCCAAAAACAAACCATAAAAAATTGTTAGTTATCTGTAGTCGAAGAGATAAAGTTTAAGGAAAGATAAAAAAATGCAGATTAAAAAATGCTTGAGAAATCTATTGAAAGTGACTTCGTGTTACAGGTATTTTTTGGCATATTTGCATATCGAAGACTGCAGCAAATACAGATCCGCACTTTCTCGTGGTAACTTATACTTCTTCTATTTACAACCAATAGTTAACAACTTTATAAAGAATATCAAGAGAGTGATATAGTTTTTTTTTTTTTTTGAAACGCCGAAATTTTAAAGTAGCGCTGACCCTTAAGAGCAATGTTAAGACATCTACAAGAGCTGCTTAACAGGCTATGCAACATACTATTGTCGTTTTGAGTAATGAAAAGAAACATAACACTGATCTGTGCTAGTCGGGATTCTCTTTTCTGTACAATAATGTGATTTCCAACTTACAGAGATGTACATAGCAAGGCGGGCAACACACCAGTCATGTGCTTCACAACAGTACTGTTACTAAAGAATACTAAATATTAACAGAAACAAGAAAATAACCTTATTATTCAGCTACATATTATTCATTATGTACTTACCAAATTCACTTTCTTCTCCATTCAAAGCCTTGAGTGCAGAACCACAAATCATTGGTACTGTATTTCCATCATAGCCAAAATCTGAGAGTAACTCCCGCATTTCTATTTCCACAAGTTCTAATAACTGAAATCATTTAAATAATTTATTCATATCTATTCAGGTAATTCATAATTAAATAAAAATCCTCCAGAAGGTTTTGTTAGTCGAAGAATCCACCCTTTGATGTTTTTTTTTTTTTTTTTTTTAAGTAATAATAAAACTTTATTTAAACTTCTTAAGCCTAAATTACAGCTAATCTTAGCTTAAAATATTTTACTTATGTTAATATGATACATGAAGGCTAAGGCACATCTTTGTGGGCATGGTCTTGAAAAAGATATTTTAATATCTTGTGTTTCAAGACATCCTGCTCCGAATAATTAATTTACAATGTTTATTAATTTATAATTTACAATGTGGATTATTTAATATGACCCCCTAGATTAAGAAGAAGAAGAATATGAAAATGTACAAAAATTCACACCAGTATCAAAATGACCCATCAGCTTCAGAGTACTAAAGAGAGCATAAAAGAGAGTGCATTTAATTGTACTATAGTTCATTCCAATCAAAAAAGCAAAAGGTAAACAAACTTAGTATGCAACTGACGTTGATATGCGTCAGTTCCATAGTAAGTTTGTTTACCTTTTATTTTTTATTTTATTGGAATGAAGTATACACAGTAAATGGATTGTATAAATTAAAATGTTCATTTACTTGCCTCACCATCAACCAAATCAGCCTTATTAATGTACACCAGAATGTACTGTATTCCTACTTGCTTCGCCAGTAACAGATGTTCTCTTGTCTGTGGCATTGGTCCATCATTAGCAGCTACTACTAAAATCGCTGCATCCATCTGCGAGGCACCCGAAATCATGTTACGGACATAGTCCGCATGACCCGGGCAGTCTGTGTGAGCGTAGTGACGAAGTTTCGTACTGTAGCCTACGTGTGCTGCATTTATAGTTATACCTGGAACAAAATGGAATACATTTCAAGACAAATATTTTAATATGAGTGAGTTCCAAATTAAGTACTGATATTAATTGATAAGTATAGACAATTCATAGATTTGCAATACATTTCTGCATCCTGCTATCGGGTGATATATTATAGTTCGCGTCACGTAAAAAGAGCGCTGGCTGGCGTTCCAAGGATGCACTCTGACAGCAAATGTTTAGTACCCTCTCTTTCACACTTACGCGATTTATATTATGCTATCCTGTTGTCAGAGTGAACTTTTGTGCCCTCGGAACGCCCGCCAGCGCTCTTTTTACGTGACGCGAGCTTTATCTTGGATGTGTTTTGAAACATAACTAAATTCAGAATATTTGATAGATATTTCATATTTTTATGTAGTAGGCATATTTGTATAGTATCCGAAGTAACTTAACTCTGCTGATTACGTGGTCAGTGGGTCCCCGAGAGAATTATATGTATACAAACCTCTGGCTTTTTCTTCTGGTGCTTTGTCAATTTCATCGTAAGAAACAAACTGCGCTAGTCCATCTTTGGCCAAGACTGCAGTGATAGCTGCTGTCAGGGTGGTCTTGCCGTGGTCTACATGCCCAATAGTCCCGATGTTACAGTGTTTCTTTTCCACAATTTCATTTTGTGTCTTGGTGCTAAAGTTGACTCTTAAGAATCCAAATATGCACTGAGTTTGTGACACATTCGTGTGTTTTAAGAGTGGGTAGCGTGTTAATTTACAGTAAATTGATCGAATTACTAGTCTCCCACTCATTTTCCCAGAAAATGATTAGGAAAATAAAAATATTTTCATTGAGAGCAAAGAAAGTGAGGTTATATTTTGAGAAATGACATTTGACATTTCGAATGTCAGAAAAATTCGTTCAAAAATGGTTCAAAAATATCAAGAAATCGTTCCATAGGTTGGTTGCCGGGACTCTGTTCTGAGCACACGTCTGAGTTATTACTTTACAATACAGAATTTTCCACGGCTTTCTCTAAACTCAACTAGATGGCGAAATTGGAAATAAGAAAATCTCTAAAAAATCGTCAAAACCAGGTCAAAACTGGAACTGGATTTGGAACACACATTATATAGGATGACTTTAAATTAGTTCTTGATACGAAAGGCTTTGCATGTGCTCATGATAGCGAACAACTTTCCCTAAAGAACCCATAGTCAAATCGCAAAAAAAAATTTGGACTCTTCATAGTAATTTGGCCGGTCAGTTCATCGATTTGTATGGAGACTCAAAATTTTTTTTTGCGATTTGACTACCTATGGGTTTCTTAGGGAAAGTTGTTTGTTATCATGAGCACATTCATAGACTTTCGTATCAAGAACTAATTTAGGGTCACCCTATATAGTGTGTAACAGAAAGGTGTGACAATACTTCAAGGTTGGCTTTTACCCATCAAACTGAACAACTTTGTTGAAATCGCAAAAAATTTTTTGGACTTTTCATACAAATCGATCAGCTGGCGAACCAAGTTTGTATGAAAAATCCAAAAAAAAATTTGCGATTACAACAAAGTTGTAGAACAAAAGTTGTTCAGTTTGATGGGTAAAAGCCAACCTTGAAGTATTGTCACACCTTTCTGTTACACCTGTATACTTGGTTTCTGAATTTCTGAACGAACAAAAAGTTTGTTCCCCTTGGCCTTGGTCGCTATTTGCAACGATGTGATTGGCTGTCTTTTTTACCGTAGAGTTTTTATTGGTTTAATTCTCAACTAACCGTAGTTTCAGCTAATCGGAAGCTTTTATTTTTTTAAACAAAAACAAAACAAAACACATAAACGTCAAACCTACCTAATGGAAACAAATAGGATTTGTGGTTTTAGTTTTTTGTGAAATTATATTAGAAATTAATGTTTAAAATGTCGGAAAATGGGCTCGAACATGCGTAAAAAAACACAAGTGTCTTTCGTTATACGCGATGAAGAGGAGCGGCGGCATAAAAATGGCGTTAGTTCGCTGCAATTGGATCCTGTGCAGGGTCGGCTGTACTCCGCCGGGAGAGATGGAATTATCCGCGTTTGGCAGACCGGTAGCGGAATCCAGGACCGCTATATACAGAGTATGGAACACCACACGGATTGGGTGAACGATATAGTCCTTTGCTGCGGCGGCAAGAACCTTATAAGCGCTTCTTCTGACACGACAGTAAAAGTTTGGAACGCACCCAAAGGCTTCTGCATGTCTACATTACGAACTCACAAAGATTACGTCCGAACGCTAGCGTACGCTAAAGACAAAGAGCAAGTGGCCAGTGCTGGATTAGATCGCGCCATATTCTTATGGGATGTGAATACGTTGACCGCCTTAACAGCCAGTAACAACACTGTGACAACATCTAGTCTCGTTGGTAACAAGGAGTCTATATACAGTTTAGCTATGAACCCACCAGGTACCATCCTTGTTAGCGGATCAACAGAGAAAGTATTAAGGGTATGGGATCCTAGGAACTGCTCCCGACTGATGAAACTTAAAGGGCATGCTGATAATGTTAAGGCTTTAGTTGTGAGCCGCGACGGTTCACAGTGTGTATCTGGAAGCTCAGATGGAACAATAAAGCTGTGGTCGCTATCACAGCAAAGGTGCGTATCAACTATTAGAGTGCATTCAGAAGCAGTATGGGCACTGTTGGCCACAGAAAACTTTACCCATATCATATCCGGTGGCAGAGATCGACTAGTCATTATAACTGAGTTACGGAACCCAGATAACTTCATGATTGTGTGCGAAGAAACCGCACCAATCCTGAAACTGTGCTTCACGGCAGACCAACAAGGAGTTTGGGTGTCAACATCAGAATCCGACATACGGTGCTGGAAACTGCCACCGTTAAACCTTCTAAACCCTGACAATTATAACCAAAACAATTATAATACGAACAATGTATATCAAACGCAACCTATTCATCACATACCTGGAGGACCAGCGATAAAACACTACACAGTATTAAATGATAAACGTCATATCATCACTAAAGACACTGCCAACCATGTAGCTTTGTTTGACGTTTTGAAAGCATGCAAAATTGAAGATTTAGGTGAAGTTGACTATGAGGAAGAGGTTAAGAAAAGATTCAAAATGGTCTACGTACCGAATTGGTTCAACGTTGACTTGAAAACTGGTATGTTGACAATACATTTGGGACAAGATGAAAACGACTGTTTGAGCGCGTGGGTCAGTGCTAAGGAGGCTGGTTTGACCACAGAGAATGACCATAAGGTTAACTTTGGAGCGTTATTGCTTCAAGCGTTGTTGGAACATTGGAATCATCCGAGTAGGATGAATGAGAATGGACAGAAAGTGGCTGGGAACAACGGTTTCTTCAGCGTACCGCTGCACACACCACTAATATTCAGTGAAGTTGGAGGTCGGACTCTTTATAGATTACAGGTTTGTAGTTTTTTTTATTGTATTGTTTGATTTCAGTTTGTGATTTTATTTCTTGCTATGCATTATCCCACGTGTCTTTTAAGTTGGTAGGATAAGTATTACCACATTTATCATGAGATGTTAGTTTAGCCCTAGCATAAGGACACAAACTGGTTATGTATTTTATACCAGTAGCTAAAAAATAAAAATACAAGGTGCTTAAATGATAAAAACTTTGAGCTCTCCATACTAAATGTTCAATGACAATCAATTTGAAAAGAGAGTTCAAAATTTGTAACATTTGAAAATTACCTTGATTGTGTATTTTTAATTAAACTAAAAAAAAAACACAAATCCCATTTGAAAATATCTGTATTTCACATTAAAAACATATTCGTTTCCAGGTAGGTGACGCAGGGGGTGACACGGAAGGCAATCTTCTGCTGGAAACCGTCCCCTCCTGGGTGGTCGACGTGGCCATAGACCTGGGACCCCCCAAGCTGAACAAGCTACCATTCTACCTGCTCCCACATTCCAGCTGCCAGAGCAAGCAGGATCGACAGAAGAAGGTATGTTTTGTTTTCTGTTAGATATTTGTTTTGCTATTGGTGTCGATTTGGTTTTCACAATTAAACTTATTTGACAGGATTAAACTTAATTTAAGTGTCCTGTGTTTTTCTTTCTATATCTAAAAGATAAGGATAGGACGCTTAAATTTAGTTTAGTCCTGTCAAATAAGTTTAATCATAAACACCGAATCGACATCATTGTCTGTTTTGAAATAGAAACTCATTTATTCAGTGTAACACCTAAAAAGTACAATACTTACAAATACAAAAGCCTTTATTGCTGATAATAATTTACATTTCATTTTCACATAAGAAAAAATTATAATTGGTGCACATCAGTCCATACCAGCGTGTCCTGTTGACACATAGGCCTCCTCCAACTCCTTCCACTCTGTCCTTTCTCTGGCTATCCTAAGCCACAGTGTTCCAGCAACCATTCTTATATCATCGGACCATCTTTTCATTTGCCTTCCACTTTTCCGTTTGGTGTTACATCTAGGGATCCACTCAGTTATTCGTTTTGTCCATTTCTCTGTCGATTCCCTTAGCATGTGACCTGTCCAGCGCCATTTCAGTTGTCGTGTTTCCTTGGTAACATCCTGCAATTTCGTTATTTCTCTTAGAAATACTTATACTCAGGCTAAAATAAACAAATGTAGGTGCAGCGCAGTGAGACCAAAAAGGTCCCCTCAACATTAGTTGTAACAGACAGGTAGTGCTACAACGCTGGTTTTCTTCCACATTTACATTTCTACGTATACATTTTATTCTACATCCATGATTGAAAATTGACAAATTTCAATTACCGAACTCTGAACATGACAATTTCACAGTGATATATTTTTTATATTGACACTAGAAAAATTATTGTTCCTTGTTAAAAAATAATTGTAAGTAAGTCATAGAACCTGGGCTGTCGTGCGCACATTGATGTGAAAAGCGATAGATATAGCCTTCATTGATGACTTTACAAAACTACAATAAAATCTAGTTATCCGTATGAACATTGTATTTCTTACTATTTGGAGAAAAAGGAGGTACCTGTGACATGCCTGGGGATAGCCCGTGGTCCAATGATGGTTGTAACTCATATATTTGTCTAAACTAAAAAATAAAACAATTTCAATGAAGTATATTTCATTTGATCACTATGCTCAATATTACAGGACCGTCTAGTGGCAAATGACTTCATCCAATGCCGTAAAGTAGCCGAGCACGTCGTAGAGAAGATAGTCGGCGGTGGTGACGTGAACGGTGCCAGCTCAGGCAGTACGCGAGGGGACGATAGTACCAACGAAGCTCCTGAGGAAAGGGTGGAGTTGCTCTGTTGCGATCAGGTTAGTGACCGGGTCAGTGGGCGGGGCATATACGTACCTCGTAGAACAGATGGCCGTTGGGGCACTAAAGTACTCAACTGGCGACCGCGCACCGGAAGGCCTCCGACTCGGTGGACCGACGACCTGATGAAGTTTACGGGAAGCTGCTTTATGCGGGTAGCAGAGGGCCGGTCGATGTGGAAATCCTTGGGGGAGGCCTTTGTCTAGCAATGGACGTCTTTCTGCTGGTGATGTACCAATGAAGCTCCCGAAGAAAGGGTGGAGTTACTCTGTTGCGATCAGGTTAGTGACCAGTTCTAACTAATGCTGTTATACCAATAAAGCTCCTTTCAAAAAAATAATATGCGCTTATTCGAAGTAGATAGCACTGTACACTTTTCGAAGGTCATCTTTTAATCTACTTAATACAAAGTTCCTATCGCTTAAGCTTGTTTACCCAACGTTTCGGGAAGTGTTTGCGGAGAGAGAAGAAACATCGGATCCAAAGGAAACTCTCTCCGAAACATTTTTTCAAATACATATATAGGTCTTGAGGAAAGGGTGAAGTTGCTCTGTTGCGATCAGGTTAGTGACCGGTCCTAATCACTGCTATGTGAGAGGGTGAAATTGAAATCGCGGACCAAATTTGAACTGTGGTTTTTAGTCATGACACTTCTCACAGTCTCTTCCTATATCGCGGGCCGTACTCCACACACAGAGGCCAAATCCGGATTGGTGGAGGTTGTGGGGCTATTGACGAACCCCAGTGTCAGAAGTTTTCAAGTTGCCTGTAAAGCCTCCGAAATGCCTTAACGACTGCCATCTAGTGATAGCAGCCAGCACTTTCCATACAAATTTGGCTACTAAGTTCAATGATTGGGATGCATCGACTGATTTGAATGTGGTTTTTTTTTCTACTTGAAATCAGGTTGTATCACAGTGGTTCTTAGCTATGTTTGATGAAAAATCTTATCAGTAGTTTTCGAGTTATCTGACTTTTAGGGTCATAAGTATCATTCTTAGTATCATTCATTTTTAATATTATGTATTTTTTTTTCAGGTGCTGGATCCAAATATGGATTTGAGGACTGTTAGGCATTTCATCTGGAAGTCCAATGTGGAGTTTACGTTACATTATAGAATACTGAAATAGATGTATGCAGACATTTTGTAATGCAGGAACAAAATAATTATCAACGATAAAAAAAAACAGTTTCAATTTATGGAATTTCACATATTTAGACATCGTCAGCCAGCCGAGACTTATTCATATTACCCCGATATAGCGCCGCCATGAAATTTAAATTATATTTTAAATTAAAAAAGAAATTGATAAAAATATGCCGGTCTCCTTGTACCATATCGCGTTAGAGCGAGATGGTCGCTTTATCGCGTTGCGTCGCTAGAAAAGTCGTCGTTAACAATGAACTAAATGCAGCCAACGTATCCTAGGAACATGTGAAGTCTATAGGGTCCTTATAAAATGCCTGAAAAGGGGGGGGGTGTAGTGAGATATCACGTGTATTAATTTTTTCGTTGAACGCGCGATTTCTAGAGTGAGTTCCAAACGTCGGACTGTTGGTATTACATTGTTTTTAAGTCATCCCAAGGTTCGAAAACTTCAGGCAGTCAAAAACAACCTGCGACTTTAATGTCTGTCTGGACATTTTTAGCACGGTGCTTAATTTTCCAGAATTCAATTCCATTATACCTTTATTTAAAGATAATATTTTGTACCAAAAATACACGTGATTTTAATGATTTTAGGTCTAAAACCTCACCACGTATCACCAAGTGGAGGGGGGATCTAAAAAGTTGCTAAAAAACATCACGTGATTAATGAACGACCCCTATGCCCTTTTCTGTGTTCCAGGATCTTGCCTTTTGTAAACTGTGAGCAAAACATTTTTGTAAAGCGAAAAAGTATATGTGTATGTCACAATACTTATTTCTTTATATGCTGTGTACCTTCCGAATATTTGACTAAGATTTGAATGAATAACGGATTTATATGAAAATGGATGACTTTTACATACCTATTCATAAATTTTTTGAATTACATGAATGACATTTACACATGCAAACTTTTTTGAATGACAAAATAAATTATGCAACTGAATTTCTGAAGCGAGAAATTAACTTTTGTTCATGTATGTATGATGACTCATTATTTTTATTTTTCATTATGTTATTTAGGTTATAAATTAGAATTCAAATTTAAATTTTTAGAAAAGCCACGTGGAGCGGTGTAACGTGGCGTGACGTGACCGTAAAATATAAAAAGATTTTCACGAACGGTATTATACATGGTGTAACAAAATTGGTGTAGGACCCGTTAACTGGGGATTCTACTCATCGTACTGAACAACTTTTGTTCTACGATTTTATTGGAATCGGAAAAAAAATTTTGGACTCTCCATACATAAATGGCAAAACAGATTGATCGATTTGTATGAAATGTCCAAAAATGTTTTGTGATTTGAGCAAAGTCGTAGAACAAAAGTTGTTCAGTACGATGAGTAGAATCCCCAGTTAACGGATCCTACACTGATTTTGTTACATTGTCTGATTTGTATGATAGCCAGTTCCCCATCGCGTTGGAGAATCTTGGTAAGCCCGCATCCATCTTCGGCATCATCATCACTGATTATCACACATCATCACTTACCATCAGGTGATTGATGTCAAGAGCTTATGCAAAATCTTACACACTAATACGCGAAAATGTTTTAGTAAGTTGTCGAAGTCAAATAACTAAATCAGCCAAATAACATTGTTAGAAAAGTATTTCATAAAATATCTCACATACCAAGCGACATGTGAAATAAAATTGCGTGGTTTATCATTGCATTTTCAATTTGTAATATACCTAGGCACCACAATTAACATGTTCACTGTCCACCTATATAAGTTTGAATTCCTGCTGAGGAGTTCATTAATAAAATACATAAATAAAAATATTTTTATTTTATCTGCAAGAACACATTTTATTTCATTTCATTGAACTTTTATGTCAGTTACTGAATTGTCTATGGAAATACCGATCACTTGTTGCTCTACGGTAAATTCAAGCTCTATTGCCCGTAAATTACGTAAATATCTTTTGACTTCATACGGAGACTTCTGGGGCCGTCAAATTTGTGACTCTTTTTGGAGTCATGGACAGTGGACGTGTTAAAGAGTGGTAATAATTATGTCAGCGGTCATAAGCGGACCAGACACTATCAGTAATAATGACAGTATTTTCAAGTAATGACAATATACTGACATTATACTGACAGTGTAGTGGTTGGAATGATGGTCTGACGCATACTAAACGATGGAATGTCAATATACTGATGTAAAAATACTGTCATTATTACTGATAGTATCTGGTCCGCTATAAACATAAAACAGTTGTTACAAACTAACTCAAACTTATTGAATAATCTATGACGACATACAGGGTGTAAAAGGACCACTCCCGGAAAAAATGGCGGATTTCATTCATGAAACTGAACGGCTTTTCTCACGGAACCGTTACTGAATTTTGAAAAAAAAAACTACTTTCATACAAAATTAGCTGACTGTTGATCAATTTGTATCAAAATTTATTTTATTTTTAACATTCAGTACTTACAGGTTTTATAGGAAAAGTTGTTTAGTTTTATGAGCCTTATCAAAGTTTCCGGAAGTGTTTTTTTTACACAGCCTGTATACAATGTTGCATTTTTAGTCACGTCGTCGCGGGAACTCGCATTGTTTGTTTATAATATTACGAAAATTAATTATTGTTTCGTTTTCGTTTTAAATTACCACAAATACTTGGAAATGTTGTATGTAGTCAGTCAGTGTAAGCTTAGAGTGAAATAGGAGACGTTATAAAATGATGGTGTAGTGTGACATTGTGCTTGTATAAAAGTGGAAATATGGAAAATAAATATTGTAATATTGTTAATTGTAACATTGCACGGGTGTTTTATTTCGTCAACCCTGGTAGAAAAATAGCTAAGATTGTTTCTTACCGAGTCCGGACTCTCCAACGAACTGTCATGTTATATAATAACCTATTACTATTAAAAAAACATATACCTATATCGGTTTTTCACGCGTATATAACAACTAGCTTCCGCCCGCGACTTCGTCTGCGTAGACCAAGGTTCGGAACCGATTAACAAATACCGGTTAATTTCGTTCGAATTTCGGTTAACGATTCCGTTCAGGTTAAAACCGGTTTCCAGCTTAACCGGTAAATTTGAATAAAATATCGGTTAATCAGGAAGCGGTTTTCTAACCGAAATAAGAACTAAATTAACCGGTTAAAACCAAACTTAGTCAAGTACAGGCGCGTCGCGCGGGTGCCACTGCCCGAGTCTTCTGCTCACTTTCTCGCACGCTTTCAATTGATTGCACGCGGCAAACATGCCTACAAAGTCGCATATTCTTCAAATTAACCGGTTAATTCCGTTCGAACGAAAAAATATCGGTTTTGGTTAAACCGGTTAAATATACCGGTAACCGAAACCTGAACGAAACCTTAACCGAAATTATTTCGATATAGGGGTCAATGACCGAAACCGGTATTTTCAAAAAACCGGTTTCCGAACCCTGGCGTAGACTTTAGAATTGGATCCAGAGACAAATAAAATGTTCGCCACCTAGTGACGAAGTGGAAATTTTGAGTTTTAAGCATTCCTCCGGGAACCCTTAAGTTTTCCGGGATAAAAAGTATCATATGTGTTAGCCGAGTGCTTTATCTAATCTACCTACCAAATTGCATCCAAATCCGTTCCTCGGATTTGCATCCAAATCGGTATACCTCTATAGGTATAAGAACCTTTTCCATTTATGAAATATTTCTATTAGATTTATTTTGCAAAATACCTCTTCCCTACAATCCGGTCGAACGGAAAAGTAAGTTTGTATCGGTTTTTGAGTTGATTTGTTCCCTTTTGTACCTAGCCGTGGAATGCTTAATAGGTAAGTAGAGTCATGTCCTTTAAAAATATTGTTTTTGAACTCTTTGAAAAATGTGTTAACAACCCATTACGTCCCCACTGCAGGGGCACGGGTCTCTTCCCATACATGGGGAAGGTTAGGCCATACTCCACACACGGGGGCCAAGTCCGGATTGGTGGAGGTTGTGGGGCTAGTGGCCAACCCCAGTGTCAGAAGTTTTCAAGCCGCCTATAAGGCCTCCGACATGGCTTAACGACTGCCATCTAGCGATAGCAGCCGGCACCAACGGCTTAACGTGCCTTGCGAAGCACGGAAACGGTCGAGATAAATACCACTAACAGTCAAACCCATCCAGGTTATGACCGTGTCTGTAGTCAGTTAACCTGCGTGATCGACGCGACCACGCAAGTCGCACTGAGCCACGACCGCTTCGCTTTGAAAAATAACCGGTTGATTTTAAGAAAGTTGTTGGATTGGGTATGTTGGTAACACTTTTTGGACTTTATATTTTTTGTGTTTTACCTGGTTACTATTGTGACTCATATTGATCGGTTTATGGTTCAGTTGTTGTCTTCATAAAAAATGAAATTTGTTCGTCATAGACTTAAATTGAGTGGGGGTAAAACAAAAGTTCTTTTGTATGATAAATGGAAGCCACAGTTAACCATTTGACCGCCACACTAGGCTAGGGCTGAGAACCGGTTTCTGTGCCACAGGGGCGTAGGATTTGAGATTTTCATACATTTTTGTTGGCTGGGGCCGACATTGGCGGTGGCAGCACGATTTGTCAAAGAGTAGCGTACCGGTCAATAAATTAACGGGTCCTACACCTGCATCTTTTTACATTACAGATTTTGTGACACCCTGTATGTTTACTGAATACTAGCTTCTGCCCGCGACTTCTGCGTGGATTTCAGAACTGGGTCCAGAGAGAGATGAAAAGAGAATAAAACGAAACCAAAACAACATAACCAAGCAGTGCCATCTAGTGATGAAGTAAACATTTTAGTTTCTAGCCATTCCTCCAGGAACCCTCGAGTTTTCCGGGATAAAAGTATTCTATATGTTAATCCAGTTATAATCTGTCTGTGTACCTTTTATCCAAAGCCGTTGAGCCGTTTTTGCGTGATTGAGTAACAAACATACAAACATTCAAACTTCACATTTGAAATAATTAGTAGGTTATTTATTTATTGGAAACAAAAACATTGGATATAAGTTGTAGAGTGGCAGTTGTTTTTTTTCTTGTTTTTTTTGTACCACCTAAAAAGATTATAACATGCTGTATGTACTCTATTATAATGTTATCTTTATCTATATTTCGCTTGTGATGAGGACATTGCTGGACTATTTCGCGCGTTACAGCAGGTTATATGAGGCGGAATGATTGATGGGTAGCCGCCTGTCAGCGAGCTACGTTCAGCAATGTTGATTAAGCATTAATGTGACCGAGGATTTTATTGGATTACCAGAGGCGAAAATGATGTTGTTATTAGATGAAGGAAAACATCGGAGAAAAAATATGTTTTATGAATGTTTTGTTTCGCGGCTACTAAGTATATGGTTGTCAGACACCTATATAAAAATCCAGACCCACTAATATTATAAATGCTCAAGTAAGGATGTTTGTTTGTTTATTCAAGTTTCCCGGCGAAACTACTGAACGGATTCTGATGCAATTTTGTAATACATTGGACATATGGACATACCTCTTTATTCCGTGGGACATATAACTCGAGACAATTTGTATCGAGCGTCAGGTGTAGAGTGCTAGTAGAGTTACATTTACGCGTTTAAAAACGCCATTTATTTAAATATTATAATAGTAATAAACGATGGTTGGTTGCCGGGACTTGTACCGAGCACACGTCTGCTGAGTTCATTTTTTAATTAGTTCCGTTTTAGAGTAGTCTCAACCTTATTTTTGTGATGGGGAAGTAAGTAGCTGTGATTCCAATTCAGTGATAAGAAGAGGATTAACTCTGGCTCTGGAGACAGCTCTGTTTTCAGAGTTCCAGCAGAAAACCACCACGTGGAGCGTCTTTAAGCGCCCATCACCCTTAGAGCCGCGTCTTTCACTTGACATTAGCGTTTCGCCATTTTTTTTCATTGAAGATTCTTCCATTTTTTAGGGTTCCGTAGCCAAATGGCAAAAAACGGAACCCTTATGGATTCGTCATGTCTGTCTGTCTGTCTGTCTGTCTGTCCGTATGTCACAGCCACTTTTTTTCCGAAACTATAAGAACTATACTGTTGAAACTTGGTAAGTAGATGTATTTTGTGAACCGCATTAAGATTTTCACACAAAAATAGAAAAAAAACAATAAATTTTGGGGGCTCCCCATACTTAAAACTGAAACTCAAAAAAATTTTTTTCATCAAACCCATACGTGTGGGGTATCTATGGATAGGTCTTCAAAAATGATATTGAGGTTTCTAATATCATTTTCTTCTAAACTGAATAGTTTGCGCGAGAGACACATCCAAAGTTGTAAAATGTGTGTCCCCCCCCCCCCCCCCCGTAACTTCTAAAATAAGAGAATGATAAAACTAAAAAAAATATATGATGTACATTACCATGCAAACTTCCACCGAAAATTGGTTTGAACGATATCTAGTAAGTACCTAGTTTTTTTTAATACGTCATAAATCGTAAACCGCAATTTACCTTTCATTCAAGTTACAACGAACTACAAAAACTTTTATATTATGTTACTTGCTGCTACGGAACCCTTCATGGGCGAGTCCGACTCGCACTTGGCCGCTTTTTTTTCACTTGACATTGGCAAAATCACTCCTTAAATGAGATGTGGAATGCCAAATAGAAAAATAGAATAGAAATAGTAATAAACAATTATAATGTGAAAGTTTGTTTGCGTGTCCGAGGTGTGCCTATACCTAAGTTAAGGTATGTTGTGAGCGCTGTAGGTAGTTATCTACCTTCAGCATTATGCTGGGTCGGGACCGGTTCGGAAAGCAGCACATTTGTAATTAGGATATTTAAGTGAGTTTTCTTTTTTCTTTTTCTTGTTATTCTCCTATTTTATTTTATTTCTTGTTTATCTTTTTTTTCCTTTGTCATGTTTGTTTGTGTGTACTCAACTTTGTAATGTGTTGTTTTTTGAATAAATGTATTGTATTGTATTGTATTGTATTGTATTGAACCATTAAAGTAACGACTGTAACACGTGGGTACTCAATAGCCCGGCGACTGGAATACAATGCCTAAGTCTGCACCTAGGTCTAAATATAGTCTACTTAGACTAAGGTATTCTATCTAGCTAGAATCTAGACAGTTATCTGTCTACTACTCAACAGGGCTATCGTGGGGTATTGTGTTGTGTGTATTATGGTCGCCATAAATTGTCTCACCCCATAAACTGCGGTTTGTGGCGTGATGGGAACATAAATTGTTATTCTGCAGTTACTGGAACGCCATTCTAGTGTATGAATGTCTAGTTTTAGTGTGACAAATTTGGGATGGAAGATTTTAAAATATAGATAGTTCGAAAATTTTACTTAAAGTTGTTAGTGTGCTTGCTGAATACTTAGTAAGTCTTACAATATTATTTTTTATTTATTTAATAAGTAGAAATTTCGCTTTACGGTTTATTGAATAACAAACAGTTTTATACTTATATTATTTAGGTAGTACAATTAGATCAGGTTTATTAGGTCTCTTATTTTGTGTTAGTACTAAGCACTGATTTGTAAGTTACAATAGAAAAGTTACAATGAAAATTGTTAATAAGTACAGGGGAACCATTAAATCATGAAAAACAGGTTTTTACCTAGTTTAGGAGTTAAGGTCGAAATTTTGTTAGTCACAGTCTCAAAGTTAAGTATAAGATTGTATGATTGTCCGAAAATGAAACTAAGATTTAGACGAGATAGTTACCTACTTATTACTTAGTACATATAGTATGTATACGTATGACATATACATATGTATAGGGAGGGTCCTTATGAAATACCTAAAAAAAAATACCGCGGCTTCTACTCATGAAACTGAACAACTTTCCCCAAAGAACCTATACTCAATTCGCAAAAAAATTTTTGGGGTCCCCATACTAATTGATCAACTGAACCGCCAATTTTGTATGGGAAGTCCAAAAATTTTTTTGCGAATTGAGTATAGGTTCCTTGGGGAAAAATGTTCAGTTTCATGAGTAGAAGCAACAGTTAAATTTTTTTCAGGTATTTTAGAAGGACCCTATATACATAGACAATACTATGTGTATCTACGTGATTTGGCGGGCAGATCTAATACCTAAATGACGTTTTTTTGAACAGTTTTGACGTAAAACTATAGAAGTTTCATGTCTGAAAAAAATTATAATTATTTTTGACTATATTTCCTAAGATCATACGCCATCCGAAACACGATTCAACAATTTCGATTCGATAGAAAAAAGAACCAAAGATGGGTCTACCGTTACTTTAAACTTACAGATCCCTGTATATCAAAAGAAAAAAAATGAAAATTATATTACAGTATTGGTTTCGTCGATATGAAGGAAACTACGCCATTAGTTTGAACGCTTTCATTTAGAAAAGAATTACAAAATAACCAAAAACGTAAACAATTCGCGTTGCGCGTGCGAGTGGGACTTTCATTTAGTACTGCACAGATGAATGCGTAGTAGCTCTGTGCTACCTCGCCTTAAATATTTAATTCATTTTCAAAATAAAACTCATAAATGAGGTTTTAAAAACAAAACTAAAACTACGTTGAGAACCTATAATATTACAACTTCGTTCATCGTTTGAACATAACATACATACATGTTATTGCTTGCTAAGTTTTCATATGTGAAGATTTTTAATTGGCCTTCTGATCCTATATTTTGCTGAAAATCTTCCGAACAGAGAATGAATACAAAATCAATAAATAAATACCTAGTAGGGTAAACCACCCTTTCATTGGCACTCCTCCAATTATTGGCCCTTTAGAGTTTTTTTTTTATTAAAATAGTGCGTTTGATTGACTACATCTCACCTGATGGAAAGTGACGATGTAGTCGAGGATGGTACACGCAAACTCAAATAATGCCTATTCACTCTCGCCTTGAAGACGTTTAGTGCTGAAAAACAAGGAAACCATAGCCTACTCAAGTTTGGTAAATTAAAAAAATAAAATAGTAATTATTTCTCTGTTGAAAAATGGCAACACTGGCCAATACCCATTATGGCGATTTAGACACATGAGCTAAAATTTCGTGCTCGTGATTTAGTGTGATTATTTGTGTTTTTCATAAGGTGAGTGCTTTATTAATCAACAAAGATCGTACCTATTTGACTAATTGATACTTTGTAAATAACTTGACATGCTTCATTACACTTTTAGGCAGTATAATTTTAAAGATAATTTCTTGAATATCTATCGTATTTTATTTAATAGGTGTGCTAACATTGAGAACAATAATTTCGTCAAAATCCCTTTATTGACATTGGTGCCAATAATAGGATTTTTAAAATAATTCCTTTTTCCAAATATTGGCCCACAGTGTCAATATCAAAAATTTTTGGATATTGAGTGCCAATAATGGATTTTTGTTTATTTAGAGTACCTGGTAAATAATGGAGAAGCAAAATGAAAAAAGAATAAAGAAAAAGAAATCAAGAGGGAAAATAGAAAAAAGAAAACGAAAACAGTATAGTGAAGACAATATAAAAAAGGCATTAGACGCGATCAAAAAATTAAATGGCATGGCCAAGAAGCAGGCTGCAAAGCAATTTATGGTTCCCAGAGCTACGTTACAATTTCGCATAAAGAAACCTGATCATAAACCTCAGCCTGGTCGAAGTCCAGTACTTAATATAGAAGAAGAGAATAAATTAAAGAATTGGATAGCCACGCAAAGGGTTTTCCCAAGCGAAAAGAAGATGTTTTAAAGAGCGTGTCAGAATTTATTAAAACAAGCGGTCGATGTAATCCCTTCAAGGTAATATTCCGGGAGAGAAATGGTTTAAACTCTTCTTAAAGCGACACCCGGATATTTCTATAATAACTCCTGAAGCAGTAACAGCGGTAAGTGCTGCGGTATCAGAAAGAGACATAAAAGGATGGTTTCAAGTCATTGAAACATACCTGAAAGATCAGGGTTTGTTTGAAATACTATCAGACCCAAACAGAGTCTTGAATGGTGACGAAACCAATTTCGTTCTTTGTGCAAAGACAGGTGTAGTTTTGGCACCAAAGGGTGCCAAAAATGTTTACGAAGTAGACCACGCTCCAGCTAAAACTGCACTTACAGTGATGTTTACTTTTGTTGCCAATGATAAAATCACTCCACCTATGGTGATTTTTCCGTACAAACGCTTGCCAAGTGAAATTGCTTCAAAGGTACCATCTGACTGGGGTATAGGGCTTAGTGAAAATGGCTGGATGAAAACAGAACTTTTCTCACAATATATAGAAATAGTGTTACATCCGCATCTTATGCGAAACAAAGTACCATTCCCGGTTATATTATTTGTAGACGGACATAAAACCCATAACTTATGCCGTCAGTGAGCTTTGTTCCTCACTGAACATTGTGCTTATAGCACTCTATCCCAATTGCACGTGATTGCTTCAGCCTGCAGATGTTTCCGCTTTCAGACCTCTGAAAGGTGGTTGGAAGAAGACTGTCTTAGAGTGGCGGCATGAGAATCCATCTCGAGCTCTTACAAAAGTTGATTTTGTACCACTCTTGCAAAAAACTATTGATAAATACGTGAAACCAGATACAATTATCAACGGATTCCGTGCTACGGGACTTTGTCCATGGTATCCAAACGCTTTAGACTACTCGAAATGCTTGGGGAAGAATCCGAAGAATAATCCCGAAAATGAAACAATACCAGAAAGTTCGCGAGTCATGAACAAACAGGATTTTATTAGATATATAGGAAAGGCTACAATAACAGATCTTTTAAAAAAACAGGATTTAACAGCTGCCGAGAAGATATTAAAAAATCTGTGGTATTTCTTTGATGAAAAAAAAGACGAGCAAAAATTTTGAAGAACATGAAACAAGAGAAACGAATGAGAATTTTGATACGAATGGAAAAGACAACAAGGGAAATAAACAACTCTGTGAGACAAATACCCCGAATACCCTTAAAGAACAGGACCTATTTGACATTGAAAATATGGATGTAATTTTGTGTGACGAATTTGATAATACATGTGCAAATCCACTTGCTCAAGAAGTTTTTATTGATGATATTTTAATTGATAACACAGAAGAGATCATGGCTGTAAATGATTCTCAGACTGTTTTTTTCCCAAAAAACACTGAACACATAGATTATAGTATATCAAAAGACGATGCTCAAAGAACTGAATGTATACAAGTTACTCATACTGTACAAATCGAAACAAATAAAGAAACAAATGACTACAAAATTGATAATAGTTTCAGCAAACCAATTTCTGGACATCATGTTTGCCCAAATCAACATGATTTTGATCACGGAAGAAAGAGGTATTCTTCCGTGATTTTGATCACGGAAGTTAGACGACATATTAGTATTACCTAAAACACCAAAAAGAAAGGGAATAAGACAAACTAAGAAGACACCTTACGTTATTACATCAGAAGAATTCAAGGACGAAGAACGCCAAAAAATTAAAGCAAAGAAAGAAAAGGAAGAAGGTATACAGAAAAGAAAGGAAGAACGACAACAAAAAAAAATTGCAAAAATCGAACAAAAGTTAAAAAAAGAGGAAAAATGTGTAAAGAAAGGTTTAGTTAAAAAACATTATGTTACGAAATCTGTGAAAAAGAGTTTATTTTTGGAAGATTCTACGAATCTTAACATTGACATTTCACAAAAAAATGAAGATGACAATAACGTGGAATTAACACAAAATGAAGAAAACAAGAATGATAGAAATCAGGAACTGAATCAAGAGCGAAATAAGAAAGAGAAACGGAAAATTAACAAAGAAAATTACACGGAAAATAAACCCAAACAAAAACGTGATTTTAACAGTGTCAAAATAAAAAAAGAAAAATGTTATACTAGGTAATAACCAAATAAAAAAATGGAAGAGGTAAGGTAAAAGTTGTGCCTGAGAAAGTGCTAAACAAGCAAAAGAAAGAGGATACTAAAAGTATTTTAAAAAATATATTGTTTTCTGAATCAGCATTGTCCAGTGTGTACGTAAACGAGAAATCTGATAATGACGATGGTCGTGTCAGAGCTAAAAATTTAGCATAACTGAAATGGAGAAGATGTTGACTGATTAGTTACCTGTTATGTTACTAGACTGTAAGGGTTAAGTTTAAATGTTATTTTATTGTATGGTTCCAGTAAGACTCTGAACTAAAAAAATACAGAAAGATTAAAAATCTTGATAGCTATGTTACGATTAGTTTGGTGCTTACTTAGACTGATGAATATTTTGTATTTAAGTTGGTTCTTATTTAGACTTATGAATATTTTGTATTTAAGTAGATAGGTGTTAAAGTCGAAAGATCTCAAGGATAGTCTTTAGGTATTGACTGATTTAGTGAGACTGTTGAAACACATTAACTAGCCTAAGAGAAAATATTTGTGTTTCAGAAGATAATTTTTTAAAATATTTTATAAATACCTTAATAAAAGCGGAAATTTAATAAAATAGTTTATGTTTTATTTATTTTCAATAATAGGTATGTTTCTTTAACTGTGTGCCAATAATTAGATTATTAAATGCCAATTTTGAGAATTACTGTGCCAATAAAAGGATTTTCGGTATTCTTTCGGATTTAGGTAAAAAATACTTATTTTGTACGATTCAATCACATAAAAACTGTTTTAAAAAGAAATATAAAAATATTTTCTATGAAAATAACAAATTGTTTGTGCACTAGCTCTTGTAAATGAGATTTTATGGTAATATAATTTCATATGAACACACAACACTCTCTTAAAGTGCCAATAGATGGGTGGTTTACCTACTTACTTAAATAGTTGCCAAGAGGCTCTTAAGACGAAACTTTGGATGGTTTATTTTTGAATATTGATTAAGTACAGGGAGGAAAATTTGCGGACTAATTAAGTATAGCTTTAGTCTAATTAATTACTGTAACGTCTAGTTTACCTGTCTGTCGGATATTTAAGAGGCTTGCTCTTGTCGGTGAAGCAAACGCCAATGTACAAAACCTATTAAATTATGATTTTAATTTAGAAAGCGTTTTCATGAAATCTTATCTTAACAATTTTGCAAACAATGGATGTTTTTTAATGTGGCGATGACGGAATTGGAGTTTCGCTCAGAACTTTTTTCTCCTGCCTAAAAGAGGTAAAGAAAAATAGATATCAAACCACAACAAACTCTGAGGGGTGACTCATTTATTATGATCCTACCTATGATGATAAGATAATTTTTTTCTCCTGATACATCAGTTACTTACATCACTAGTTAGTTCCTGAGAAAAAGGGTCTTGTCTTGACAGACAGACAGACGGACGGTCAGTGAAGTGATCCTATAAGGGTTCATTTATTCCTTTTGAGATACGGAACTCTATAATTAGTATGAACCGACAAACAACCGTGAGGTAAGATTTCTACCGCATTTATTGGGCATACCAAAATACTTGGAAAAATAACCGGAACAACGAAGTTTACACCTATACTTCACTTTTTCTTACTTGTCTTATTTTTGAAAATATTATAGCTTACCTACTCCTTACCATTGAAATTTTATAGTGTTAGGAAATATTATTATGAAGTTCTTCATATAAACTGAATAATAAGCTTTTCCAAATCTATGAAAAATCAATAATGTTGAGTAGGTACGCTATAATATTTTCAAAAATAAGACAAGTAAGAAAAAATGAAGTATACTTCATCCACATAGCATCACCCGCGGTCGCGTGTAGGACATTCCGAGCACCTATGGACGTGTGCAACGCGATCTAGTACATCTACGATAGTAATTAGATGGTTTCCTCATGAAGTTTTATTTCACCGTTAAAGCAATCGGTATGAAAATCTACGTAAGTTTCGAAAAAGTCACTGAATTGAACTGGTACCTACATTACATAAACTACGATTTGAACCTGAGCCTGAGATAGGTATCTGGTTAGTAGGTCTAGTTTAGTCACTACCGCGTGGACTGTAGAATTATCGATGGTGTGTGTATAATGCACTGCAAATGTCACTAATGCAAGGAAAGGTCAAAGATTGTCACTGTGCGTGTTCCACCGGGCTATGTAGATAACGCAAAATGAATAAAAATGCAGACAAGTTGTCAAAGCGGCTTCTAATTGAACACTGATATTGCATAAATATAAAATTGGCCAACACGGCAGTCTGCCGTAAGTCAATGCACTTAAAATAGGTTGAGAACCAAGTTCAATGTTTATGCGCTCTAAGTTGGAAGAAATAATAAAATCATGTACTTATTTCATACTTATTTCGTACACTGTGTCTATTAGCTTTTTTGAAATACTGTTACCTTCAGCGCCACCTAGCGTCCTTTGTCTTAACTATTTTGTCAGATTAACTTGCTCTTGTGAAGACGATCTACTTAGGTAGTTATGTACTAGCTCAGGTACTAGATAACGTAATGCTTTAATTCCTTAAGATTCTCATAGATGGCGCTTTTCAAAGTACTTATAAGAATTTGCACTGATTTTTCTTGTTCATTTTCCCACTGCATCGGTCTGGAACACATCTGAAATACATTAACCTACCTTTGTCAAGACGTAGTTTCTCTTCAAACCTTCCCACAATTCTTCAAATACACTACATTGAAAGCTAATTATTATACGATACAAACCCACATATACGAAATGACACACTGCTGTTGGTAAAAGCCATATTTCCTTACGGAAATTAATTCTTGTCTCTCTTTTTGAGGCTATAAACAGATGTCCCACAATATAGGTAATTGATTTTCTCGTTTCCTTACGAACAGGTAGACTTGATAATTAAAGTTGTTCTAGTTTTTCTAATCAAAAATCTTGTTAAAATTGTTTAAATGACTTATTAATATCGGAGACTTACCTAATTTGACACAGACCTATAAATAAAATATTAATTTTCGTAAGGACTGGCCCATCGGCGTAGATAGAACTGAAGCCACTTGGGTGAAGGCCGTGTGATGAGATGAATGTCAATTAGCATTACCTATAATTTAGAAAAAAACAACAGTTTTAAGAGAATCTTAAAGATAGATGATACTTTTGATTGTAGGTTCTTGGTGGAACATTATATCACTCATTTTCTGCCAAGAGATGTTCGTAACCGGTCGCTGATTGCAGTTTAATTTTATATTTTATGGGGAATTAGTAAAAAAAACCTTACCGAAATGAGAACCTTCAAGTATTACATACTTCACCATTTTGTTAAATTCCATATAAACTATAAGCTCAGAGGAAGGATTCTGAGCTATAAGTAAAGGACGTTAATTAAAAGGACCTTTAACTAAGGGTTCTGTTTGAAGCGAATTCTAACTTTTGTACTACGACTTTACTGACACCGCAAAAAATGTTTTGACTCTTTGTTAAAACGCTGCTATTTCATCAATTTAATACTCCGAAATGTTGAGTACAAGTTCTGAGAGGTAAGAACTTATTATACTAACTATGTAGGTACATCAAATATGACAATTTAAAAATAAATAAATCATTTACTTAAATAAAAACATTGTGAGTTTTGGCATGCAGATGGAGAGACCTTTTTTAAAAAATCCAGCAAAGTCGTTACACAATAGTTCTATTCTATTTTTCTATTTGGCATTCCACATCTCATTTAAGGAGAGATTTTGCCAATGTCAAGTGAAAATGGGAGAATGAAAAAGAAAATGGCGAAACGCCAATGCCAAGTGAAAGACGCGGCTCTAAGGGTGATGGGCACTTAAAGACGCTCCACGTGCGCGTGGTGGTTTGCTGCTGGAACTCGGAAACGGAGCTGTCTCGCGAGTTAATCATCTTCTTATGACAGCTTATCACTGAATCGTAATCAAAGCTATTTCCCCATCACAAAAATAACGGTGACACTAAAAAGGAAATATTAAAAAAAATAACTCAGCAGACGTGTGCTCGGTACAGAGTCCCGGCAACCAACCTACACAATAGTTGTACTCACAATATGATAATTAGAAGCTCCAGTCAACACTATCCTTCCCCAATTTTTTTGACAACCTCTATTTGAGATACCTGGCTATTTAAATATTTATTTCACCGTTTTATTTCCACCCTTGACACTGTATCTTTACTTAGAAAGTCTTCGGTTTATCACGAATCTCGAAGGGCGAATCGAACCCCCAACCTTTAAGATTACACTACATTGAAAGCTAATTATTATACGATACAAACCCACATATACGAAATGACACACTACTGTTGGTAAAAGCCATATTTCCTTACGGAAATTAATTCTTGTCTCTCTTTTTGAGGCTATAAATAGATGTCCCACAATATAGGTAGGTAATTGATTTTCTCGTTTCCTTACGAACAGGTAGACTTGATAATTAAAGTTGTTCTAGTTTTTCTAATCAAAAATCTTGTTAAAATTGTTTAAATGACTTATTAATATCGGAGACTTACCTAATTTGACACAGACCTATAAATAAAATATTAATTTTCGTAAGGACTGGCCAATCGGCGTAGATAGAGCTGAAGCCACTTGGGTGGTATAATTTAGAAAAAAACAACAGTTTTAAGAGAATCTTAAAGATAGATGATACTTTTGATTGTAGGTTCTTGGTGGAACATTATATCACTCATTTTCTGCCAAGAGATGTTCGTAACCGGTCGCTGATTGCAGTTTAATTTTATATTTTATGGGGAATTAGTAAAAAAAACCTTACCGAAATGAGAACCTTCAAGTATTACATACTTCACCATTTTGTTAAATTCCATATAAACTATAAGCTCAGAGGAAGGATTCTGAGCTATAAGTAAAGGACGTTAATTAAAAGGACCTTTAACTGAGGGTTCTGTTTGAAGCGAATTCTAACTTTTGTACTACGACTTTACTGACACCGCAAAAAATGTTTTGACTCTTTGTTAAAACGCTGCTATTTCATCAATTTAATACTCCGAAATGTTGAGTACAAGTTCTGAGAGGTAAGAACTTATTATACTAACTATGTAGGTACATCAAATATGACAATTTAAAAATAAATAAATCATTTACTTAAATAAAAACATTGTGAGTTTTGGCATGCAGATGGAGAGACCTTTTTTAAAAAATCTAGCAAAGTCGTTACACAATAGTTCTATTCTATTTTTCTATTTGGCATTCCACATCTCATTTAAGGAGTGATTTTGCCAATGTCAAGTGAAAAATGGGAGAATGAAAAAAAAATGGCGAAACGCCAATGCCAAGTGAAAGACGCGGCTCTAAGGGTGATGGGCACTTAAAGACGCTCCACGTGCGCGTGGTGGTTTGCTGCTGGAACTCGGAAACGGAGCTGTCTCGCGAGTTAATCATCTTCTTATGACAGCTTATCACTGAATCGTAATCAAAGCTATTTCCCCATCACAAAAATAACGGTGACACTAAAAAGGAAATATTTAAAAAAATAACTCAGCAGACGTGTGCTCGGTACAGAGTCCCGGCAACCAACCTACACAATAGTTGTACTCACAATATGATCATTAGAAGCTTCAGTCAACACTATCCTTCCCCAATTTTTTTGACAACCTCTATTTGAGATACCTGGCTATTTAAATATTTATTTCACCGTTTTATTTCCACCCTTGACACTGTATCTTTACTTAGAAAGTCTTCGGTTTATCACGAATCTCGAAGGGCGAATCGAACCCCCAACCTTTAAGATTTACGCAATCTGGGGAATCGCTGACTGAGAACAGAAAGACCTTTTGTGATTGAGTTGTTTACGGTATAAAGCTTTGGTTGGAGACATATTCTTCGAGGTATTAAGACTTCTTAGAAATCTAGATTTACTTATTTGAGGTGGAAGGTTTTGATAATGTCGGGAATTTTAAAATTTTTAAAAAGGTCGCCTTTAAAGAGCGTCCATAAGGCATGTAGTACACTAGCTTCCGCCCGCTACTTCGTCTGCGTTGACTTCAGAACTGGGTCCAGAGAGAAACAAAGTAAAACTTTCAGTTTTTAGACATTCCTCCTGGAACCCTTGAGTTTTTCGAGATAAACCGAAGTCTTTGTCATTGAAGATACAGTGTCAAGGTTAGGAAGGAAACAGTTATTCTGTGTGTTAGCCGAGTGCTTTAACTATCTATCTACCGACCAAATTTCATCAAAATTCGTTGAGTAGTTTCAGCATGAAAGTGGAACAAACAAACATCTATACTTTCGCATTTATAATATTAGTGACATGACCTACAATATTGTGCTGACAGATAACGTACAGCCATTGAAGATAAACTTGAAAATTGGAACACGCGTTCTGAGAAACGCCATTACAAATATCGACACCTAAGTGAGTCAAACGAATAAGGCGTTAAATTGATAAACTGAATTTCTAACGGGTTGGAATTAACACATTTCAATTTATATTGATTTTGAAAACAAAAAAATATTTGTCGAAAACATTCGATTCGGACGGTAACGTCCCACTCGCAAAATATCCCGTGTGCTGGAAATGGCCCGTTCTCGAAACACAGTATACTCGCACTTACTTTCAGAACAAAACCTGCTTTGTTTAAGGAGAAAACAGTTGGTTAAGGGCGCTTTCATTGTTATGCGGATTTCTGCCCACAACCTATCTTTTCAGTGAATTTTTAGGGCCCTTTTATTGTCATGCGTGTCACACGCACGCGGGTCGCTTTGGAAACGCCGCACGCATGCGGGCAGAAACCCGCATGACAATAAAAGCGCCCTAATACTGGATTGAGTATAAAACCGCAACAATATCTTTGATTAGAGCTGTTTTCTTGGTAACGAAAGGTTCGCTACGAAAAATGGTAGTTTACAGAGGTAAGAGGTAACAGGTGTTGGAAGAAAACGCAAGCTCTCCTATACGATACACACAGATTGAAAGAAATATTTAAAAGACCGTGGACGGCTATCGTATTTATTAATGATAATGTGTTCCGCCATGAAGATAAGCCAGCTAGCTAGCTTAATTGGGAAATCTTGGAACGCCCTCTTCCATCTTTCACCACCGTCATTACTTACCTTGAATTTAAAACTTTGAAGACATAATTGTATAATTAAAGGCTAAGTAAAAAAAGTGAATACCTCTCTGACAAAAACAATATTGTTGACATTTGAATTATAGATTTCGTGACATTTATTTATTTAAGTAATTAAGTATTTTTTGCATATCTTGTGTTGGCGAAACTTGACTGTACTACTAGCCATATTTTCCAACATCCTGCTTTTGATTTTTATTTCATTTCATTTCATTAATTACCATCAGGTGAGATAATGCCAAGGGCTTCGTTAACAACCCATTTCGTCCCCACTACAGGGGCACGGGTCTCTTTCCCATACCTCGGGAAGTTTAGGCCATACCCCACACAGGGGCTTAGTGCGCTTTTATTGTCATGCGGATTTCTGCGCGCACGCGGGCCAGGCCCGCATGCATGCGGCGTTTCCAAAGCGACCCGCGTGCGTGTGCCACGCATAACAATAAAAAGGCCCTAAAACATGTAATGAAACGATAGGTTCCCATAACAATAAAAGCGCCCTAACTAACTGTAGATAAAAAGGCTTGTTACCCATGTGTAGTTTGCCTTAACCCATTTTCAGAGGAAAATTTACAGTCTCGTTACATTCTAGTGGCTCCTAGCTTGATCGGAATTTATTGTGTTCTCCCAGAAGGACCATCTCCTGTCTCACTCTAGCACGTATTGTGTCGCGTCCGTTTAAGCTAGACAAAAGATTCGATCAAATTCGCGTTCACTTGAGTGCTATTAAATTCTAATAATATTGATGAGATGTTTGAAATCTTAAGATATTTTAAGACTTTAAGATCTTAAGTTACCTAAGATTTGTGTATATGAAATGCTGGTCCTTCGAGCAGTAATGGCTTATTTGCATGAATTATGTAATAGCTTCCTTGGTCGAAGCCTTTGTCGAACAGTGGACGTCTTTTGGCTGATTATGATAATGATGATGCATAGCATGTAGGTAAGATTTTTATTATAAAAAATGTGTTGGAGAGAGTCGTTTTTGAAGCCGACGACGTTTCTTCTCTCTCCACGAACACTTCTCAAACTTTGGGTACACAAGTTCTTGTAGTAGGAACTTTGTATTAGGTAGACTAAAGACTAAAATTTCGCTTTCGGGCCTAGCATATGCTGAGTTGGGGCCCTATGGTTGCAGTTACACCACATAAATTTGTTAATTTTTATTTTTAGTTAGCCATATTTAATATTTTTGTAATTATGTCGTGTTATTGTAACCAATAAACGTGTTTTCATTCATTCTTTCTTTCTTTCCTTCTTAAATGGGCATACTATACAAATATTTTTAATTTAATTTCAGTACATATTAATATTAATATTATTATTAATATAATAGGGTGACTTTAAATTAGTTCATGATACGAAAGGCCATGCATGTGCTCATGATAACAAACAACTTTCCCCAAGGAACCTATAGTCAAATAGCAAAAAAAAAAAAAAACTTCATACTAGTTTGGCCGGTCAGTTGCTCGATTCATTTCATTTATTGCATATTGTATTACAATAAAGATTTAACAGATAATATTTGAGAAGTCCTCCATGGCTTACCTTAAAGGTGTAAAATTTTTCAAACCTAATTTAAAAAATATTTTAAGCTAACATAACATAAATAAAATTTCGTAATTAAATCCACTCCATCAAAATTATTAAAAATATAACTACTATAAAAATGTCAAATTATACCTAGCTTAAAAATAAATATACATATTATGTCAATACCAATTATTTGCAAACTGCCATAAAAAAAAAACATGTCAAATAAATGTATCATTAAGGAATTCATCAATCGAATAATATACTTTATCTATTAAAAATGTTTTCAGTCGCCTAATAAAATCATTCATGTTATGGGAGTCGCGGATACATTTAGGGATTTTGTTGTATATCATTGGAGCCATTGCAAAAATACTACCATGGAAAAGCGAAGTCTTACACTGGACAAGACACAGACGATGACGAGGTCGCGCCCGTGTGCTGTTTTGGAAATATTCCGGATGTGACCGTACAAAAACCGCAATTTTATAGAGCTGGTACTGTGAGTAGCTGTAATTGTTTAAGGCATACAGGTATCAGTTCTTTGTAGCCTACAGATTGCTCTAGCAAGTTGGGCCTCACATTGTTCTCATCTCTGGGCAGGGGCACCCCAGTACCAGCTTCTCCCTCTGGAGCAACTCGAATCGTCGGCTGTCAGGATATTTTTGATCGACTTGACTCCTTGGCGCTGCGTAGAGATGTAGCCTCGCTCTGCATTCTCTATCGCATGTACAATGGGGAGTGCTCCGAAGAATTGTTCGGATTGATCCCTGCCGCCTTTTTTCGCCATCGTTCTACGCGACAATATATTCATCCCCATCACATAGATGGTTGGCAGTCCACAACTGTGCGTTTCACTAGAAACTTTCTGCCTCGCACAACCAAACTGTGGAATGGATTGTGCGGTATTTCCGGACCGATACGACATTTAAACCTTCAAGAAAAGAGCGTACTCCCATATCAAAGGCCGGCAACGCACTTGTGACTCGATGTTGCGGATGTCTATGGGCGGCGGTAATCGCTTACTATCAGGTGATCCGTTTGCTCGTTTGCCGCCTCTGCCATAAAAAAAAAACACATAGTTTTTGTGATCTACGTACCGTCTCCTTGCCAGTAGCATTTCCCCAGAACATTATGCCCTATTTCAAGGTTGGTACAACATAACCATGATATGCTGCAAGCACAGCTTCTCGATTTACAGTTTTACCCAGCATATAAAGAGCATACGAAAACTGGGTAACTTTTTTACATACGTGATTAATGTGAGTAGTCCATTTCAAATTATTATCAATGTGTAGACCTAAAAATTTAGTAGATGTAATTTCTTTTATTGTTCTACCTTCAAATTGGACGTTAGTAATTAGATTCGAAGTTTCTTTGTTTAAAGGACATAATGCTTGTTTCATCGATATTAATTTGAAGATTGTTTGGACAGTCCAAATTTTTTTTTGAGATTTGACTATGTGTTCCTTAGTGAAAGTTGTTTATTATTATGAGAACATGCAAGGCCTTTCGCATCAAGAACTAATTTAAAGTCACCCTATATGTGACATCAGGATTATACGTTATCAACTAAAGTACAATAGATATCAAAGTAAAACACAAGGATAGGTCGATATGGATAAAGTTTGTTTGTTGTTAACACGCAGTCGCTATGAGTAAATAAGTCTGTTATTGTACGCCAAGACAAACACTAGGTGTATTGCCTCTTATAGTTCAACTTCCACAGGGAGTATCAAGAATAATAATAATAATAATATCTGGGACAAATCACACACGGTCATCTGGCCCCAAACTAGGATTCCCTGTATCTTAGGAACCAGAGACTGATATACATACATATATACTTTTAAATACATACATAATAATAACACCCATCAGACTCAGAGCAAACAATTTTGCTCATCACAGAAAAGCTTGCCCTGTGTGGGGATCTAACACACGACTCTCGGATCAGAGGTCAGGATCGCTAACCACTTAGCCACCGAGTCAGTCAAAGAAAAGGTGTGAGACCCTATAATTCTGGCTTTTACTCATCAACATCATAGTGAGTAACCATTGAACTTTTATGCTACGACATTAATGCAATTAAACATCAACTGCGAATGCAATAACATTGTAAAAATAATCCTGTGTATATTCGTACAGGTAGTTTTGCCCGAAAAAAAAAGACTTTTCATAGAAAGATGAAATATCGAAATAAAATATTAATGAACATGTGCCTTTTTTGCATCAGTATCGTATATAACTCCTGGAAAAGGTGTTATCGACCAAAGCAACGTCCTATATGGTTATTAGCAAACTTCTTGCCGAGTAATAAAATTGAACCAGGGGTAGGCGGGGTTGCCTTGTGTTTTACATGCTTAGTAGGATCACACACGGTCACGCGTAGGACATTTAAATTTACACATATGCGAACTTTGTACATATTGATCTAGTCTAATAAAATCAGATACGCAGGTTTGCCCACGATGTTTTTCTTCAACAAACTTAGAACAATTTGTATGAAAGTTTCGGCAAACTCATTGGTATATTGGCCAAAATAGTTAGGGACTTTCATCTTTGTAATAATTGAAGGGATGCGAATATTGTCAGGATGGCGGCAACTCTAACTAGCCACTGCAAGCTTAACAAACACCTTAATCAAATGAAGCTTGCAAATACAGACGAGTGCCAATGCTCCTCGCGGAAGAGGAAAATCCTCTTCATATACTTTGCGAGTGCGAGGTGCTAGACCAAGCCAGAAGCTGATCTCTAGGTGGATCAATGGTAAAAAAAACGATAAAATAAAATAAATAAAAAACGATACGAAAAAAAAACGAAACGAAACGAAAAAACGAAACGAAACGTTACGATAAAATTTGTTTGGTAACCAACCAAACATAAGATCAAGGCAACAAAGAGAACTGATAACAAAGTGAGGAGTAGTTGAATGTCCTAGTAGGGTGAAGATGTGTATTGTAAATGGAGATATCGTTATTTAATTTATCAAGATATGTATCTCAAGAAGACAAACTAAATTCAGTTTATTTTACGAAACCTTCATCTTGATAAAATATTGTCTAGTAACGTAGCTATACATTTTGTAAATGATGAGCAAACATAAGAACAAGGCGCCGAAGAGAATTGACAGCGCAGTGAGGACTAGTTCAAGTTCGTAGTAGCGTGTCCAGTGTATGTTAGCAGCGGGAGCGCGCAGGTGCGCTGCGCCGGAGTGGCGCAGAACGTACTCTGTCCACCACATAGCGCGCTCCAGCGGCGGCTCAGGCTGGTCGCGCATCAGAGTACGCAAGCGCACTATGTTTTCGCGGTAGCTGGAAACAAACGATATTGAAATAAATAAACAATGAGGGCAGTTACTGCATCAGCAATCGATTATGAATTTGTACGCATCAGAGACAGCGGGACAGAAAGAGATTGGAAGCATTCGAGATGTGGTGCTGAAGGAGAATGGAAAGGATAGGTTGGGCAGAAAAGAAATCAATCAAGAAGTTCTTGATATGATTGAAGAATAGAAAAGCATGCCGGAAACAATACAGAATAGACGAGGATATATGATGGGATATCTGATAAGACACGACAGCTTCCTAAAAACCATAACAGAAGGTAAGATAGAGGGAGGAAGAGGAATACCAAGACGAAATTATATGGAACAGTTAAAGGAGAGGGTCGTTGTCGTGTTGTATCTGGAAGTCAAGATGCTGGATGAGGACAGAAACAGTTAGATATTGCTAATAAGATTGCTGATTAACATCACATAGGATCATCAATTCATCAGTGAACAAATTCCTGATAAACTTTTACTACGTCATTTCTTGGTTACATTATTTTCATTTCATATTTCTTCGATAACTCATAAGAGCCGATTTGATTTGGAATCATAAACGTTTGTTATATTTTTTACTCGGAACGCTGACCCTTAATTACCTTGTGCCATGACGAAGCCATTTCTTTTTGAAGGCCTTATTTAGACAGATTACAAATCAGTATATGTAAAATTACTAGTTTCATGATATCACTGCGATCTTACTTCGTACAAAATACACTCTTGTGTCAGGTAAACAGTGGATCTTTCAACGGCTAATAGAAGACCTCGCGGTTTCAAAAATTTTAAGTTATTGTATGCACGCACCGTAAAAAAAACTAACTCTTTTTTCCCGTGTGTCATGTAAAAATTGCTTGGTTTTCGAGGAAATTGGTTTTTTAAATTGCTGAAATTTAGTAACTTTGATCACTTAATGTCAGGCTTAATCTCCAGGTCAAGGTAATTTCTGGTTATGTTTTATGTTTAATACTAATTGAACAGTTGTGTTATTGTGTGCCACTAAAATTTAATCAACAAATAGCTCTGACTAGACTAACAAAAGGAAAATTAAAGGCAAAACATGAACAAGCATAAATACGAACTTCGAATCTATACATTAAGAATTAGGTACTTTTACCTTTGATCATTAATAACTGTGGTGACGGCATTTCTGAACTTCTCTTCTGTCAAAGTTTCTATATCAAGTTTCACTCCAATCTTGAGCTGTTCGTACTTCTCCACGTTGTACCACTGGTCTCCCAACATCGGTACTCCAACCAGCGGCACTCCAGCTGTGATAGCTTCATCGGTAGACTGTATGCCTCCTTGGGTTACGAACGCTTTTATTTTTGGATGCCCTGTAAGAAGAAAATGAAATGTTACTTCTTTGTCTCTCAGAAATTAATCATCATCTGTTGAGTCTATTCTAGAAGAGCTAGAAATCACGACGCGCCTATCAGACACTTGCCACACCCGCATACTCAAATTCCTTGGACACATCGCGCGGAGAGAACCAGAGTCTCTTAAAAAACATATTCTAATGGGCAAAGTGGAGGGGAAAAGAAAAAGAGGCCGAGCACCAGCTAGATGGTGTAACCAAACTAAAGATTTGCAACTCCACCTGCACGAAGCTATTCACACCGCTGTGGACAGGGAAAAGTGGAAGTACCTGACTCTGCCCCAATCTACAGTTCTCACTGACTTGACCTCATGGTGGTCACGATCCCCAATTCCTGGGGTTACGACTTAGAAGGTTGAAGTCCATGGTAGATAAATGCCGATCTTTCTTTACCCGACTGTCCAAGGATAATATTTTTCGGTGTATGGTGATGGATATTCGTGTACGAAATGTTGTTAGACTCGTCTCGATCCTCAGGTTGACATAAATACAATTTATGTTTTTTTTGTTGTTAAATAATGGGGTCCTCTTTTATATTAACTAAACTAGGTAAGCCCTTCGTAAACTGATGGTAAAATGATAAAGATGCCGAGAGTGAAAGATTACGAAGATTCCTCAAAGCAATGGGGCACTGTCTATCTTATATACTTATTCCGGGACCCATTAATGCTATTAACAGTGATGTTTGGTGACAAGACTTTGATAAGATTATAATACCTAGCCAGAAGGAAATAAGAAAGCACAAAGTACTTTCAAGCAAACCGAATAATATGAAGCTAGACCTCATCGGGAATCGAGGCCGCGACCTCCAAGTGTGAAGCAAATGTAAAAAGATACTTAATTAACATCTGCAAAATTGTTTCTAAAATTACAATGTTCTTAACAAAAGTTACGAAATCAAACTCAATCGTGATCTTGTAATCTGATACCTGATAGCTATTGTTTATGAACGGTAGCTATTTCAAGAAACCTTAAGAATTTTCGTAGTAACAAGCCTAAGTGAAAGACACTAAAATACAAAAGAAATGATTTACTTAAAAGATCAGGCTGTGGGAACCATTTTGCAATCCTAATATTGTCCGTGCGACCGGGCAGCTCGTCTCCGTTCCATTTCCACAACACGTCGTAGGGAAGTTTGGAGAAAACTCTCACGAACACTTGTATTCTCTCCGGAGGCAGCAGCGTCGGGTCCGTGTTGGTGCCAAAACTCATGTAGATGACGCCGTGCTTTGAAGAATCTAAGTAGTCTTTCAAGTCCTGTAACAGTTAAGATTCGTCTAAATAAGCAATAAATAAAATTGATTTCACATTTTACTATATATGGCGATCAGGGACGTATTAACCGACACTTTGCGCCTCAGAATCCATTAAATCCTTTTGGCCACATGCGGTAACGGATACGTAAGTACGGAACGTAAAATAATGGAACTGATACCTATATGTACCTATACATATATTACACATACACATGAAAACATTATCTACCGCTTGGTCAGTTTTCTGTTTCTTCTTAATATACAGGGTGGAATATTGGAACGCCATCTGAAGGGAAAGTATTCTAAATACTGGAGATAGCAAATTTTCCTCAAAGGAACATTTTTCATACATTACATACATTCAAAAATGTTTGAAAATACTTTTGACATACCCAGGAAACGAACCGGCTAAAATCAGAAAAAATAACACCCTGTACTTTTATGGCATTAATCAATAGGGTCAATCATATGGATCAAATCTCTCTAACAAACATGGTAAGTTAAATGAAAGGGAAACCATGAAATCTTGTGTTATGATCAATGAATTTTGTATTTAACATAATTTGATGAACCCTTAAATAAAAAGTGCTTTCGTGCTTGAGTAAAAGTATCTCATTTGATTTATTAGTTAAGTTTTCGTTGTTTTCCTTTTATTTAACTTACCATGTTTTGATTAATGATTTGAGATGGAGATGGAGATTTTTTCCTTATTACTGACCCTATCGACTAATGCCATAAAAGTACAGGATGTTATATTTTCGGATTTTAGCCGGTTCGATTCCTGGGTGTTTCAAGACTATTTTCAAAAATCATTGAATGTAGTTTTGCTTCTTTTTAAAAATAAAGGAACATTCCTTTGAGTAAATTTGCTATCTCCAGTATTTAGAGTACTATCTCTCCAGGTGGCGTTCCAACATTCCACTCTGTATATAATTTAGCTTCATAATTAAAACAAACAGTTATTCATAGAAAGAACTGGTTATCGTTATCACAGATTATAGCCTCAGTCGAGAAAGAAGGACGTCCACGATTTACTAAAATACTATGAAGAAAAATTGCTGTCACTTAGAGGTTTCACTGCAATGAGTTTTCTTATAAAATAACTTCGAAATCTTCCTACCTTCGGTAACTCTTTCGCAGGCTTCCCATGAATTCCCCAAATGTGTATCACAGAGGGTGGCACTGGAAAATTTCCCTCGATCAACGGATGCATATTTAAAAATAACATATCAACTCTTTTTTTCAATTCGCTTAGCGGCGGAACGTCGGGTCCAAAGTGTCTTCTTAACATTTCATTTTCAGCTACTTCTAGACCCTCGTATATATATAAATTCGAGTAGTGTGTGTACAATTCTGTAACCTTTTCCCATAAAGTAAGGTTATTTATTTTTTGGCGTGTAGCTATAGGGTAGAGCAGAGGATGTGTAGGGCCACCAACTTGTTCATAACTTCCTAGCATAACACCAAAGGAGCTCATTTGAATCACTGGAGCCTTAAACACATGAGCGAACACTAACGCAGGTCTTGCACACACTTCCAATATCAACAAATCAAAATAGTCCTTATCCTTTTTAAGTACATTTTTAACGTCTTCGTTTTGTATTTGTTTCTCAAATATAACACTGAGCAAACCAAATGCGGTTTTAAGCTGAGTAGTCAAATCACCTTTTTTTCCCGTTGATGTTTTATAAAATTCCATCCACACTTTATATGAAATATCATGTACGTCTATCTCAGTTAGATTGGCCGGTGTCTGTCCTTTGGGAAAAGCGGGATCTGTGGTTATAACGGTGACTTCATGTCCTCGCTTAGCCAGCTCCTGAGTTAAAGGCCTGAACACAACCTGGTGACTCACGGATGGAGTTGGAATAACTGCTAATATTCTTGCAGCTTCAATTAGTCCAGTAAATTTGAATAAAATAGATAAACAAAACACGGAAGACTGCATGCTGATAACAAATCTAACTAGTTACTTTATTGAAACTACTTGTTATAATGGAGAAGCTATATTTAAAGAGTCTGTTTATAAACTCAGATAACTATCAGTCATCATATTTAACAAGGGCACTTATAAACACAACTACTTAATGATTATCCGTAATGTCTGCATGATAACTGGTTCTCTCAAACCAAGTTTTTACGCTGGTAAACTAAACATATTATAGAAGGTGTCCTAACACTACTCACTTACTGAAAATACTCATATCATTATATCAATATCGATAATGATTAAACTATATTAATCTGTTGTATAATATAATAATCTATCAAGTAAATTAAAAAAAAATTGTCTGTAGTAATAGTAAAAAAATGAGTTGAAAAGAATATTGTTTGTAACTTTAGGTCTTTTCTCTCCGCAAACACTTCACGAAAATTGGTTAGGTTTGCTAGTTTGATTTAATCGGGTGCTACATTGTTGCCAACAAGCACCCCAACCGAGGTAACATTCGTTATTTCTAACAGTGTAGACCGTGGTTGGTGACCCAATTTCGTTGTCTACCTACACGGTTGAAAACAACGAACGTCACCTTGGTTGGGGTGCTTGTTGGCGACTCTGTAGCACCCGCCTTAGGTACTTGCACTTTTACTGAAACAGGCATATTTTGTTACAATTCGTATAACTTTAGTATTGAATGAATGTTAGTCAAACATGAAGATAATACTGTAATTAGCGTGACCAGTGCATGTGCATGTTGGCAGCGGGCGCGCAGTGTGTGGTCCGTCCACCACACGCCGGACGCGCGGCGTGCGCTAGCGAGGCGGTTGCGGCTAATCACGCACAACGTTTTCAACCGACTTCAAAAATCGAAAATTCTTTTTTTGTTTAAAAGGGTATACTTCACAGGTGGTCCCATATAAATTTTATCGAAATCGATTCAGGATCGGTTTTTGAGAAAATCAACAAAAACATAGCAAAATTGGAGTTGTTGCGATTGAAGTCGGTTGTTTTTAACGTATTCAGCGTGGTTATATGTACAGCGACTAGTAAGAGCTGATAAAATAAGGTCACTTTGAAAGTCGGTCCTCTAAAATGTCGGTATCGGATAAGTGCAGCAACGCTCATACAAAATGTACAGCGACTGAATCGGACCGTGACGTCATCATCTGTCGGTTCGGATCGGATCGAATGAGTGCACCCGCGGCTTTAACTGTTTATATAAAATACCTTTATCTGTTTTTCAAGAGGCGAAGATACCTAAAAAAAAAAAATCATTACTTAATTTATTTGCTAGCCGTTTGTTCGACTTCTTATCTTTATACCATTATCATTTATTATCAGCGTTTTTTTCATTACTATTTACTATGAATCTTCAATGACATTTTCAATAGCTTTTCTTAACAACTCTTCTATAAGGATTCCTACATCAAATTTCTCACTAATGTTGAGATGAATATTTCTCAAAGCATTGTGATGTTACTGAGTGGAACTCCAATATTTATACTAAATGTAGTAGTAGTAATGTATATACAGGGCGATGTTAAAAAGTGGGCTTATTTTTATTGGGTGATTTTAACGTTATTTGCGGGCGCTAGTACCCTTTAATGATGCTTATATTATTTATTATTATTTTAATACGATGATTTACAGGAGATTTAGACTGTGGGAACCAATTTTCCATTTTTATGTTATCCGTTATGCCTGGGAGCTTATTTCCGTTCCATTTCTATAGAATGTCTTATTGCAGTCTGGAGAATACCCTCACAAATATCTGGATATTTTCCGGAAGCAGCCGTGTTGGATCCACGTTGGTCCCAAATCTCATATGGATAATACCGTTCTTTGAAGAAGCCATAAGTATTTTCGAATCCTAACAAAATCAGCTGAAACAATTTAAACTGGTGCTTCTATTCATGAAACTGGACAACTTTTCCCAAGCAACACGTAGTCAATTCCCGAAAAAAATTTGAGTTCCCATACTTAAGTTGGCCGATCAGGTGACCAACTTGTTAGAAAAGACCAAAATTTTTTTCGTGAATTGACTATGGGTTACGTGGGGAAAGTTGTTCAGTTTTATGAGTAGAAGCCCCAGTTTAAATACTTTCAGCTAATTTTGTTAGACCTTGTAAAATAAGACACTAGCTTCCGCCTGCGACATAGTCGGCGTGGACTTTAGAATTGTATCCAGAGAGAAAGAAAATGTTAAGGTGGCGCTATCTAGTGACGAAGAAGATTTTATTTAGTTTTTAAGCATTTCTCCGGGAACCCTTAAGGTTTCCAGGATAAAAAGTATCCTATGTGTTAGCGGAGTACTTTATCTATTTACCTAACAAATTTCATCCAAACATGTTCAGTAGTTTTTTTTAGTTTCGGCGTGAAAGTGGAACAAAAAACAAGTAAACAAAAAACATACTTTCGCATTTATAATATTAGTGACATGAGTTGAGATTGCAAGCGTTTAATGTTGTGGATAAATCTTGTATAAATCTTTATCTTAATAATCACCAAAGATTTTCAAAGCTATCCTGTTGTCAGGGTAAAAAAAAATCTTACAGAAGTGTTCTAATATGCATGGTGTTTTATGATAATTATTTTTAACGTATTTTTTTAAATAGGTATAAATGTTAAATTCTGAGGCCGAGTTTCATTGAAGATCCGTGAGAAACTAAGGTTTTGAACGACCTACCTAATAAAGCACTCGTTCATTTATTAAAACCGCCTTTTATCAACGCTGTACAGTTGACATTCATTACGGATGGCGTATACAGATGATAAATGACTCCATTGTTGTGTCATACGGACTATAGTCGGCTTTTATACAGAATGAATTTCTATTCAATCAAAATCTTTTGACTACTAATTAAACTATACCATATTTTTCCTAGGAAGCTAAAAACCAATAACACAATATACACAGATACAGAAGTTCCGCTCAATACGCTCACTAAAATCCTAAGCATATACATGCTTTAGACGTATACGGTCGTTGTAGGCAAGGTCACGATACTGTTGTGATACTTTTCCGCGTGACCTTGCCTCGAACGACTACGATACGATATATTTCTATAAACGTGTATATGCTTACGATTTTAGTGGTTTGTATTGAGCGGACCTCCTGTGTCTATTTTGTGGCAATAATTTGTTTATTCGGGAAACAGGTCCTGTCGTTCAAACAGGTTAATTGACTACGCACACGGTGATAACCGCTCCGCCACTAGCCCCACACAACAACCATTACCAATCAATCCAGACTTGGTCACAAGCTCTCAGCCTCCACTAATCTGGACCTAGTCCCCGTGTGTTGAGTATGACCTGACTTTCTCAAGGCATAAGTCAGAGGGAAACGGAATACCTTCCTATGGTAAAAGCCAACTTTTTTGGACTTCCTATACAAAATTGGTGGATCAGTTGATCAATTACTATGAGAAGTCCAATTTGTGAATTGGAACCTTGGGAAAAGTTGTTCAGTTTTATAAGTAGAAGGCGTACCTAGTTTTTTTCAGGTATTTTATAAGGTGTATACGAGATAGGAGTCAATAGTGAAAATTCCGTCTGCGATTCGATAAAAGAACTATACTTACATGATGAAATTTAAAATGGTGGATTAAATTTTAACTGTGATTCTGAACACTGAAATGAACAATGAAACTGAACAACCTTCTGCTAGTGACTGAACATAATTGACCACCTTGAATACGTTAACGACTTCAATCGCAACAACTCCAATTTTGCTATGTTTTTGTTGATTTTCTCATAAACCGCTGAATCGATTTCGATAAAATTTATATGGGACCACCTGTAAAGTATATCCTTTCAAACAAAAAAAGAATTTTCGAAATCGGTTCAGACGTCTTCGAGTAATCGGTGAACATACCGAAAAAAAAAAGATTCCGACGAATTGAGAACCTCCTCCTTTTTTTGAAGTCGGTTGAAAATTTCCTCAAGACTTTATGTATGTGCGCTACTAAATCAAATCCAGACAGCTTATAAGCACGTCAGGATATCTCCTGAAATATAGCCTGTCAATAGAACCTGTGTTCCGATAATATGTCACCTACAAACTGGGTTGGCAAAGTAACGACCAAGTGACATTTTGTATATTAGTCAAATAATACTCAGTAACAACGCTTCTATGATTTGTTACGATACCCTTAACAGTTTGAGAAAGTAGAAAGGTTACGTTGAATATGTAAAGTTACGTATAAATAGCAATACAGATGTTAAAAAAGTGCGTTTGAAATTTTAAGGGGTTACTCAGAATCAAGTATAGAATACAGGAAAAATATTGAAAAATCCGACCTACAGCTTAGTTTTTGAGTTTCCAATACAAATTCTTGATTCACAATCAGATTTATGTAGTATGGGAATCTGAAAAAAAATGTAGATTTTTCCTGTATTCAAGTAGATTTTGTGCAACCCCTTAAAATTTTAAACTGACTTTTTTAACACCTGTATATTTACATTTCTTATTTACACTTTTAACACTTTTTTATTAGTTTTACTTGTAATCGGAAATAAGCAAAAGTTGTTTCTTGTCTCTAACCTTGAATTAACTACTCGCATGTATAAAACAAAACTTGGAGTCGAATTTAACCAACTTCTAAGATTTGAGTGTTTGGATGGCTGAATAGTTTTCATCGGTTTTCATAAAAAGAATTCAGCGAGTATTCCGGATCGTCAAATTATACATTTTTTTTGTCTTCTATTATTTCTAGGCACAAGAATTCCGCTAATGTCAATGTAAAAGAAAAATCACAGTGAAAATGATCATGATGAGTAAATAAACAGATTACTATACTTTTTGTCGGTTACCTATGTACTTTTGAGAAATTATAGCGCAGAGCAGTAATATTATGTTGCGCTAATAAAATAATTCAAACACAATTGTCAAAACCCAAAATATTCCCCGCACATTGTTACCAATTTTAACAGTTACGGGTTACGTAGCTCAGTGTTATACTTGTTTCTCAAATATAACACTGAGCAAACCAAATGCGGTTTTAAGCTGAGTAGTCAAATCACCTTTTTTTCCCGTTGATGTTTTATAAAATTCCATCCACATTTTATATGAAATATCATGTACGTCTATCTCAGTTAGATTGGCCGGTGTCTGTCCTTTGGGAAAAGCGGGATCTGTGGTTATAACGGTGACTTCATGTCCTCGCTTAGCCAGCTCCTGAGTTAAAGGCCTGAACACAACCTGGTGACTCACGGATGGAGTTGGAATAACTGCTAATATTCTTGCAGCTTCAATTAGTCCAGTAAATTTGAATAAAATAGATAAACAAAACACGGAAAACTGCATGCTGATAACAAATCTAACTAGTTACTTTATTGAAACTACTTGTTATAATGGAGAAGCTATATTTAAAGAGTCTGTTTATAAACTCAGATAACTATCAGTCATCATATTTAACAAGGGCACTTATAAACACAACTACTTAATGATTATCCGTAATGTCTGCATGATAACTGGTTCTCTCAAACCAAGTTTTTACGCTGGTAAACTAAACATATTATAGAAGGTGTCCTAACACTACTCACTTACTGAAAATACTCATATCATTATATCAATATCGATAATGATTAAACTATATTAATCTGTTGTATAATATAATAATCTATCAAGTAAATTAAAAAAAAAAAAATTGTCTGTAGTAATAGTAAAAAAATGAGTTGAAAAGAATATTGTTTGGAACTTTAGGTCTTTTCTCTCCGCAAACACTTCACGAAAATTGGTTAGGTTTGCTAGTTTGATTTAATCGGGTGCTACATTGTTGCTAACAAGCACCCCAATCGAGGTAACATTCGTTATTTCTAACAGTGTAGACCGTGGTTGGTGACCCAATTTCGTTGTCTACCTACACGGTTGAAAACAACGAACGTCACCTTGGTTGGGGTGCTTGTTGGCGACTCTGTAGCACCCGCCTTAGGTACTTGCACTTTTACTGAAACAGGCATATTTTGTTACAATTCGTATAACTTTAGTATTGAATGAATGGTAGTCAAACATGAAGATAATACTGTAATTAGCGTGACCAGTGCATGCATGTGCATGTTGGCAGCGGGCGCGCAGTGTGTGGTCCGTCCACCACACGCCGGACGCGCGGCGTGCGCTAGCGAGGCGATTGCGGCTAATCACGCACAACGTTTTCAACCGACTTCAAAAAAAGGAGTTTTTTTATGTATGTTCACCGATTACTCGAAGACGTCTGAAGTTTAAAAGGGTATACTTCACAGGTGGTCCCATATAAATTTTATCGAAATCGATTCAGAATCGGTTTTTGAGAAAATCAAAATAAATAAATAAATTAAAAAATAAATAAATTAATATTTTTTTTATTTGGGTCACCAACAGTTAATAACTTAGTAATTGATACAATACAAAGTAAGAACTTATAAACCAATTACAGGTGTCCACTAATGGGAATACTTGAAGCTTGCATAGAACAATTACAATCAACAAAAACATAGCAAAATTGGAGTTGTCGCGATTGAAGTCGGTTGTTTTTAACGTAGTCAGCGTGGTCATATGTACAGCGACTAGTAAGAGCCGATAAAATAAGGCCACTTTGAAAGTCAGTCCTCTAAACTGTCGGTATCGGATAAGTGCAGCAACGCTCATACTAAATGTACAGCGACTGAATCGGACCGTGACGTCATCATCTGTCGGTTCGGATCGGATCGAATGAGTGCACCCGCGGCTTTAACTGTTTATATAAAATACCTTTATCTGTTTTTCAAGAGGCGAAGATACCTCAAAAAAATAAATCATTACTTAATTTATTTGCTAGCCGTTTGTTCGACTTCTTATCTTTATAGCATTATCATTTATTATCAGCGTTTTTTTCATTACTATTTACTATGAATCTCCAATGACATTTTCAATAGCTTTTCTTAACAACTCTTCTATAAGGATTCCTACATCAAGTTTCTCACTAATGTTGAGATGAATATTTCTCAAAGCATTGTGATGTTACTGAGTGGAACTCCAATATTTATACTAAATGTAGTAGTAGTAATGTATATACAGGGCGATGTTAAAAAGTGGGCTTATTTTTATTGGGTGATTTTAACGTTATTTGCGGGCGCGAGTACCCTTTAATGATGCTTATATTATTTATTATTATTTTAATACGATGATTTACAGGAGATTTAGACTGTGGGAACCAATTTTCCATTTTTATGTTATCCGTTATGCCTGGGAGCTTATTTCCGTTCCATTTCTATAGAATGTCTTATTGCAGTCTGGAGAATACCCTCACAAATATCTGGATATTTTCCGGAAGCAGCCGTGTTGGATCCACGTTGGTCCCAAATCTCATATGGATAATACCGTTCTTTGAAGAAGCCATAAGTATTTTCGAATCCTAACAAAATCAGCTGAAACAATTTAAACTGGTGCTTCTATTCATGAAACTGGACAACTTTTCCCAAGCAACACGTAGTCAATTCCCGAAAAAAATTTGAGTTCCCATACTTAAGTTGGCCGATCAGGTGACCAACTTGTTAGAAAAGACCAAAATTTTTTTCGTGAATTGACTATGGGTTACGTGGGGAAAGTTGTTCAGTTTTATGAGTAGAAGCCCCAGTTTAAATACTTTCAGCTAATTTTGTTAGACCTTGTAAAATTAGACACTAGCTTCCGCCTGCGACATAGTCGGCGTGGACTTTAGAATTGTATCCAGAGAGAAAGAAAATGTTAAGGTGGCGCTATCTAGTGACGAAGAAGAATTTTTTTACTTTTTAAGCATTTCTCCGGGAACCCTTAAGGTTTCCGGAATAAAAAGTATCCTATGTGTTAGCGGAGTACTTTATCTATTTAGCTACCAAATTTAATCCAAACCCGTTCAGTAGTTTTTTTTAGTTTCGGCGTGTAAGTGGAACAAAAAACAAGTAAACAAAAAAACATACTTTCGCATTTATAATATTTGTGAGATGAGATGAGATTGCAAGCGTTTAATGTTGTGGATAAATCTTGTATAAATCTTTGTCTTAATAATCACAAAAGATTTTCAAAGCTATCCTGTTGTCAGGGTAAAAAAAAATCTTACAGAAGTGTTCTAATATGCATGGTGTTTTATGATAATTATTTTTAACTTTTTTTTTTATTAGGTATAAATGTTAAATTCTGAGGCCGAGTTTCATTGAAGATCCGTGAGAAACTAAGGTTTTGAACGACCTACCTAATAAAGCACTCGTTCATTTATTAAAACCGCCTTTTATCAACGCTGTACAGTTGACATTCATTACGGATGGCGTATACAGATGATAAATGACTCCATTGTTGTGTCATATGGACTATAGTCGGCTTTTATACAGAATGAATTTCTATTCAATCAAAAGCTTTTGACTACTAATTAAACTATACAATATTTTTCCTAGGAAGCTAAAAACCAATAACACAAAATACACCGATACAGAAGTTCCGCTCAATACGCTCACTAAAATCCTAAGCATATACATGCTTTAGACGTATACGGTCGTTGTAGGCAAGGTCACGATACTGTTGTGATACTTTTCCGCGTGACTTTGCCTCGATCGACCGTATATTTCTATAAACGTGTACCTATATGCTTACGATTTTAGTGGTTTGTATTGAGCGGACCTTCTGTGTCTATTTTGTGCCAATAATTTGTTTATTCGGGAAACAGGTCCTGTCGTTCAAACAGGTTAATTGACTACGCACACGGTGATAACCGCTCCGCCACTAGCCCCACACAACAACCATTACCAATTAATCCAGACTTGGTCACAAGCTCTCACCCTCTTAGGGACCTAGTCCCCGTGTGTTGAGTATGACCTGACTTTCTCAAGGCATAAGTCAGAGGGAAACGGAATACGTTCCTATGGTAAAAGCCAACTTTTTTAGACTTCCTATACAAAATTGGTGGATCAGTTGATCAATTACTATGAGAAGTCCAATTTGTGAATTGGTACCTTTGTAAAAGTTGTTCAGTTTTATGAGTAGAAGGCGTACCTAGTTTTTTCAGGTATTTTATAAGGTGTATACGCGATAGGAGTCAATAGTGAAAATTACGTCTGCGATTCGATAAAAGAACTATACTTACATGATGAAATTTAAAATGGTGGATTAAATTTTAACTGTGATTCTCATGAAACTGAACAACCTTCTGCTAGTGACTGAACATAATTGACCACGCTGAATACGTTAAAAACAACCGACTTCAATCGCAACAACTCCAACTTTGCTATGTTTTTGTTGATTTTCTCAAAAACCGCTGATTCGATTTCGATAAAATTTATATGGGACCACCTGTAAAGTATACCCTTCCAAACAAAAAAGAATTTTTGAAATCGGTTCAGGCGTCTTCGAGTAATCGGTGAACATACATAAAAAAAAAGATTCCGACGAATTGAGAACCTCCTCCTTTTTTTGAAGTCGGTTGAAAATTTCCTCAAGACTTTATGTATGTGCGCTACTAAATCAAATCCAGACAGCTTATAAGCACGTCAGGATATCTCCTGAAATATAGCCTGTCAATAGAACCTGTGTTCCGATAATATGTCACCTACAAACTGGGTTGGCACAGTAACGACCAAGTGACATTTTGTATATTAGTCAAATAACACTCAGTAACAACGCTTCTATGATTTGTTACGATACCCTTAACAGTTTGAGAAAGTAGAAAGGTTATGTTGAATATGTAAAGTTACGTATAAATAGCAATACAGATGTTAAAAAAGTACGTTTGAAATTTTAAGGGGTTACTCAGAATCAAGTATAGAATACAGGAAAAATATTGAAAAATCCGACCTACAGCTTAGTTTTTGAGTTTCCAATACAAATTCTTGATTCACAATCAGATTTATGTAGTATGGGAATCTGAAAAAAAATGTAGATTTTTCCTGTATTCAAGTAGATTTTGTGCAACCCCTTAAAATTTTAAACTGACTTTTTTAACACCTGTATATTTACATTTCTTATTTACACTTTTAACACTTTTTTATTAGTTTTACTTGTAATCGGAAATAAGCAAAAGTTGTTTCTTGTCTCTAACCTTGAATTAACTACTCGCATGTATAAAACAAAACTTGGAGTCGAATTTAACCAACTTCTAAGATTTAAGTGATTGGATGGCTGAATAGTTTTCACCAGTTTTCATAAAAAGATATCAGCCAGTATTCTGGATCGTCAAATTACACTTTTTTTTTTGGTCTTCTATTATTTCTAGGCACAAGAATTCCGCTAATGTCAATGTAAAAGAAAAATCACAGTGAAAATGATCATGATGATAAATAAACAGATTACTATACTTTTTGTCGGTTACCTATGTACTTTTGAGAAATTATAGCGCAGAGTAGTAACATTATGTTGCGCTGATAAAATAATTCAAACACAATTGTCAAAACCAAAATATTCCCCGCACATTGTTACCAATTTTGGTAATTTCAAACTTAATTTCGAAGCTTTTTGTGTCGTAACAATGACACCTACCTGTCGTTGCTTTCATTAAGCATCCGCGGGTGACATTTTATAAATGAAATAAAAAAGATAAATTGAGTTATTGACACAAGACCGACCGTACCGTGTATTGCATGAGCGAAACACGTGGAATTTGTTTTACTAGGCTATACTTGTTAACAACCCATATCGTCCCCGCTGCAGGGGCACGGGTCTTTTCCCATATATCGGGAAGGTTACGCCATACTTATACGGGGCGAAGTCTAGATTGGTGGAGGCTGTAGGGCTAGTGGCCAACCCCGCTTTCAGAAGTTTTTATGCCGCCCAAAAGACCTACCTACGACATGGCTAAATGCTGACTGCCATCTAGAAGATGTAACATATTTGTGATGTAACTAAAAAATTATGGTTTTCGGACTTTTTCCTTTACTTGTGCTATAAGCATTTCTCGTTGCAAAATTTTATGATGCTAGATTAACGGGAAGTACTATATAGGTTTTGATTTCCATGCGAGTATCCAAATATGCGGCATAAACGGCCCTATCTCTTGACTGCGTTGGCATAGAAGTTTGATTTTTTCACAGCTTCAAGGGATTGCAGGCCTGAGAATTTGATATAGAGTTCAAGACAAGTATGATTATGAATTTATACGGAACCCTCGGTGCGCGAGTCCGACTCACACTTGGCCGGTTTTTACCTGTTTAACCTATTTGCCGGCTAGTGCTATTGTATTGCGATCATGGGAGCTCGGAACCAGTTACAAATTGACATTTGCAGACAGATTAGTAACCCGTAACTTAAAGAATAAAAGTACACCTGACGGCAATTATAAAGTGGTTCCAAGATCTCAATGTACTAGTAGGCGATAGCGAGTGGCGAATGCAATGTCGCGACAAACAACTGAGTTTAGCGGCATTTTATAAATAAGTCATAACGAGGGTTCACGGGCGACTTGTATCAAGCGACATTTTTAGAAATGTTCAGGAGACTGATTTAAAAAAATATTTCTTAGATTCTCGATATTCTTAATATTTTAAATATTATTCAGAAGTAATTTTATGTGAGGTATTTTGTAAGAAATTATTTTTTAAAGTAGAGGTTACCTGTGTTTCCAAAAATGTCGCTTAATACAAGTCGCCCGTGAACCCTCGATAAAATGTATTGTATATTATTAAATAAATAAATAAAAATAAAAAAAATACCAATTAAAATGCCATGTGGCATATTTTTCTTGTTAATTGTTTGTATATACCAATGTGAAAAGAGACATGTTTACGGTTCATGTTTACAATCAAACTAAGAAGGGAGCACCCTACAAGTATGAAGAGTGGGTTAGTTAACAATCCATAACGTTCCCACTGCAGGGGCACGGGTCTCTTCCCATACTTCGAGAAAGTTGGCCATACACACACGGGGCCAAGTCCGGATTAGTGGAGGTTGTGGGGCTAGTGGCCAACGCCAGTGTAGAAGTTTTCAAGCCGCCTATAAAGCCTCGGACATGGCTTATAATGACTGCCATCTAATGACAGCAGCCGGCACCAACGGCTTATCTTGCCTTGCGAAGCACGGAAACGGTCAAGATAAATGCTACTAACAGCCAAACCCATTGATGTTATGAATGCCTGTGGTCGCGTCGTCGTTCACTCAGGTAGGCAGTCGAGAAGCCATTTCGGCGGCCTTATAGGTATAAAACTGCCTCACAACCTCTACCAACCCGGACTTAGCCCCCGTGTGTGGAACACGGCCTAACACTAAGGTCGCCTTTATACTGGCCTCATAACAAAGAGGGCCGCAAAGTATACGAAAACTCCATATAATTTGCGGCCTTCTTCCTTATGGGGGCAGTATAGAGGGGATGGAATTTTACATGTGTATGTGTCAGTTGCGGATAATGTTTATTTACATAATTATAAACTATGTAAATAATGCTATGGTTACATGCAGTTTTAAACTGAGGAGTTGAAGTGTAATGATGACTCGGAAAAACGGTTTCTCTATATATAGGGTGACCCTAAATTAGTTCTTGATACGAAAGTCTATAAATTTGCTCATGATAACAAACAACTTTCCCTAAGAAACCCATAGTCAAATCGCAAAAAAAATTTTTGAGTCTCCATACAAATCGATGAACTGACCGGCCAAATTAGTATGAAGAGTCCAATTTTTTTTTGCGATTTGACTATGGGTTCTTTAGGGAAAGTTGTTCGTTATCATGAGCACATGCATAGCCTTTCGTATCAAGAACTAATTTAAAGTCTATATATAGGGTGACTAGGGAAACCCTATATATAGGGTGACTTTAAATTAGTTCTTGATACGAAAGGCTATGAATGTGCTTTGACTATGGGTTCCTTAGGGAAAGTTGTTTGTTATCATGAGCACATTCATAGCCTTTCGTATCAAGAACTAATTTAAAGTCACCCTATATAGACAGCTGTCTTATCTATTTGTACCTTTTCTAAATTATATAGTCATCACTATTGTAGAGTCTGCGTGAAAAGAGAGCCGTCATTGATTTATGAGCACAGTAGCATTGTACGGGGGGGGGGGGGGTGTAAAGATACCACTCCCGAAAATTTTAACAGGAAACTGAACAACTTTTCCTATAGACCCTAAAGTGAATTTGCACAAAAAACGTTGTCATACAAAATCTGCCAATCATCCTATTTTTTAGAGAGGAGTGGAGGAGATTGTGGAAAGGAGTGTCCATTTTTTTTGAGAATTTGGTATCGGTTCCTCGTGAAAAGTTGTTCAGTTTTATGGCTAGAACCAACCGTTTAAGCTTCCGAGAGTGATCTTATTAGACCCTGTATAGCTCGCATCTTTTGCTCATGTCCTTATGCTTCGCCCCCGCATTTGGTAAACCCTTGAAAACTAAGTAAGTATGCGCAGAATTTCTTAGCGGAACAGAACGTCAAACGAAGCTATTCGCCATACAAATATGTATAGTAACCAACATAGCTTTTAGAATAAGCACGCTAAAGTGGGAATGGTGCTACATCTGTTGCAGAAGCGGTAACCGCTGGTCAACAATCTGGGCACTGCTCTGGACGAAGTTTAGGAGAACTTTCTAGACAGTTCTTTGAGTAAAAACTGCAGTATAAATTAAAAATACTTATTTCGAGCGACGAAGGAGTAATGAAGTATGTTGTCGGTAAAAAAGCGAAGTTTAGATTTTGATGGGGATCGATTGTATTGCATTATAAGTTTTTTTTAGTTTTTGCATCATATTTTAGTTGTTGTGTGTGTCTATTTTTTAGAGCCGTGATGGCCCTTAATCACTGAAGAGATTTGGATTAAATGTGGGTGATGACAATTTTTTTTAATGAACGTTTTCTTTTATGATTTTTTTTATTTTTTTCTGCAAAAACATTTATTAAGTGTTACATAACATCTTCTTTTTTTCTCATAATGAGTTACTAAACGAAACTTTGTACGATAGTATAACCTTAGAAGGCGTTATATTTGATTATTCTCGGAAAATTCTAAATAATGTGAGGTATCTGTGTCATAAAAAGATTTTTCGCAAGTCTACAAGTCCCTATTTTTTACCGGGTTATTACAATCGTTTGTGTATGCCGAACAATAATAAAATATTAAGCGAGAAAGTCTTGCACAGTGCGGCGGTACTTATACAGGGTGTAACAAAATTGGTGTAGGACCCGTTAACTGGGGATTCTACTCATCGTACTGAACAACTGTTGTTTTACAACTTTGCTCAAATCGAAAAAATTTTTTTGGACTCTCCATACAAAAATGGAAAAACAGATTGATCAATTTGTATGAAATGTCCAGAAAAAGTTGTTCAGTACGATGAGTAGAATCCCCAGTTAATGGGTCCTACACCAATTTTGTTACACCCTGTATATTAACGATATAAGCCATAACCTTACAATTTCTTCTTTGACATAATGTGAACTGACCACCGGAAAAATGATATTGTGATAGCAAAGGAAAAAGGCTTTGTTCCCACTCATTGTTATGATAAATGTTAAGTAAAACTATGGAAACTAATTATTAATATTTTATTTTATCAGTCTAGGATGTATAATCATGTAAGCCTTAAGTATTCTACTACTGTTTAAAAAAGAGTATAATAAAAGATGTCTACCTCTGAGATTTTCCAATACGTATTGCGTTTTAATTAAAATATCTAAAACTAAAACCCTTCATGGTAGCAGTACCGTGGTTCGAGACCACGAAAATAAAACAAAAAAAGTAAACTAAAAGACCAAAATCCTAAAACTAAAACGTGAAACATAAAAAGCCAACAAAATGGAGTCTGTGCGCTTGGAAGTTCTTGAATTAGTCTTGAATATCCAAAAGCTAGTTGACCCCGACAGTTTTTCGATATGGAAATTCCAGATCGATATTTTATTGAAAAGCTATGGTTTGTATGAAATCGTGCAAATGTCTGATTCAATACCATTATCATCGGCCACGTCATCGGATCCATTTTTCAGGAAAGATGCTCAAGCTCAGAAAATAATTGTTCAAACAGTGGACAAAAAACATATTCCGCTAATTATGAGCTGAGAAAATGCTAAAGGAATGTATGAAAAGATCTGTTATATATTTGAAAAACTAGTGATCAACAAAAATGCAATCTGTTACAAGATTTTTACAAGTACACATATAATGACAAGAAAGACATTACAAATAACATTGCTAACCTACAAAACATCAGTCAAAAACTAAATTCCCTCGGTGAGAAAATGAATGATAATATGTTAATGTCAAAAATACTATCAACGTTGCCGCAGAAATTTCACTATTTTATTACTGCGTGGGAATCATCACCATTACATGAGAGAACCCTTGATAATTTAACTGCAAGGTTGATTACAGAAGAACAGAGACAAATTTCTCAAGAAGAACCTAACAATATTATAGCATACAAAGCGGAAACCAGGAAGAAAATATATAAACGTTTACAGTGTTCCATATGTAAAAAAGACAACCATAAAGAGAGTGACTGTTTTTTCAAAAATAAACACAAGCAATGTTCAATCTGCAAGAAAACTAATCATGAAGAAAAAAACTGTTTTTTCAAAAATAAAAAGGAAAGAAAGCATGTTACCTTTTTCACCAACCATGAAACTGGATCTGAGGATTTTGTTGTTGACTCTGGGTGTACAATCCACATGACAAATAGAGAAGATATACTAGAAGAACAAGAAAAGTGTAAAATAGCAGTACAAACAGCGGAAAAGAAAATAAAATTACAATCAGAAAAAAAGGGAAAAATTAAAACTGAGAATGTATCATTTGAAAATGTACTTTATGTACCAAACCTAAAAAAATGTTTGCTGTCAGTCAATGCTATAACACAGAAAGATGGTGAGGTGATATTTACAAAAGAACAAGTTATAATTAAAAAGGACAATAATATCATAATGGAAGGTAAAAAAAATGATAATGGAATCTATAACATAAACTTAGATACTAATAGTGAAGAAAACACGTATCTGGCTGAAACTGCTGAAGACTGGCATATTAAGTTTGGACATCCTGGAAAAGAGACATTAAAAAATATAATTAATTCTGTCGAAGGCATTAACATAAAAAAGGAAGATGTAGAGAAGTTGACTTCCACATGCGATATCTGTCTGAGAGCTAAACAAACTAGAATGCCGTTTAATACCAGGCGTAAATCTGAAAGGAAACTTTTCACAATACATACTGACCTCCTTGGTCCTATCACACCAGAATCCCATGATGGAAAAAGATATGTTATGTCCTTGATTGACGACTACACCAACTACACTGAAACGCACCTATTAAAATCTAAAGCTGAAGTTTTTTCCATTATTAAACAATATATACAAGAAGTTGAACGTGAAACAAATCTAAAAGTCTATCAAATAAGATGTGACAATGGCGGAGAATATGCAAGCTTTGAATTGAGAAATTGGTGCAAAAATAGAGGAATCAAGCTGGATTACACTGTTGCCTACACTCCGCAACAAAATGGAAAAGCAGAACGCTTCAACCGTACCTTAATGGAGAAAGTTCGAGCCATGCTTTACCAATCAAATCTGGAGAATGATATGTGGGGTGAAGCCGTATATTCAGCAACCTATCTGATAAATCGAATACCAAAAGATGGTGAGATGGAAACTCCCATAGAAAAGTGGACTGGAAAAAAACCTAATGTAAAAAATATAAAAAGATTTGGCTCAGAAGCTTATGCCAAAATACTGACTCCACAAAAAAAATTAGATGAGAGAAATGAGAAAATGATCATGGTGGGATATGCCTCTACTGGTTACAGACTCTGGAACCCTGAAAAGAGAAAAATAATAATAAGGAGAGATGTTGTGTTTGCAAACCCTGAAAAAGAAAACCAAGATAATGGAAGAATACACATAGAAATTGAAAACAGTGCACCAAAAATGAAAGAAAACAGAGAAGAAGAAGAAATAGAACAAATAAAAAACAGAGAAGAAGAAGAAGAAGAAGAAGAATCGGAAACAACTGAAAATAGTGAAGAAAATCATGACTTAAGGGGAGAAAACAATTTTGATAGAAATATTGAATCAGATACTCAAAATAAAATAAAACAGAATAAAAAAAACCAAAACAAAATTCTTAAAACAGAAGATACATTAACAAAAGAGAACCAAAAACCTGAAACAAACACAGATGCCGCATCACTGTCAAATGAAACTAGAAGACCACAAAGGAAAAGAACTATACCTTCAAGATTAAAAGATTATTTTACTTACCTTACATATGAAGAAGCGATCAAAGGAGAAGACGAGAAGAAATGGAAAAATGCTATAAAATCTGAAAAAGAAGCTCTGAAAGAAAACCAAGTTTGGGAAATTGTTGACAAAAACGAAGCAAAACCAAAGAAGATATTGACAAGCAAATGGCTATTCAAAATAAAAAATGATGGCACATATAAAGCAAGACTAGTTGTACGTGGATTTGAACAAAAGGAAGGAATAGATTACACTGAAACATTCAGCCCTGTCATAAATGATACATCTATCAGAATTCTACTTGCAATAGCTTCTAATAAAAACTACAATATCATGAAATTAGACATCAAAACAGCATTTTTATATGGAGAATTAAACGAAGACATATTTATGTACATACCGGAAGGTTATGAAGAAGATACAGGAAAAGTGTGTAAATTAAAAAGAAGTCTATATGGACTGAAACAAGCTCCTTTGAAATGGAACCAAAAGTTTACCTCTACCCTGAAAAACAAAGGACTATCACAACTAGATACGGATCCCTGCATATTTAAAAATAAAGAAGGAGATATCATACTTGGAATCTATGTAGATGATGGTATTTTAATTGGAAAAGACAAATCAAAAATGCGAAACATATTAAAAAGCCTAGAAAAGGATTTTGAAATGAAATATGCAGAGAATCCTACATCATTCTTAGGAATTGACATAGAAAGAGAAGAAGACCAAATAAAACTGGGACAAAAGGAATACACAGAAAATATGATTGAGAAATTTAATATGAAAGATGCAAAAACATGTCCAACCCCATTGGTGAAAAATAATAAACAAAGAGAAAAAGAAACTGAAGATATTGTTTTTCCATACAGAGAAGCCATTGGTTCTTTAATGTACCTAACAAGGAAAACCAGACCGGATATATCTTTTTCTGTTAACTATGAAAGCAGATATATGGAAAACCCATCACAACAAGATGTGATGAATGTAAAAAGGACATTAAGATACTTACATGGACATACAAATATAAAAATTGGATATGACAAAAATTCTGACCTGACAACACTTGAAGCTTACTGCGATTCCGATTTTGCAGGAGATACAGAAACAAGACGAAGCACAAGTGGATACATTATTATGTACTGTGGTGGTCCAATACAATGGTGCTCCAGAAAGCAACCGATAGTTGCTTTGTCAAGTTGTGAAGCAGAATATATCTCAGCTGCAGAATGCTGCCAAGAGCTATTATATCTAAAGAGTTTGATAAGAGAACTGCTTAACACAGAGATTAATGCCACTCTCCACATTGACAATCAAAGTGCTATAAAGCTAATAGAAAATGGTGTCTTGAATCGTCGCTCGAAACATATAGACGTTCGCTATAAATTTATCCATGAAAAAGTTGTGAGTGGTGAAATAAGTGTAGTGTATGTACCTACAAATTATCAATATGCTGACATTTTTACAAAAGCCTTAGAGCCTATTAAATTTAAAAACATGTTGAATTATATAACTAGAACGTAAGTTCATTTGTAAGTGTGTAATTTCTTTAGATTTTTTTGTCAAGTTAACAGAGAATGTTAAGTTTATTTTCTTAAAACTAATTATTGATTTCATTTTTTAAATTCTAGAATATCATATTTAAATCTTTATTTTTTTTCATAAAATATTAAAATTACAAGGGAATGTTAAGTAAAACTATGGAAACTAATTATTAATATTTTATTTTATCAGTCTAGGATGTATAATCATGTAAGCCTTAAGTATTCTACTACTGTTTAAAAAAGAGTATAATAAAAGATGTCTACCTCTGAGATTTTCCAGTACGTATTGCGTTTTAATTAAAATATCTAAAACTAAAACCCTTCAATAAAGTATGGTAAACACGGATGTTCGACACTTTGGACGCTTTTGTCGAGATGGTAAATGGTCAAAGTACCTACTACCTATTATACTATAGGACGATATCGATACTTATGCACATAGCGGCACATAGCGTAGGTGGCGTATTGGGAGCAGAGTCGTTCCCTTCCCTCAAATATGGTTGAGGGGAGCGATGGCTGACTCTCGCGTAACTCGCGTTATACTCGTGATCGGATGTTGTCTGTGCGAACTGGCCTGCTCTTGTCATTGGTTTTTGAAATTGTTAGTTATTAGCTTTTAGTTTTATCTCTTTTGAATCCTTTCTTTTTTTATTCTTATTTTTTTATATTTTATTTACAGGCATGACATTGTATAATTCATTTATTGATCTAGCATTAAGATGTAATACAATATAAGACTTTTTTCAAAAAATGTGTTGGAGGGAGTTTCTTTAGGGCCCGCCGTTTCTTCTCACTCCGCAAACACTTCCCGAAACGGTGGGTATACGAGTTCCGAGTGGTAGGAACCTCGTATTAGGTAGATAAAAGAATGACGTTCGAAAAGTGTACACTGCTACCTACTTCGAATAAAATATTTTCATTTCATTTCATTTCAGCTCGTAGAACAGACAGATGGCCGTTGAGGCAGTAAGGTTCTCGAGTGGCGACTGCACATAAAGACGTAGCGTAGGCAGGGTGGACCGATGACCTGGTGAAGGTTGCTGGAAGCCGCTGGATGCGGGCAGCGCAGGACCGGTCGGTGTGGAAATCCTTGGGGGAGGCCTTTGTTCAGCAGTGGACGTCTTTTGGCTGATGATGATGATGAAAATTAAATATTATTGCATACAGTATAAGAATAAGAATAAATTTATTTGAACCAGAAAAAAATAGTACATAATAAGGACAAGTTCGTAAGCAGCCACATTAGTTGTAAAACTTTGTCGCAGCCGTTTACGCCCCACTCCGAAATACAGAGTATGGACACTCCCTGCCGCTCTCTGAAGGCGACTCACCCCTCTGCGGGTAAGATCCGGTGACGGTCCATACAGCCGTCACTCAGTTGTTTCGTTCGCTCCTAAGCTACGTGTTTAAAGAGGTATTTCAAGTAAAAACCGCAATGAAGTCGGTCCATTCGTTTGAGAGCTACAATTCCTTGTACATAAACATGCATAGGCTTCAAACTAAAAAAAACCCTTTAGTGCCGTGGGTTAAAAACTGAAACTCAAGGACGTAATTCCAGCAAAAAAATAAAAATATTCATCCCCACTGAAATTTAAAAAAGTACTAGGGATCTCAGAAGATCAGATAGATGGCTCTATCGCCCGCCATTAGTTTTGTAAATGCCTATTTTGCTTGCACAAAATAAATCGTCCTCTAAACTAAAATTTGAATTTTCGAACAAAATTAAATTGTAGATCGCTATTTTTCGGGTAGTGGTGCGATCGTAAATCGGCACAGATTTACGAGGTGCCAGGCCACAGAGTAATGACTGCCATTCAGAGTCTACATTAACATTTTATATTGCGCGTCGCACATTGTGACCAGCTTCTGGAAACAAAACTTTATTACAAAACTTTTCATTGTTTTAATTATCCCTGTTTTGATCATCGAATGTTTTACTGTGGATTATTGACATGGTATGTGTAGATACCCTGATTCAAAGAACCACGCCCGGATAATTCCTGATTTGCGAAGGGAAATGCCTTAAAATAAAACATTTTTGATCATTTATTTCCAGAACTAGCTTTCCGCTCATGCCTCGCGTTGAAATCGTTTATGGAGCTTGGCGTGCGAATTGTTTTTTGTCAAACCCCGGCCATAGGGTAATCCACGGAAACGTGAGTATACAGAAGACTGAACACAAAAATAATATTAATATATGTAATAGAACATATTATAACTTTTAAATTAAATTCTCGTATCAAGATTAGGTAGTCAGCACCAGTATACGGGTTGTTAAAAAAGTGCGTAATTAAATCTAAATAGTAAACCAAGAATTTGTATGGGAAACTGAAAAACAAATGTAGATCGGTTTGTTTCAACATTTTTCCTGTATTCTATAGGGTAAGTGGGGGGAAGAAGAAAAACGAGGAAGACAAAAAGTCTCCCCTATCGCCTAATTTATGATGGTGATTTTAGTGCTGGCAACATTGTTCAAGCCGCAATTTTGTTACGTCTGGCCACTCAGTTGGCAGTTACCACTAGGAGTGCGTGAATGTGTTACGAATTAATTTGTGTCGATTTTTAATCTTACCCCGTCTCATATAACTTGGATTATCTTAGATCTATCTTAGACACAAGAAACTATTTCAAACTTACCCCGTCACCCTTTTTCCCCTCTGATTCATTTTTATGATAAAAGTATTTTATATCATCTTTTATTACAAATTGGGACAGCATTAACATAATGTTATAGACAGAATACAAAATTAAATTGTTGCTTTCTTACCTCTTACATTTTGTATCAACAGAAGTCAATAACATTCTGTTTACAAAGCGTTGAACACTACTCTAAATCTCACTAAATAACCATTCGATATCCCCCCCACTCACCCTACTTGATTCTAAGTAACCCCTTAAAATTTCAAACGACCTTTTTTAAACATGTATAAGTATATAAAATATAAGTACTTATTATTTATACAGGAACAAAATTGGTATAGGAACCGTTAACTGGGGATTGTACTCATCATTCTGAACAGCTTTTGACCATATGAATTTGCTTACATTACAAAAAAAATAATTGGGCTCTCCATACAAAAAAATAATGGCCAAATAACCCAAAATAAGTGATCAACTTGTATGAAAAGACCAAACATTTTCTTGCGATTTGATCAAAGTCGTGTATTTTTATGAAGTAATATCAAAATTTTGGCATTTGAAATTCTATTAAGTACGTAGGTACGTTCCAGTAATCGTTTTTTTTTTGAGTGAATCAGAATTCTATCAACATCTCCATCTAAGTAAATCAACTTGTCAATATTTTCCACCAATTTCATTTTCTTAAATATCTTTTTTGACATAAAGTCAACAAAACACTTGTATTTTTTTCAGATTTCGTTTTTTAAAGGTCTGTCCATACCAAAGGCATTTGCAAGAATTAGTATTTGATTTATAGATGTTTTTTTTTACAATTTTCGTCTCTTTGCAGAACTTTTCATCTTATTCCAAGAGTTAGTGTCAGCGCGTGACTGTATTTAAAATAAATTAATAAATTGTAGAAAAACTTACTTGCCCGGACTTTTATTGAGTAAGTACATGTAATTATTTATTTATAAAAAAAATCATATAACTGCTATATTGAAAAATGACATCACCGTTCACAATTTCAATTATTTTTTGAACAAAAACAGTAATAAACTTAAGCTAACCAATTAAAAAGAAACTCCCCTCCCCCACAAACAGACACACATGCACACACACATACACAAACATATACGTACTGCCTATATGGATGTACTTTTTTTAATGTCCTGTGTCGTTGAGGGTGCGCAATTCGTGAAGCGCAAGCACTGAAATGAGATTATCGCGATAAAACTATACTATGTAGTTCGTCGCCCTCTATTTAAGCTCTTTGCCAAGTTTCAATGAAATCGGTTATGTACTTCACCATGTCGGAGGCCTTATAAGCGGCTTGAAAACTTCTGACACTGGGTTGAACACTAGCCCCACAGCCTCCACCAATCTGGACTTGGCCTCCGTGTGTGAAGTATGGCCTGACCATCCCGAGGTTTGGGAAATGAAATGAAATGAAATGAAATGTTTTATTTGCATCAAACATGGTAGTAGGGTGTTAGGAAATAAATTTAGTAAGTACAGTCATGTTTCGCCAGCATGAGGCATGCAAAAATATACAATTGATTAAATAAATAAATGTCACGAAAACTATAATTTAAATGTCAACAATTTTTGTTTTTGTTAGAGTGGTATTCATTGACGCTATAATAATTTTTATTACTAAGCCATTTGTACAACTTTGTCTTAAAAATATTTAATTCAAGGTCTTTTAGGTTATTCGGCAAATTATTAAATATTCGAACGCACATGCATAGGCAGCTACGGTTATACATTTCAGTTAACGGGGTTTCATGAAAGACAAGTTTATTTGTATATCTACGCCTTCTAGTGGTTATATCACAAATCTTTTTAAACAATTGCAGATGTTGTTTCACAAAAATACAGATCTCAAATATATACAGTGTTGGTAACGGCAACAGACCAAGTTCCCTAAACAGTGGCTTACAGGACTCTCGTGATGATTTGCCTGCTATAAGCTCTAAGACACTTCTTCTGTGCTATAAAGACCCTTTTCCAGTCGGTACCATTTCCCCAGATAATAAGGCCGTAACGAAGTATCGAGGCTACACACGCATGGTAGGCAGACAGAACAGTAGGCATGTTTGTTAAATTTTTTAACCGCTTTAGTGCGTATAAAAATCGGTTAAGTCCCTCACTAATATTTTTATGTTGTAGTTTCCAGTTAAGTTTGTTGTCAATATTTAGGCCTAGGACTTTAGTATTACTCATTTCGTTAATTATTATGTCTTTGTGTTTAATATGCAATTTTCGAATTAGATTTTTGTTAAAATTGATATAATTTGTCTTTGATAGATTAATTTGTAGGTTATTTATGTCCAGCCATTTAATTATTGTATCAGTAGTATTATTTATTTCATTCTCATGGTTGTTAATTGTATTAATGTCAGTAATTTTACCTTCTGATGTTACTACTATAGATATGTCGTCAGCAAAGAGTATACACTTGTACTGGGTTACGTGAGGGATGTCATTTATATAGAGAACGAAAAGAAGGGGTCCGATTACGCTCCTTGTGGCACTCCACATCTATTGTATCTGTAATCTGAAGAATATAAGACAGCCTCATTTTTATTGTTTAGCTTTGTTAATGTTACTTTTTGCCTTCTGTCTGTGAGGTAAGAGCGTATCCAATCTAGAGGTAATCCTCGTATCCCATACGCACTAAGCTTTTTTATGAGTAGCTCATGATTAACAAAGTCAAAAGCTTTACTTAAATCAAAAAATAATACTGTGGTCAATTTCCTACTATTTAGACTATTTAGAATATTTGTTATAAGTGAGAAAGTTGCCGTGGTTGTAGATTTATTTTTTTGGAAGCCAAATTGATGTTGATTTATGATTAAACATTTGTCACAATATTGTGTTAGTCGTTTTAACATTCATTTTTCAAAAATCTTTGAAAGAATTGGTATTAATGTTATAGGGCGGTAATTTTGTACCTTAATCTTATCCCCTTTTTTATATAAAGGTTTCACAATAGACGTTTTTAGAATTTCTGGGAAAGTTCCAGATATAAATGATAGGTTAATTAAATATGTGAGTACTAAAACTACATAATAGAAATAGAAACTCTTTATTTAATGTAAAAACACAACACCTTAAAGTAAGACATTCGTTCTTAAGCTAAAAATAAATGTAGGTGCTGCATAGTGACACTAAAAAAGGGTCCCCACTCAGCATTAGTCGTAACAGGCAGGTGCTGCTACAACGCTGGTTTTCTGTGGGGCCTTGTTTAATGTGTGTAAGACAGCAAAACTACGGGACACATTTAAAATACAATTAAAATTGCAAGAAGAAATAATAATTTGCGTAGGTATTGAAAGATACAAGCTGATAAAACTAGGCTGTATGTATGTATGTTATAACATAATAGGTACTTACTGTAGACAACATTAAGACAACGAGAAAGCGACTGAAATAGTTACGAGCGTGCGTGAGTGCGTGTGAGTGTGTGTGTGTGTGTGTGCGTGTGCGTGTGCGTGTGCGTGTGCGTGTGCGTGTGCGTGTGCGTGTGCGTGTGCGTGTGCGTGTGCGTGTGCGTGTGCGTGTGCGTGCGCGTGCGCGTGCGCGTGCGTGCGTGCGTGCGTGCATGCGTGCGTGCGTAAGAATGTGAATCTGTGTTTGTTTGTGTGTGACACTTCTAGCCCTACGCTCAGAAGATCTTGGGATCGGTACTAAAAGAAAAAGTTAACTAAAACCTACCACTAAGAAGAGTCACACACAGCATTATATTTGTGACTTTTGAATATGTAAAAGGTGAGCCCTGAGCTGACCTTTAAACGAACCTATAGTACTACAATTTCTGATTGGCGGTGGGAGATTATTCCAGCACTTCGTGGCAGAATATCGAAAACTGCCACGAAATGCAGCCGCACTGTGTCTTGGGCAAACAAGACGAGTCGCGAACCTTACTTCCCTTCGAGAAAATTCAAGTTTTTCAAACAAATAACGTGGCTTTTGGGTTTTAATGACTCCGAAAAGCAGAACTGCAAAATGTAGGGAACGTCGACCCTCCATCTTCATAAGATTACTACGATTTAGATATGGTGTGATATGCGATCTTGGGGGCACCGGGAAGCAAAATCGAGCGCACGCATTTTGCACTCGTTGAATTAGTGCTTTTGAACGAGCTAAAAGACACCCACCAATCAGTGGCGTAGCGTGGCGGGGGCCGGGGGGGCCATGGCCCCGGGCGGCACATGGACAGGGGCGGCACATGGAGGGCGGCGAGCGTCACATTTTTTTTTGCAACAGTGTTATTAGGCGTCGATGATCTGGACTTAGATCACGCTCCTTAAGATATTAACAGAGAAGAGTTCAAACTTGAGCGTGTTCTTTGGGCTTCTGTAGCTGCAACAGACCCAAACTTAGTTGTGACTTTGTGAGAGAAGCTTCTCTAAACTGCAGTCAATTAAAAATTACCTTACGTTGACTATATACAGACCGGCCGCAAGCGGGCGTGCATGGCGTTGGTTTAACATCAATATTCTTAGATATACTCGTAATTTTGTATCAAAAATTTTCGCGCTCGCTTTGCTCGCGCATTATTATCAAAATAAGCTATCAATCGAAATTACTTTGAAAAAAAAAACACGAAGAGTACATTTTAATTGATTACAGAATTTGGCTGTTTTATTTGACTTTTTTTTACTAATGATGAAAATAGAAAGGGGCGGCAAATTTCCAATCGGCCCCGAGCGGCGAAAACCTGCGCTACGCCACTGCCACCAATCACGGTATCTACATAGTTAAGTTTTGATAAGATTAGGGAATCGCAAAGCTTAATTCTCATGTCGACATTGAGGTAGTTTCGAACTTGATATAATACCTTAAGTCTGTAGTAACAGTTTCTTCCATAATCAAGAGAAGATTTAATTATTTTTGTGCTGATTTCATCGTACTCTGTAGAGTTCGTGTTATTAAGTGACAAGACCTCTTTCCGTACCTCATTCACTGATATAGGCGACAAATACATAGAGTTAAGATTATTCTCATATACTGGCACATTATCACAAACTTTTTTATGTTTCTGTTTGTGGTTGCTACGTAATAGTCATTAAAATTTTCTGCTATCTCGGTAGGGTTCGTCAACAGCCTATTGTCATGTTCAATCTGGTCAATCTCATTATGATTATTTATCTTACAGACCAATTCATTTTTAATTATAGTCCACGAAGCCTTACTTTTGTTTTTACTGTTTTTTATAAAATTTATGTTACAGTTTTTTTTTAGTTCAACGATAACCCGTTTTAGAACAGATGAAAAGTGTGTATATTTATGTTTGTTTTCTAATGTTTTGTGCTTATAAAATGTATAACGCAATGCTCTTTTTCGTTTACAGCTTAATTTTAATCCCTTGGTAACCCATTTTTGTTGATTTGTATTTGATATTTTAACTCTAACTTTAGGAAAGCATAGTTTATAAAACAGTGTAAATAAATTGTGAAAATTGTTGAAGGCCTTATTCAAGTTTGTTTCTAAATAGACCTCGTCGAAGGTCAAGCTATTTAGGCACTCAATAAATTTATCAATATTTTCTTTTGAATAATCTCTTTTGAATATGAAATAAGATTTAGGTTTGTCTCCTTTTGATTTAACAGGGAACTTCAGGAATTGAGCCGTCTCATGGTCAGATAAATGTAGAGGGATAATTTCAGAAGTTGCATTGAAATGAAATGAAATGAAAATATTTTATTCGATTTAGGTAGCAGTGTACACTTTTCGAACGTTATTCTTTTATCTATCTAACACGTGGTTCCTACCACTCGGAACTCGTATACCCACCGTTTCGGGAAGTGTTTGCGGAGTGAGAAGAAACGGCGGGCCCTAAAGAAACTCCCTCCAACACATTTTTTTTAAAAAGCCTTATATTCTATTACATCTTAATGCTAGATCAATAAATGAATTATACAATGTCATGTCTGTAAATAAATATGCAAAAATAAGAATAAAGTAAGATTCAAAAGAGATAAAAGTAAAAATTATTTGTAGCTAATGACTAACAATTCAAAAACCAATGACAAGAGCAGGCCAGTTCACACGGACAGCACCCGATCACGAGTATAACGCGAGAGTCAGCCATCGCTCCCCTCAACCATATTTGAGGGAAGGGAACGACCCGGCTCCCGATACGCCACCATCCGCACGAACATTTAAGCGAGCATGCACCACTCCGAATTTTTTATATTGCTGAGTATGTGGTCTAAACATGATTCTTTGCGAGTTGGTTCTGTGATGTGTTGGGTGAGGTTATAATTTAGAGCAATGTCTACATAATGATCTGTTATTTTTCCCGATTTTAGCGTGTTTATATTGAAATCGCCTGCTGGTATTATTCTCTTTTTATGTTTATATTTTAGACAAACTTCGTGCAGTAGAGATTCTAATCTGTCAAGGAATAATGTAGGATCACTGTTAGGAGTTCTATAGAAGAGACACTTGCCCCGGTAGTGGGGACGGTATGGGTTATTAACGTAACGGTTGAGTAGTTATAACAATAAACAGTGTCGATTTGTGAAGTTGCCGTATTTTTGGGGTCCTTGTGTAATTCTCGGAGTTATTCGATATTTTTCCAGGATAAAAAAACGCAGGCGTTCAAGTCAAGTCAAAGCGTTTATTTGCCAGAACATAGTAGGTAACAAAGATCTTAAATATGTGATGTGTTCTTTCTACCTCGTCGATTATCTCTATGCAGAAACCACATGTCGATCCATAGCTCCGCTGTGACAGGAAAGAAAGACAACCAATACTTTCGCATTTAAGTAAGTATTGGCAAGGAAATATGTGTCAGTAAATAAATAATAGTATATATTAGACGAGAATGGAAAGTATCAAATCAATAAGTTTATTTTATTCTTATTAGTTTTGATACTGTGTCATTTTCATTTATTTACTTTATTCTTTACTAGGAACATCAAGAAAATATTTATTTACGATATCAGGATCATTAAAAACTCTGGTAGACAAGAAGAACCCTTAAAGTCTCCTTAAAGTCTAGGAGTACTGTAGACATTAAATTATTCCACAAACGTATCTATATTAATTATCTATATGGTTGAATAATGTGAACTTATGAAAAATAAATTCTTATGATAATAATAAAAAAAAAAGATACATAAGAAGTGATAACAACTAATATCACTAGTCAAAAATGCCCCCCCGAGCCGTACCAGCAGCAAAGGAACCCATGACACACATCGCGTTGCCGCGCTGTATGGCAATGGACAACCTTTGCAGCAGGTACGCCCCGGAGCGAGCGTCACAGCCCCTCTCACGAAGCCGACGGCCAACCTCTTTAATGAAAGCCAAAGCCTCTGTTCCCCAGCAGCCAGTCGTTTCGCACGCCAGTGGCACGAAGCAATAATTAGCCTTTAAAGCCGAGTATTTCTCGTGCTTTTTGGCAGCCGCGAACTCAGCAGCGGCCCCGGCCGACCGCGCCGTGCGGCTGAGGTAAGAGGCAGCGAAGGTGTTGACGCACGTGGCGTCCCACAATAAACACCTTCCTCTCTGCCACGGCACCAGGGTCAAACCATCTGGCCTTTTGCCATCAGATCGACTAAGACCCGGCGGCTCCATCAAGGATGGAATATTGGCCGAGACCAGGGCCCTCCGGGTGATGTCATTGAGCGCATAGTGGCGAGGGAATCTTCCCAAACAACGAAAGCAGCTCAATGCGTGGTGACCAGTTGCCTCAACTGTGGAGCCGCAAACGCATTGATGTGGTTGACATACATCGCAGCCCAGGCGGAGAGCAACCGCCACACGCAAGGAATCGCCGTCGAGAAGAGTTCCCATATGCGGAGAGGGTAAAGCCTGCAACCAGGCACCTGACTCTGATTTTGACACCGCCTTGAGTCTTGCCAGATTCGCACCTACCGCCGCGCCTATAAGTCGATCCAGGGTGTCCTTCGTCCCCACCTCATCCCATACCCGCTGAACAGAAGGAACTTTGGGCAAGACAGCATTCGGGAAGAGAGTAGTCCACTCCGCCAACGCCTCAGACGCAAAGGGCAGGTTCCCGCCTCCATGGGAAGATAAAATACTAGAGACGAGATCCGCAACCCCGTGCGTCGAGGCGAGGAAAGCCGGAACACTCACATCCCTCACGCGTCGCACCCCCAGTCCGCCGCACCGTATGGGGAGCGATGCCTGACTCCACTGGTCATCGCTGAATGAAACATTGAGTAGCGTTTCAACTGTATCCTTTAAACTGGCATCAAAGGAAGCAACGGCATTCGGATACAGCCATGTTGGAGCCGTCCTCAAAAGATACATTATTTTAGGGGCTGCGAAGCACATCCTCAACAAAACCAAGGCGACATGCGCGGATACACTTCTCAGACGATCCCGAGCTAGGAGAAGGAGACCTATATTCCCAGAGGCTATACCTGATGCTATTGAAGCTAGAAAGCTTCAATAGCATCAGGTATAGCCTCTGGGAATATAGGTGAACCCAAAAGGCTAAATGTTTTAGGGGATAGTTCCTTCAGCCCGGGTAGAATCGAACTGAAGGTAGAAAAGAAAGGGCAAGCTGCAGGGCCACAGGGGAACAACTCACACTTGGAAGCATTTATCTCCAGACCTAGCTCCCTAAGACGGGGAAGCAACGTTAGCAGGTCTTGTTTCACGTCCTCTGGCTTTCCCCCTATGGTACCATCATCTAGGTACCAAATATTAAGCGGAGATTTTAAATCAGAGATTGCTTTATGGATAGCTAGGCTGAAGACAAGTGGACCAAGCGGGTCCCCCTGCTGCGCCCCCACTTGTGAAAGTATTAAAGAATTGTCATAAAATAGGTTAGAAGGACAGTGATAGACTTGATGGAGGAAAGGGTATAATGAAGGAATATTTTCCCAAAAAAGGAAAGGAAAGAATATTTTAATATATATTTAAAAAATATATATATTTATATTTTGAATATTTTTTTTTTTTTTTTGAAGGGTTATTTTTATCAATAAGTTGTTGATATGATTGAAGAAAAGAGAAGCATTCTGAAAACATGAAATAAAGCCTCTTTAGTCGTGAGTTAAAAACAATCGAGAACTGAGGAGAAATATAATGTTATGTTGGGGCCAAGGAATTTATGTATATGTAGTACCTAGTTGGGACACCTCAAAAGACATGAGAAAAAAATTGGACTCCTTATACTATTTAATTCGGCCGGTCCATTGATCGATTTGTATGGAGGGTCCAAAACTTTTTTGAGATATGACTATGGGTTTCTTAGGGAAAGTTGTTTGTTATGATGAGCACATGCATAGTCTTTCGTATCAAGAACTAATTTAAAGTCACCCTATATAATATTATAAATGCGAAATTTGGTAGATTGATAGATAAAGTACTCTAGGATACTTTTTATCGAAGGAATGGCTAAAAACTGAATTTTTTACTTTGTCACTAGATGGCGCTGCCTTAACATTTAATTTCTCTCTAGACCCAATTCTGAAGTACACGCAGTCGAAATTGCGGGCGGAAGCCAGTTAATAATATACCTAATATGTTTTTGAATAAAGAATCTCATTATACAGGGTTACAGGAAAAGTCGTACTGAATATTAAAGGACGTTATTATTCAGGTCATATCTGATGGATTTGATTCTATGATATGGTGTCCGAAACTTAACCTTTATGGAGATATTGAACTTTAAAGTTTTTTTTTAAAAATCCTCAATTTTTTTGGCTTTTTTGACGATTTTTTTAGGAATAGTGCTTCTGGGGTACGTTTTTTTGATGTAACTAGGTCAATTAATAAAAATGATTAACCAAAACTGAATCTTCTACTAACAGCTTAAAAATACTGCTTGACAACGGTTAGAATTAAATAATTTTCAATAAGAGTTTTTAAATATGAAGCTCTCTGTTTAAAAAAAAAATTGTGTAACTTATTCTGCAAATTATTTTAAAAACTTCTACGTCTTTTTAGCTATTCAAAAAGGTATAATACTTATTATTAAATAGGCAAAATATTGACCAAATAACAGTTAAGTTAGGGTACATTTTTTTGACAACTCTTTAGTCCTTTTCAGCTCCAAACGAAGAGCAGTTTTCTTCTCAAAACTTTGTTTAAGGCCATAATTCTTGTTCATCGATTCTTTAATTTACAGATTCTCATCGATTAATAAGACTAAAGGCCTTAGGGTGCATTTCCACTGATGCGGAGCTGGGCTGAGCAGGGCGGGGAAGATCAGAGAATAGTAGCAAGTGTTTCCACTGAAGCGGGGCGGAGCAGAGTAAAGCAGAGTGGAGCAAAGTAGGGCGGAGCAGAGCGGGGCGGGGCTAAGCAGGGCGGAGCGAAGCGAAGCGAAGCTGAGTGGTCTGGAGCGGCATGTGACCATTTTCTAGGACTGCTCTGCTCCGCTCCACTCCATTCCGCCCTAATTCGCTCCACTCTGTTCTACTCTGATCCGCCCTACTTCGGTCCACTCTGCTCTACTCTGCTCCGCCCCGCTTCAGTGGAAACACTTGCTACTATTCTCTGATCTTCCCCGCCCTGCTCAGCCCAGCTCCGCATCAGTGGAAATGCACCCTAAGGCCTTTAGTCTTATTAATCGATGAGAATCTGTAAATTAAAGAATCGATTAACAAGAATTAAGGCATTAACCCCCCCGCTTGCCGGACGCGCGGTCAATACTTCAGTCCGCTCGCGCACTGTCATGGCAGCGCCATTTGCGAAATTACCTAATTTGCAAAAAAAAATAAAACTCCAGAAGTTTTGTACCTACAGTCATAAAATAAAAATTAAAAAAAAGTTGAAAGTTTGTTCTCTATGAACTGTCACAGATATAATATCAAACATCTGTTGTTCTATTTCATTTTTGTAGATAAAAACAAACAACAAGGAAAAACTACCTCTGCTCACTCCAACGTGTTTTTTTGAAAAACTAAGTTCACTTATGGCTTGTAATTATGAAAACAAACTAAGATGTGTATACGAAACTCAAATCAATCAACAGTTTTATACAATTTCAAGCAAAGTATTTTATATTCGCGAATCAAAAATCGCAAACACACTTCTTCTTCTTCATTGCAAACACAATGGCGATTTCCAAAACCGTAATTTACAAATGTTGTCTATGAAAACAGACTAGTATTATACGTCAAAATTTAGGATATTTATCGAACTTTCATAGAATACTAAAAATGTCATAAGGAATGAATGAAATAATCTATTAGAACACACTTTTAAACTTAGTAGTATAATACATAACATTTTCTGTCACAAGTGTGCCTATCCGATCCGATTGATGTTGCCATTTCTGTCACATGTGTTCATATCCGGGCGGAGAGGTTAAACAAAGTTTTGAGAAGAAAACTGCTCTTCGTTTGGAGCTGAAAAGGACTAAAGAGTTGTCAAAAAAATGTACCCTAACTTAACTGTTATTTGGTCAATATTTTGCCTATTTAATAGTGAGTGTTATACCTTTTTAAATAGCTAAAGAGACTTAGAAGTTTTTTAAACTATTTGCAGAATAAGTTCCATACGTGTTTTTTAAAACAGAGAGCTTCAAATTTAAAAACTCTTATTGAAAATTATTTAATTCTAACCGTTGTCAAGCAGTATTTTTAAGCTGTTAGTAGTAGGTTCAGTTTTGGTTAATCATTTTTATTAATTGACATGCTTTCTAACTAGTTAAATCAAAAACACGTACCCCAGAAGCACTAATCCCAAAAAAATCGTCAAAAAAGCCAAAAAATTGAGGATTTTTTAAAAACTCTTTAAAGTTCAATATCTCCATAACGGTCAAGTTTCGGACACCATATCATAGAATCAAATCCATCAGAAATGACCTGAATAATAACGTTCTTTAATATTCAGTACGACTTTTCCTGTAACCCTGTATAAAAAAAAGCCTATAAATCAAATAGAAGTCGTTTTTACTGGCATACTGCCATGAATATGCAAAATCTAAACACGTTTGTAATACATGTAGGTTTAATATTCTTTTGATTCTTGTTTTTAAAAAGTAGGTACCTACAATGCGGTAGTTGTCTGCTAGCCATCGGAGTTACCTTTAAACAAATGTCAAAAACGAAATTTTTTTCTAAAAATGTTTGTAATTGTAAACGATGACGTCATCGTTCAATATAGTAGTTTGTATACTTATTACGAAATTTTCGTCAATAAGAAAATTCTACAAATAAAATGAAAATCTAAGCGAATAAGATTTTCTGCGATTACAGCAGAAACAGTACAAGAGCTAAAATAAAAACATATAAAAGCTCCTTACGAAATTGGCGAAACAACTGATCAATTTACATATAGGGAAAGTCCAAAAATTTTTTTGCGAATTCCGCAAAGTAGTAGAACAAAAGTTGATCAGTATGATGAGTAAATGTCTCAGTTAATGGGTCCTACATCAAACTGTGTAAAATTTATTTTATCACGGACACCGATCGATCTTATCTTACATAAAGAATAAAAAAGAATAATTGACAATGTTAAACATGTTAAAAACAACCGACTTCAATCGTCACAACTGCAATTTTGCTATGTTTTTTTTGTTTTTGTTGATTTTTTCAAAAAGCGCTGAATCGATTTCGACAAAATTTATATGGGATCCCACCTCTAAAAAAACCTATCAAACAAAAATAAATCAAAATCAATTCATAATTGGCGGAGTAATCGCGTTACATATATTAAAAAAAACCAGCAGAATAATTGAGAACCTCCTTCTTTTTGAAGTCAGTTATAAATATCACATTAATTGTCCGATGTATAAAGTATCGGGAGCTCGCCAATACTGGATCGATCTAACGAAGCTGAATTTACTACAAATACCAAAGGCACTGTATACAGGATGTAACTTGGTGTAGGACCCGTTAACTGGAGATTCTACTCATCGTACTGAACAACTTTTGTTCTAGAACTTTGCTCAAATCGCAAAAAAAATTTCGGGCTCTCCATACAAAATGGCAATACAGATGATCAATTTGTATGGAAAGTCCAAATTTTTTTTGCGATTTGAGCAAAGTTGTAAAACAAAAGTTGTTCAGTACGATGAGTAGAATCTATAGTTAACGACTCCTACACCAACTTTGTTCCACCCTGTATATAGAACAGAATACATACAGAATGGACACCTGCCCCTCCCTAAAGGCGACCTCGCTCCCTGCAGGTAAGATCCGGTGACGGTTGTTTAGCGTAAGCCAATCAACAAACAAACAAACAAACAAATAACAAACGTCATAATTATCTTTATGCAGTTAGTAGTAATAGGTAATAATAAAGTGACATTTGCAGGAAGTGTCTGGGATGTGCCAAAGATTATCATGAACATGAGCGTGAACTTTTCACAATGAAATGTTTGTTCTGGGTCCTTTACATAATGGGTCATTATGGGCCAGCTAGAGATACAAAACTATATGAAAGTGGTGTGAAGATGTAAGTACGTGGTCTCTAACCTATAGTGAGCCAGCAAGAGGGACAGAACTATATATAGTTTTGTCCCTCTTGCTGGCCCATGATGATCCATAACAAACATCTCATTATGAAAAGTTCTCGCCATGATAACCTTTGGCACATCCCAGACACTTCCTGTAAATGTCTTGTCATTATTACCTAGCACTACTAACTGCATAAAGATATAAGGTTTGTTGTTTGTTTGTTTGTTTGTTGATTGGCTTATTGTAAGCAACCGTCACCGGATCTTAACTGCAGAGGAGCCATTAAACGATAAAAAGTGAAAAAATCTGCTATCAATGCGGTGCCGCTGTGGATAAACCTTTACTCTGATCTTACAATCTCCTTGCAATCTCGCTCTTAACGGATTTAACGGGGATTAGATCGAGTCGGTGGAATTGGAGAGTCGTGTTCAGAGCGAAGGCGAAAATAATGTCGATTTTGTGACATGATAAGCGATCACGCACGATCGATCATGGATGCGATCGAAAAGAAGAATTACCTACTAAATTAAATTCCCTACTTATAACTTTTTATTTTTAGGGTTCCGCACCCAAAGGCCAACGGGACCCTATTATTGAGCCTACGCTGTCTGTCCGCCTGTCCGTCTGTCCGTCTGTCCGTCTGTCCGTCTGTCCGTCTGTCCGTCTGTCCGTCTGTCCGTCTGTCCGTCTGTCCGTCTGTCCGTCTGTCCGTCTGTCCGTCTGTCCGTCCGTCCGTCCGTCCGTCCGTCCGTCCGTCCGTCCGTCTGTCTGTTAGCGGGCTGTATCTCATGAACTGTAATAGGTAGACAGTTCAGCTTTTCACAGAGTGTGTATTTCTGTTCCCGCTATAACATCAAGTGCGTTTTTTGCTCGATCTTAATAATGGTAACAGGTATAAACGCTTGAAATACTCACAGAGTTGGTATTGCTACACTCGAACTTAGCCTATTAGTAGAGTTGGTGGCGCTGGTGCCATCGAAGAAGGCTAATGGTAAACTCCCAGGCACATTGGGGTCAGGGCTGGTCAGTATTTGAATTACTTGTATTTGAAATATGTATTTGAAATACAAATACGTATTTTGTATTTATATTTCAAATGCCCCCTAAAATGTATTATGAATTTTGTATTTTAATTGGTCCATTCAAACGTATTTTGTAATTAGTATTTAAAATACTTTGTATTGAAAATACAGTTCGATCAAAATACTATGCCAAAAAATAGTTGGGCCAAAAACATTTTGAAAGATTGATTAGTCCTTTTGGACTTTGTATCCAGATTTTCTATTATATATTCTTTTAAAAAAAATTGGCTTAAGAAATTAGAATTCTTAAACGTTTTACCGTCCAGTAAATTATCATACTAGGTTTTATTTCGTTTTCTCAACGATTGATTTAATCTGCAAAAAATGATAATAGCTGAATAGATACATATGTAGAGAGATAATCAGTTTATTTTATTGAACACGTTTTATAAAATGAAATGAAAATATTTTTATTCGAAGTAGGTAGCAGTGTACACTTTTCGAACGTCATTCTTTTATCTACCTAATACGAGGTTCCTACCACTCGGAACTCGTATACCAGCCGTTTCGGGAAGTGTTTGCGGAGTGAGAAGAAACGACGGGCCCTAAAGAAACTCCCTCCAACACATTTTTTTTAAATGTCTTATATTCTATTACATTTCTAGGTCAAGAAATGATATATATAATGTCATGACTGTAAATAGAAATAAAAAGAATAAAAAAAAGAAAGGATTCAAAATATATAAAAGATATTTGTAGCTAATGACTAACAGTTACAAAAACCAATGACAAGAGCAGGCCAGTTCACACGGACAGCACCCGATCACGAGTATAACGCGAGAGTCAGCCATCGCTCCCCTCAACCATATTTGAGGGAAGGGAAACCCGGCTCCCTTTAAACTTCTACACTGGTAAGACTTTTTGTGGAAATGCAATACTTGGCCTCTAACCCCGTTATCAGTGCCGGTGTTGGTAATCCGATAACTGTTATTATCTGTGGTGTCGTGAGCCGATAACTAAGTGAGCATGTTGGGCTCTCGAGAGTTATACAGAGTGTAAGATGGGCAAGCACGCAAGCAACCAATAAATAAGCAAAACAAATAATTCACAAATTCCCACGCCCTATGATATTTGTTAAGTTTTGTTCAAAATTTTCTGTTTTTGTATTTATTATGTATACTTAAGATAATTTATACCTACATTCCTAATTTGTTAACCTAACCCTACTTACCTCGAATCTGGGGATGGACATAGTCAGCTGCGACACAGTTTAATGTAGCTGTTTACGAACTAAAAATTCACTGTAAAAATCTTTGTTGGTTCAATAAATAATTTTTAATTTTAGCATCGAAAAATAATTTAAATCTTTGTAACAAGAGTCACGCCAAGGTCAGCAATAGTGAGCTACTAACCCATATAGTCCCCACTGCAGGGGCACGGGTCTCTTTCCATACGTTGGGAAGGTTAGGCCATCCTCCACACACGGGGGCCAAGTCCGGATTGGTGAAGGTTGTGGGGCTAGTGGCCAACCCCAGTGTACTTAACGACTACCACCTAGCGATAGCAGCTGGTATCAAGGGCGTAACGAGCCTTGCGAAGCACAGAAACGTGACCTACTGTTGTATGCAATGTAGCTAAGAAAATCTAATATTGCTTGCATATTTTTAAAACATCGCAAGAGAATGAATAAGATTTTGATTTTCAGCGCAGCCCTATGATGTAGCTTATAACCTGATCATAATAGCAATGATATGGGTGGGTATAACTACGAATATTCGCATATTACTTATTATATTTACGACAGTACCTATACCTTTATAAAATGAGAAATGTTTTCCTTTGTCTCACCCCCCCAATTCATTATTATGCGTTCATAAAGAGGCAACGACAACAACATAAGGGCGCAAACACGAATCATAAACAAAGGAATGAATTTGAACGAAGACGAAAGTGACAAATTATACAATAAATAAATAAATGCAAGGTCGTGAATAACAGAAGCGCTAATTTTCATCATTTTTGGTAGGTAAGGAAGCGGTTATGTTTGAGATAGAACAGCGGACAGCGTACTTGTCTACAGTTTTTCCAGCAGTATCCTCGTTTTTATAAGAGCATCGGCCATATTTTTTACTAGTGGAGCCGGTGGATCCCATTGGAAAGTTTCCATACGAACTAATACTTACCACATATCATCTACATAGGAATCTAATGACCGTGTGTTCCACAAGTTTATATAATATGAAGTTTTTGAATTGCAATGTCTGTCAGTGATTGAGTCAGTATATCACGGTAATGTTTTATAGGTACCTATATATTTTTAGCAATTTAACAAAAGACAAAGTTAGACTAAAATTACTACCAAAAACCACTAAGGTTTAACCTTGTGCAATTGTAAGTCGTGTTAAGACGTCAAAATTATTTTAGTATTCTATTTTTGCACGTAATCAAAATTTTAAAATACTGTAAAAGTTGGCAAACTATAGCTGCAGCCTGATTTTTTCTGAAAAACTCATACACCGGTAACGAATCCGTAGCTTTTTGATTATACGTCAAACGCGTTGACCATTGCATTACTCCAATTCATGTAGTATAAAGTACCTATAGTGTGCCCCAAGGAAGTATTCTAGGCCCGTTTTTTTAAACAAATTGTAAAATTAAAAATTAATACTCAAGTTATCATCTAAGAAGATCACTTAGTATGTAGTAGGGAAAAAGTAGACGAGTACAAATATTTAATAAACCATTTTAATAAAACTGCGCCCGTCTCAGCATCGCTAAATAACAGCGGGCATTCCGTATAAATTTTCCCAAGTTCGCGAAATAATCGTGTTTTCGCTTCATTCGGTTGCTTCCTTTGCGTAATTCGCTATCTCTGTGTAATTTTGGCGCGAGTTTTATAAGTAAGGGAGGTATTGCGTGGAGAAGAAACATTTTTGGAGTGCCTTTTTGACATCAACAGATCAGAAATTGTAACGCATTAGAGCTACGAGTTCAATATGTGACGTTAATAACATCTTCCAAATCAAATCAAATAATTTCTTTTGTAATACCTACCACGAAGAAAATAAAATACGTACAACCACAAAAAGAAAAATATAAGATAGTACAATCTGGTTATTAATTTTGAACATTTGGAATTTTGAAAATTTGTTTTTTTTTGTAATCAAATACATACTTAGCTCAAAATAGTTGGCACTGCCTATAATATTGAATGTTTACGGGGGTATTAAACTTTGCATGGATTATTGGCCAACTGCTCTATTTGTCATCACTATAAAGGCGACCCCACACCGAAAGAGGTAGCGTAGGCAGGCCTCTCACTCAGTGGAACAATGACCTTGTGAAGGTCGCGGGAAGCCGCTGGATGCGGGCAGCGCAAGACCGGTCATCGTGAAAATTCTTGAGGGAGGCCTTTAATAAAAAATATATACAATGCACCAAATGATCAAATTTTGGCTATGCAATATATCAATCACGGATAACGGATTATCTATCTATCTATCTATCTATTTATCTATCTATCACAAAATTAAAAAGATAATAACTAACTGGCTTAATATGTTTGATTACGACAGCACAGAGGACTTAATGAAAGTAGTTATTAAAGTAACTTTCACCACATAACTCCTGTGTGGCTACGAGTTATGTGGTATTTGATTTACCGCTTAATTTAATAAATATAAAAATAAATTAAATTAATTATTATTATTAATTGATTTGATCAGCTTTTATGGGAAGGACCTGTTTGTCATCACACAGTTATTTAACTAGTTTGGCGATCAGGAAATTCAACGTAATATAAGCACAGTAAGCTTATAGGCGGCTTGAAATCTTCTGACACTGGGGTTGGCCACTAGTCCCACAACCTCCATCAATCCGGACTTGGCCTCCGTGTGTGGAGTATGGCCCAACCTTCCCGAGTTATGGGAAGAGACCCGTGCCCCTGCAGTGGGGACGTAATGGGTTGTTAACATAAACACAGTGTATTAACTGGTATAAAATCAATAAAGTATTTATTATTATTTCTCCTAGCTGATGATGATCTCTTTGTAGGTTTTACAACAACAAACATGATAATGTTACGTTATCGCAGATAATTATTTCTAAAATATCTAAATATAGTTGTCTTAGTAAATGCCGAACACAAAAACTATTTAAAAGTAAGCATAGATAGGTTAGATACGTTTCTTTTTCTTTTCAATTCAAATTCAAATATACTTTATATTCATATCATGTTTTAACTTAACCACGTTGTCTTTAGAAATATAAATGCTTTTCTGACCTGTTTATATGACCTGATATGGTAATAGACAACTGTGGGTTAAACGTTAGTGCTCCCTGGTTGAAAAAATCCTATAGATGGCGTTAATCTGACTATAACTTGATTTTTCGATTTAAAAATAATATAAGTAACCCTAAACCATACTACGTAAAACAGCGAGCAGTTACAAGATCAATGTACGCTAATAAACCATAATAATGTTAATTAAATAAGGATTTCGATATATTTGTCCTCTTACAATTATAGTTTTGCGTTTATCTCGTATGAATAAGGGCTCAAATTACGCACACATACATAAAATTTTCACGTATATGATGCTTATTTTTAACTTACCTCTATAAGTAGTCCATAACCTAGAGGTGCAAGCGGCAAATTTTGTACGAACTTTTTACGTTATTGCTTTTAGGTCCGGGTTCGTATCCTACGAGACTTTATAGTTTTTGTCTTTTTATTTTTTTATTTAGTATGAACATAAGTAAATATGTAAATAACAAGATCCAAGAGCGATAAAATTTTTTAAAAGATAAAAATCATTTAATGAATAACAATGTCGCATAGCAATCATTCATAGCATTGGCCTGCAAGGAGATATGTATCACGCCTCCCCCGCGAATCAGGACACCAGGGGAGACAGCAGCAGCTGGTCGAGGTGACGGATCCACAGGAGTCCCTCATCGGTTCTGACTTCATAATGTACTCCACCCAGACGTCGGATTATTTTGCCGCATTCACACTTCCGGGCAAGAGAGGAGTAACTCCTGGCCACCTTGTCTCCAGGAGAGAAATGCCTCCTTGTCCTCTGACTACGTGGCTCCGGTCTAGGTTTGGGACTAGCATGGCATGTAGCTTGGTTCTGAACTCTTTTCCAAACATCCAAACATCAGTAGGTAGGGAGTCCCTCTTGGAGTTTCTGTCTGCCTCAAGCGGACTGAGGTCTCCCTTTGAGTGATGAAGTATTACTTAGTTTTCGTAATGTAGTTTTCAGTGCTATACACAACTCCTCAAACTCGAATCTGTACAAGGTTACTTCTTCAAGATGTTCATCTTCGGTTTCTAATTCTATGTTGTTCTGTATTTCGTGAAATTTCTTTATTGTTTTGTCGAGTGACTCCAAGCGGGTCTATAATAATAATAATAATTTATTTATTTCAGACCATAAGTCCATAATGTGGTTAGTAGAAACAAAACAAAACTTAAACTATGTTAGTTACCCTATAAACTATTACAATCACACAACATTTTTATTTTATTGCACCGGTCACTATCCCCACCCAGTGTTTTAGGAAGGGAGAGTCAACCCGTGCAGCCAACGTCTTCAGGATGCCGTTGTCACTGCCGCGCAACCGATGGAGAAGTGAGGACACTTTCTTTCTGATTATTGCGTGAAATCCATCGGTTCGAGCCTCCGCAAACATTTGAGACGCGCTACAATAGCGCGGCAACCCCATGAGCATCCTGAAGGCGTTGTTAAATTGTACTCTCAGGGCGCTGTAAGCTCGTTGTGTGTACCTAACCCACAGACCGCTCGAGTAGAAAGATGTGCAGTAAGCTTTGAAAAGAGTGACTTTTACTTCCACTGAACATCGAGCAAATCTGCGAGCCAGGACATTACTCCTTACTGCCAGCGCCCTGCGCTCCCTCTCTATATCAAGGTCATCTCTTAATTCTTCAGTGATCATGTGACCTAGGTACTTAAACTTATCGACTATCTGTAGAGCAGTACCGGACAGAATCACGGGAGGCACAGTTGTTGGTTTGCTTGTGCCAGACTTAAATACCAGTAGTTGACTCTTTTTTGAGTTGTATTTAAGCCCATGACTAGCCGCATATCGCTCACAGACATCGACAAGCTTCCTAATCGAGCCGATTGATGGGCCCAGCAGCACCATGTCATCCGCGTAACTGATATTATTGACGCAAGCGCCATCTATATAACAGCCGACATGGGTGCTACTGAGCTCCTCAATAAGCTGATTCACATACAGTTTAAATAAGCTTGGAGACGACAACCCCCCCTGTCGAACTCCGCACTCAAGTCTGTACTCCTCCGACAAACCACCCGCCCATCTCACCTGATTAATTTGGTTTTTGTACCAGTACTTTAAAAGGAAGATACATTCTTCCGGTATACCCGTGCCCTCCAGCTTGTCCCAGAGCACATCAAAGGCTACTAGATCAAAAGCCTTAGACAAGTCTAGAAAGCACGCGTACACCGGCGTCTTCCTATTAGTATAGTACTTGACAGCCTGCTTAAGACACAGTATTGCACTTTCAGTGGACAGTTTGGTTCGGAAGCCAAACTGTGCTGGTCATTAATCAGGCTGTCAAGCACCTTCGCTGTAACGGTAGCAAGTGAGATAGGCCGGTAGTTGGTAGGATCCGAGATATCTCCGGTTTTGTTCTTGATGATCGGTACAACCACCGTTCTCATCAAGGACTCCGGTAGATATGCATGTCCCATACACAGCGTAAAGAACATCACCAACACCCGCGGCAGGTGGACCCCGGCATATTTAAAGTGTTCGATATATGGCTGAAGCCATCGTGACCCGGCGACTTGCCTCGCTGCATACTCATAATAACTTTACTGACCTGCTTGGCAGAGAATCTAACGCTCAGCGCCCTCGTCACGACGTCCTCAGCATCACTCACCTCATTCTTTGCTGGTCCCAAAGGCGACTGTACCTTAAAAAGGTCCTTAAAAGTATTGGCGTTGTTCACACTACCCGTCACACCGCCCACGCTTACGGGAACCGCCGTCTTAGTATTCATTTTCTTAGTGTTTTTCCAGAAACTTTTAAAATCTTTACTGGCGTGATTTGAGGCAATTATATCCATTTTTATTTGCTCTTGTCTATCCTGACACCATTTTAGCTTGGCCTTGAAAAGTTTTCTACTTTCGATCATACCATTGTACACTGCACCACGAGACGGTCTACCTGCCTGGACCCAGAGTAGAAACTTTGATCTTGCGTCCATGTGAGCGGGAGCAACATGTTTGTTCCACCCTGCTATGTACCCTCCCTTCCTAGCACATTTCTTTTTGTGTGTGGTCTCTGCAGCTTCACTTAATATATTAACAATATCCGAGTCAATCCGAGTACATATTATTTAATATAGCTCTGTGTTCGGCATTGCTACACTTACCATCAGCACAGGTTCTCATTTCGGAAGGAAAGTCGAGCTGCCGCAGTTTAGCATTACATAAGGCATCGTTAATAAACTGTACTGAGCTTCTTGTACGTTTTAATTTCTTTAAATCCATTGAATTGGCCTCCTCACCAATATTAACGCGGATATCACACTGAGGCGGAATTCGGATGGGAGCGCGGAGCGACGAAATTCGCATGCGGCAGCGATCCGCTCCACAGGACGGTTTCCGTCGGAATTTCGTCGAAAGCTGCAGTGCACGACGAAGGCGCGGATTCCGCGCCACCGCCGGGCGGTTTCCGTCCGAATTTCGTCCGAAGTTGCGGTGCACGACGATTTTCGTCATACGTTTATCTAATATTCGAACGTGTATGTATGTAACAAGGGTTGTTTTTGTTTGTAACAAGCTCAGAACAAGAATAGGTATAGAAACTGAATTCCATACAATACTCCTTCCAAAAAGCAGGGTACTACTTTATCCTATATATACGTTTACATCTTTGTCAACAGAGGTCAACCTTGAATGGTAAGTCGCGATGGTTTCATATAACTATGTTTTCCGTCCAGTCTAACTTGACCTATGCGTATGCAAAACCACAGCGTAAAGATTCAATCACGGAAAAACAGCAAGCAAACTCAGTAAATCGAAGCAACAAAATGTATGTTATAGAATAACGAAACGGGTTTGATTAATAAATATATTAATTTCTTAATATTTCTTTGCAAATTATCAGTATTATAAACGCAAATTGCCCGTTTTTCATGTTAAACAACTTTCGCGTAGCAGGAGTACTGTACTTACTGTTATCTTTGTGTTCTGTGGCATTCCACGTCACAGCGTTTTGATTAGAACAGAGTTGATAGTGAAGTCGCTTCTACTTCATTTTTTAACGAAAATATTTTTTTTTACCGCAAACATTCTTAGAAAAACATCGAAGTGAACTATATCTTCACTAGCTGGAGGGCCCGGCTTCGCTCAGGGAGTTGATGTAAGATCGTCTGGTAGTTGGAACAAAAGATAAAAATAACCTAAGAGGTTTTTTTTATTGAATCCTTAGTGAAACAATTCACATATCTGGTTCATTAACAATATTTTTTGTTTTCAGGGTATATTATTATTTTGGAATTCCCTACCTCATCCCCCGCACCCCGAGCCTCACCCCCTCCCACTTTTTTTTTAATAACACAAGTTACAAGTCATAACATAATATAAATATAATATCATATACCTACTTAGGATTATTATTTCATTATTACATTGTTTCGTTACAAATAATAACATTATTGAGTAAATCACATATTATAACATTTATTATGCGATAGTAGGTACCATACACTCTGTCAGTCTCTGGTTCTCATAGTACAAAAAAAAAGTAGAGACGACTCTATTTGTTGTCCTACCGACCTTGTTCTGAAGCAGTAGTTCTGTTTCGTTTTTGCGCGGATCGCGCGCGAATCGCGCCTCCGGACGGAGAAGCGGCGTCAGTGTGTAGTACCCAGCGAATCTTACCGCGTCGTCGCCATCCGGGAGCGCGGATCCGTCGTGCGAATCGCGCCTCCGGGCGGAGAAGCGGTGCCAGTGTGTGGTACCCCGCGGTTTTTGTATACAAATCAACATTTTACAGTACAAAGTTTAAATCCGCTCCACCGCAATTCGCCGCGGTGAGCGGAGCAGTGTGTTTTCCGCCTAAAAATATAAAATATCTATTCAGTCACATAAAATTTATTGAATAACAACGTTGCCTAGCAATAGCTTGCAAGGAGATACGTATCAAGCAACGAAGTGATGTCGAAAATATCTGGAGGCACGGCGCGGCGGTGCCTTTGCTAGCCAAGTTTTACGCGATTTGGAGTCACGGTAGAGCCTCCACAAGCCAAGGAGAGTATCAAACTTGGAAATCACAGATTAGCATAATTTTTATATACATGATGATTGGTAATTTGACGTGATCCTTCAAAGGGGTTATACTAGAATTGCAACAAATTAAGTCCAGTTTACCAGGGGTCAAAAATATATGGTCAGTAACCATATATTTTTGACCCCTGGTAAACTGGATATTAAACCGCGGCGGCGGCGGTGCTGTACGGAGCTTATGAAACAAGGAACTTTTGTCATGAATTTGTACGCCAAGTTTACTACATTTTTTTCTAGTAATACTCAATTACTTATGGAAAATTTATACAAAATAATATTTTTATGCAACTTAAGACCATTTATTATTGAGAATGTGTGAGTTTTGGGCAAGGTTTTTTTTTAAAGCGAACGCTCATTTCTCAGCTTTTAAAAAAGTATCAATTTAATGTAAACAGTGTTATGTTTTTTTCATAATTAATTGTTTTTGGTAACAAGGTAGAAAATTAAAAAAAAATCTTAAAACAGTAATATCTCAGTAACCATACATTTTTGACCCCTGGTGAACTTGACTGAATTTGTTGCAAATGACCTCTAGTATAAATAACCCCTTTGAAGGATCACGTCGAATTACCAATCACCCTTATTTGTCATAGGGAATGGCCCTCTTATTACTTCCGTGAAGCGGCAGCATGAAATTCGTTTTCACTGTCGCGAAAAATAGATTCATTTTTAAATTTTATTATTTTTTTAAATTTATTTTCAATTTATTTATCCATACAGATAAAAGTTTTTCAATTAATGTTCAAGCACATGAAATGATATCAATAACAATAGACACAGTTATCAGAAAAGTTGATGTTTTGTTAATTAAAATAACATAATTATCAGTATAATCATTTAAAGAATAATGAATTACTCCAAGCAGCGCCTCAAAAGGTATGATAATCTCAAGTGGAGGGTGGTAACCACCTATACAGGGTGTTGTTTTGGTCGACAACGAGCTTTTCAGGGGTGATAGTATACATGATACTGATGCCAAAAAAAAAATGGCCCCTTAAATTTTCATAAGTAAATCTTAGAAAATAATTAATTATGGTATCCTTGTTTCCGTGCGTAATGTATTTTAACAATGAATGATTGCCTAGCAACGAGGCGAGGTGTGCGGGGGTGCGCGAGGGGTCCCGACTGCGGCAGCGCCGCGGGCGGCGCGGGCAGTCTGCTGCATGCCTCCGCGCCGAACCCGCGTTCCTTTTTCTCAGCGAGAGCAAGCGCCTCTGCGCGTAAACTTACGCTACGGCTATGATCAGGAACAAGTCTTTATTCAATAGTCGTGAACTGAGCGATGTAGTTGTTAATACATCGCTCAGTTCACGACTATCGAAATGTTTTTCGTGTGGTGTAAATCAAGTCGAGTGTGTGAGATTTGGAGTTATTTGGAGTGACGTTGCGCCGCCGTAATGTGTTACGCAATAAAAACATTATTTACAAACTCCGCAAATCGTGTTCTACCGAAAAAAACATCCCATGCTCGAGATAGAGCCCAAAGTAGACAAGAGTTCAAGGAAGAAGCTATCTTGGAATACTTCTCCCGACAGGTAGAAGTTTGTAGGAAAGCTCGTGAATGAGCCGGCCGGCAGTTGACTGACTGCGCGAACATGCGTTTTGATAATTTTAGGAAAATTTGTAGGTCACTTTTTCAGTTGAATCAATTTATAAAAAAAAAATATAGGTATTTTCAGAACAAGTATTTTTTATACTTTCATCCCTTAGAAGGCCGTTGTCGACCAAAACAACACCCTGTATGTAGCACAAGGTTACCTCCAACCACTTCATGTACATCAACTAATTTAACCGAAGTCTGGACAAGTACTACATCTAACCTGCCGCCGTGAGCGTTTGTGACGCCGCCGTTATGTTCAGTAAGATTAAAAATACTTATGAAATAAGAGAAATAACTTCTTACACTCAAGGATGCACTATTCAGATTCAGATAGTCTCCAACTATAATGACAATACCATTCATACTATCTATCTTATCTTCCACTGTTTGAAACCACCTTAAATATGTACTGTCTGTTGAATTGGGGGGGATGTACACCACACAGATACAAAACTTTACGTTATCCACTACAGGTGACACCCACAAATCTTCTCCACTATCTGTTTCCAGATCAGGAAGACGCTGCAAAGTAAGTCCCGTTCTGGCAGCCAAAAGTACTCCAACTTCGTTTCGGAGGTGTCTCAAGACATTCCAATTGCCGTCTTCAATTTCGGTATCCTCAATGGGGACATTAAGGTTAGATTCTGTTACAGTAATCACATCAGAGTCCAAGATCAGCAGATTCTGCCTCCAATAGCTCAGTTTGGTCCTTAAGTCTCGCACGTTTTGATATGTGAAACATAATTGCTTGGAGTTCAGGTCACTAGGTTGTTTCCTGGGTTCATTTTGGGCTTCGAAAGGTATTCCAAGCTTTGACCCTCGCGTTGACCGGCCAGACATCCGGATAAATACATAGATCATAGGAATTAACAGGCACGCTCAGTTTATAAGATTATAGTCCCTTTTCGGTTTGATTTCTTCAACTGAACACGCACCATTGGGACATAACTGTCGTAAATAGGCCTCAACATCTTCTCGTCTCGTCCATGTTCCGTAGATGAATATACCTACGAGGTCCCACAGCCTTTAAAAACGTTACATCAGGACCAGCATTACCAAGTAATGACAGTCCCTTTTTCCTAGGAACTTCTATCCAAGGCTCCTCGTTTTCATTTGATTTGTCTTAATCTATACCACTGTTATCCTGATCCTGGGGAATGGCGACAACACTTTCTGCGCTGGATGGATTAACAGCTGATTTAGATGTGACATCCATGATAACAGGTGTGTTTCGTTCTTCATTAGGCTCCGTCACCTTTGTTTGTTTCTTTTTTAACTGTTTCCTCTTTGACTGCTGTGCTGGTGGCAAGGTGTTTTTTGGATCCACGCCATTGGTCGGAGGTACAGAAAGCTGGGCTTCTGTTACTATGGTAGGTTTTATGGTTTCTTGTATTTAATCTTATTTTCCAGGCTAACTATCCTCTCTTCTTGCCGTTTCATGTTTGAAGACACCATATCAGTAATACTGCAAAAAACTTAGAAAGGGTATTTTCCATTTATAACTAAAGCCACAATGTGATTTGAACTGCATTTGCACCGAATTAGATCTAAACAAGCGGTAGCAGCCACAGCAGTAGTCTATGTCGGTATCTACTGATTATTTGTGGCTATTTCCCACCTTCACTAAGCCGGACGTGAGTGATTTTGAAGCCAGCATTTTGAAACCGAGAGTTGCTGGAGGAGAAACATTCCAGGTTTCGAACGCGGTTTTCTTTTCTCCTCCATTAGAGGCTGAAACGGTATCACACCCTATTAGAGCATAGAATAAGGATAACATTATTCCTTTTTTGGTCTTGTAATAGAATTAAATCATGAGTTTCGTATTTAAAAAAATGTCTCTAAAAATAAAATTTTCATATAGGTAAGTAATTTAAAATAAAATCTAAAGTTGCTGCGATTTTGTCACAATTTCAAGAACATAAAAAGCAACAGTGCTGCCTATACTTCATGTGCTGACAGGGAGTGATACTGTTTTTTAGCCTTTAATTGAAGTGAAAAGAAAACTGCGTTCGAAGCCTGGAATGCCTGTCTTGTGGAAACATTGAAAGCGCCAAAATACTTTGGAAAAATTTAAAATAACCATGTTTGACAAGTAAGTTTGAATAAAACGAGGTTTTTGTACATAGACGACTATGTTTAGGAATATATTTTGGTGACAAAAAATATTGTGTAAGTGAATAACTGTTTATCCTTTTTTGAGAAATAAATTATTCTATAACCTGATTATAGAACTAGCGATTCAGTGTTTAAAAAAAACTTGGCGCTACGTGGTGGGAATTCATAACTTTTTATAGTCGAGTCTATAAAGATTGACGTGTAAAGACTTTTTACTTGATATGTGAATGTTTTTGTCGGGATTTTACTTACCGCGTATGAAAATCTACATATCTAAGGTTCGGGTTGTATCACGTGGTTGCTGGTAACTACTTACTTTTTGTAAAACGAGACAATAATAATACTCCCGGAAAACCGCCTCCGTTGTCTAGTCGCTCGCTTCACATCAGGAGGTTGCGGGTTCGATTCCCGGCGGAGTCTAACTATAATATGTAAGACTCCTGCCTGGTTAGATATCATCTTTTTTTTTACCCTCAATTGGTAAGCTCTTGGCATCCTTGGCATCATCTCACCTGATGGTAAGTGACGATAATGCCGAATACGAAAGCGGGCTTACCAAGATTCCCCAACGCAGTGGGGAACTGGCTACCTTATCTTCATGCCGAAACACATCAATGCTGTTAACGTTGATGTTTGGCGGCTAGACTTAGATAAGATGGAGGCATATATGCCAGGCGGTCTCAGAAAATGCCCTACCACCAACCAAACCGAATCCACAAAGTTACACCCCGCCGGGAATTGAACCCGCGACCTCCTGATGTGAAGCGAGCGGACAAGCCACTACGCTACGGAGGCGGTTAAAATTTTAAATGGGGCATGGTACGAGTCAAAAAATTTTTGAATGCACCTTATACAGGGTGTAACTTCCGGAAACTTTAACAGGCTGTTCTATTTATGAAACTGTAAAGCTAATCTGAAGGAACCCATACAAAATTCGCATAAAAATGAAGTTTTCATATAATATGGTCAGCTAACCAGATAATTTTGTATTGTGTGTCCAAAAATTTTCTTAAGTATTCAGCATTCTTATGGTTCATTCGGAAAAGTTGTTCAGTTTCATGAGTGGATCCCATAATAAAAATTTCCAGGAGTGATCTTTTTACATACTGTATAAGTAAAAATATCTGCTGCCGATCGTGATCGTGCCTTTCGACTCCAAAAGCGTGCGGTCCGTATTGTAGCGGGTGCACCCTATGATCATCCTGCCCAGGAACTGTTTAAGAAACTTAAAATACTCACTCTGGCCAGTTTGTACATTCTAGAAATGTGTAAACAGGTAAGGCAGAATTTAAGTAACTTCCCAAATTTAGGAGACCGCCATAGCCTAAACACCCGTAGCCGACACCTGCTGCAGGTACCATGGTGTCGCCGCGCGAAGACACGCCGCCTCGTCACCACTGTTGGCCCTAAGCTCTATAATGCACTACCAGGGGATGTAAGAGACGCTCCTAGTGATAATACTTTTATAAGTAGACTAAAAACTATATTGTTAAACCTAGCCTGTTACAACATTGATGACTTCTACAAAGGTGTGCGGAAACCGCAGGCCCAGACACCATCCACTTGATGACTGATTATACATTATGTATACATTATTATCATTTATTGTAATTCATAAGACCTAACATTATATTTATATATTTTTTTGTTTTTACAATTCACTTAATATTTTATATACATATATTTGACATGTAATTGAACAATTATGAAATAAATCTGAATCTGAATCTATCAGCCTGTGTATCACTAATATCGAGCTGAAACTGACAACTAGACCTTGCTGGGTAAACAATATTTTCGTCTTTCAGATGTCCTTGACGTGAGAATGACAGCGTCTTTTTTTCTGAATATAAAAAAGTTTGCCAGCATAAATTACTCAGACTAAAAAGTATTTATAATAAATTTGCTACTTTGGTAATGCTCAAGCAAAATGCAAGATGGCGCTAAAAACTAAATCCTCAGCTAAACAAAGCTTATCAGACTACATAGTTGAGATTGTAGTTACTGTCATTTCAGAAAGGTGGTGCTGAATTATACACCACTACATGCGTAAAATTTATGGTATTTTACTGCAGTTTTTAATGATATTACAGAAATAAATAATATAATTATATACATTTGGCGAAAATAAAAGGTTGTAAAGTTTACGTTGGACAAATAAAATCAAAAATATTGTGTATAGTTTTAACCGAGGTTGTATGAAATAGGGTGACTGACGTTTAACCTTAATCAAAACTTAAGACGCTAGAAATTGATAAATGATAAGTTAAAGATCAGCTATTGATTTAACTATACTTTTGGTATGCATTTAAGGGAAATTATGCGAATCTTCCGCTCCTTCGTTGCGGGAGCGACTGGTTCAGACTAAAATTCTATAGCATTCTCGAAGGTTGGAAACTTCGAAATTTAATTTGAACTTCACAGAAATACATTGCATATGTAAATTATAGAGGCTTATTCAAAATGAGACTCGTTCTCTGGTTAGACTATGTAATAGGATGAATATACATAGAAGATACAAAAACTAAAAATTGTTTTTTTATTTTTTTATTATAAATATTCATTATTGTAATTTAATATTTAATTTTGTACACTTGCCTCGAGCAGAATACTGTACTGGACGAAAATGAAAGACCTTATTATGTGTATTGACAATAAATGCAAATAAATGATTTCTATTCTACAATAAAACACCAAAATTTACTGCCAAAGCACGTTATTGTAATTTGTAATTTGCATATTTCTAAGTATGTACAAAACCTATTTACAGCTGCCAGTGATACCTGTCACGCAGGACTTACGTCGACGAGATTATATATTATTAGAAAATGTTTATACTGTGTCTGAGATTCATTTTAGAGTATCAACTCTAATCTGCTTAATATCTATCAATCATGAAATTGTAAAATTTTTTCCTCAAGGAACATAATTACGTTTGGAGGAAAAAAATAACGATTTTCTATTCTTTGGCTAACGACTTATGTGTACGACATCTTCTGTTTCATTTATTGATAGTTAATATGGGAAATCGTTTTATTGCAAAAATCAAATTCAAAATGTTATATTAAGTAGATGCTGTACACATTATATAAATGAATATTTATTTACCTAGTACAATGTTCCTATCACTCGAAAGTTTTACGTTCAATGTTTCGGGAAGTGTTAGCGGAGCGAGAAGAAACGTCGAGTCCAAAAAATGTCATCCTTGTTGTTTAAAAAATACGTAATTTCTAATACAGTTTAGAGCTGAAGGATCTATACTTCTTCTTATCGTGTGGCACACTTTACCGTCATATGGACAAGGTATAGGCGGCGGCGGCGGCGGTTGCCTAGTGTTGCACTTAGCATCACCCGCGGTCCCGTGTAGGACATTTAGATTTACACCTACGGACGTGTGCAATATCTTTATATACATCTTTATCATTTACATAGTCTTGGGTTTTATAATAACTTTGGAACACAGGTATTTCTTCATATGAGTTTTGAACTTATTTTCAAGTAAGCTAGTTATATTGTTATCAGGAATTCCATTATAGAATTTAATACACTGCCCCATGAATGAGTTATTGATCTTACTCAGTCTCGAAGATGCAACTTCAATGTATTTCCTATTTTTAGTTTCTTTCTTGTTTTCTTTTTTTAATTCTTAATAACATAAACTATATTTTCGTATATGATCTGACTAGCAACAGACTAAATCATTTATTTCTTTAAACTTGTCTCGAGATCGCATTTGATAGATTGCGCGGATGGCTATTTTTTGTTTTAATATAAAATAGTTACTATGTCAGTTGCATGCCCTCAAATAAGGATGCCATAAGACATTATGTATACTATGAAAATAACTTAAATACACAAGTCTCGCAGTACCTAACGTACGTATATCGGTTGAATGCCTTGTTTTCTTAACAGTGTAAGCAGCTGCACTAAGTTTTCGTACATGCTTTGTATAAGATGTTTTGGGAAAGTTTTGAATTGAAATGAATTTTAGACCGTAATGCGAATGAAATATGTAATGGACAATTTCTTTTCCACAGTTTTTTACGAATAATTTTATTAAGTAGATACATACAATAATTTATTCTCGTGATTCTTATCCATAAACAATATTGTTTCATATTTGAATACTTATTTTTTTTTACTTAAATGAAACTGATTAATTCACAGAGAACAGAATATTAAATTCATCCACAGTTCACAGTTTATGTAAATATGATTAAGATAAACGTTTCTTTAAAAATAATGACCTTGAATTAAGTCAGTATGCACTTATATATAGATGATGCTTCTGACATGTTTGGTTAGTTTATATTCTAGTTTCGTGTGTAACAGTTGACATGCATACTTCCTTGTGTTTGTTATGTTGTATGTGTTTAATGATATCATGTGAAGCTGCAAGAATATTAGCGGTATTCCCGACTCCATCGATTAGCCATCAGGTTGTGTTCAGGCCTTTGACTCAGGAACTGGCTAAGCGAGGACATGAAGTCACCGTTATAACTCCAGATCCTGCTTTCCCTAAAGGTCATACACCGGCCAATCTCACTGAGATAGACTTACATGATCTCTCATACAAAATATGGACGGAGACTTTCCTTAAAGCAGCTGCGGGCAAGAAAAATGATTTAACTAATCAACTTGAATTTATCTTAAGTTTATTTAATATAATATTTGAAAAGCAATTGCAAACTGAAGAATTTCAGAAGATTTTGAAGCAGAGAAATGATCACTTTGACTTGTTAATAGTGGAATTGTGTGTAAGGCCGACATTAGTCCTATCCCATGTGTTTAAAGCTCCAGTTATTCAAATAAGTTCACTTGGGCCTATATTTAATACGTATGAGGTAATGGGCTGCCCAACACATCCACTTTTATATCCAGGTTTTACCCGACAGAGGATTAACAATTTGACTTTATGGGAAAAACTAACGGAAATTTACTCGCATTATTCAAATTTGAGAATGTACGAAAGATTACAGATAACGGAAAATGAAATGTTAAGAAGAAACTTCGGTCCTGAGGTTCCTGAGATAAACAAATTGCAAGAGAAAGTGGATATGGTATTTTTGAACATACATCCGTTGATTGAGGGGAATTTCCCAGTACCACCATCTGTGCAGTACATTTGGGGAATTCATTCAAGACCGCAAAAGGCGCTGCCAAAGGTACTGAAATTGTTTTTGATAATTTATAATAGAATATAAAACCCCATTTTTATTAGTTTGTTTTAAACGTTCTATCTATAGACAAAAATATGCAACATATTTTTCCCTTTTTTAAATGATTGTATTTTTCTGTAGATAATGACCGCTTTCTCCATTACTTTTTAAGGTAAGGCACCTTTGCCATTTGACATTAGGTTACTACTAATCATATGTGTAAACGGTGTTAACTCGACCTTGGGCCGGGGCTTTGTATATACAGCCTTAAAACAGAATTACATAAACATTCTTTAAATTCTTTTAATTATTGTATAATTGTTATAAACTTTAAAAAACCGGTCAAATGCGAGTCGGACTCGCGCACCGAGGGTTCCGTATTTTATAATCATACTTGTTTTGAATTCTCTATTAAATTCTCAGACCAGCAAATCCTTGAAGCTGTAAAAAATAAAAAAACTTCTATGCCAACGCAATCAACGCATATTTGAACACTTGCATGGGAATCAAAACCTATAGGGTACTTCCCGTTGATCTAGAATTATGAAATTTGGCATCGAGCAATGCTTATAGCACAAGTAAAGGAAAAAGTCCGAAAACCATAAATTTTTAGTTACATCGCAATAAATTGTAATCAAAAATACTCAGGGTATTTTATATAAATTTCAACTTGATACGTCTACGCGTCCCTGAAAAAGGGTCTTGACAGACAGACAGACGGACAGACGGACGGACAAAGAAGTGATCCTATAAGGGTTCCTTTTTTCCTTTTGAGGTACGGAACCCTAAAAATAAAATAACTGAAAATTACAGGACATAAAGGACATCCTAGACTCTTCAAAGCACGGCGTCATCTACATGAGTTTTGGAACCAACACGGACCCGACGCTGCTGCCTCCGGAGAGAATACAAGTGTTCGTGAGAGTTTTCTCCAAACTTCCCTACGACGTGTTGTGGAAATGGAACGGAGACGAGCTGCCCGGACGCACGGACAATATCAGGATTGCAAAATGGTTTCCACAGTCTGATCTTTTAAGTGAGTTTTTCTTTACATTTATGTTGAGAACTAATAGCGTACTTATTGCTAGTGCACGAAATCTTTACAAATCCTGGGAAGGTTAGACCATATTCCACAAAAGAGTAGTCCGGTAGAGGTTGGTTTACGTAGGTGAGCGTTTTCAAAAAAATATGTACCCCTCACTTTTGGGCTGTCCCTTGAGTTTAAAGTCCAATAAAGTAAAATATACAACTTACTTATTACTTTAACAATTTTTAAAACAATTCACACATTCTAAACAACTTAAATTTAAACAGAAATATTGCTAATAACTTGAGTAATATTTAAATAATGAGCATTTTTGAAACCAAGATGTCAGTTTTTGGTATGTCCCCCATTCAAATTCCTTGATAATAGAAGCGATTCTGAATATTTTTTGTACTAAAGTAGCATCTGTTTTTGGTATTATTAAAATTTGAAAGTACTCTGAATTTAAGTCTTTCGCTCATTTAAATACAAAATTATTTCAAATAAAATCGTAAAAACTGGTACTGACCGGACATCAGTTCTGTCACGGATAAAAGTGCTATTTGAAAATGGGGAAGAATACTGACAAAGCTCGCCGATAGAGGCGCTGATATTGCTTGACTCATACTAACTGTCAAAACGTAAAGAAAAAATTGTTTACGTGAACTAAACATAAGATTAATGGAAATCATTAATTTCCTAAAGATTCTCGGATGAAGAGGACGTGAAAAGTTACGTTTTCAATTTATGTACTTTTCAACTTCGCCTTTAATTGAGGAACAGTCCAAGTCGCATACATTTTCCATTTAACAATTTTACAGAAAAAAAAACTAATTTATAACACCTCGATAATAAAAAACGCGGAACTAATTAAAAGCTGTTATGAGTCAAGCGTCCGTAGCGCCATCTGCAAATAGCTTTGCGTTTTCTTCCCCATTTACGGCGTGTATTTTAACTTTTGAAATGACAAAATTACTTTTTACACTCTCCGATCGCAATTTATAAAAACTGGTTATCAAATCCATTTCGACTGTAACAGACGTGTTTTGTGTGAGTCCAGCGACCGTCAAGATTTCTTCTGTCAGTTTTGAGACATTATTCTACTGATTCAGGTTTATTTACATTATTTAAATATACATATAACAGAAGACGAATAATATCCTAATAAAACAACAAAAGATGAAATTGATAAAATAATAAATGATTTAGATCCAAATTCTAGTTCTGGTTTAGATAGCATCACGACAAAGTGTATCAAATGTACAAAAAATCTTATACTAAATGAACTAACTTCCTGTATAAATGAATGCCTAAAATCGGGCGTATTTCCGGATAGTATGAAGATTGCTAAAGTCACCCCGATATTCAAATCAGGCACTAAAACCAACCCTGGGAACTACAGGCCGATATCAGTTCTTCCTGTGATGTCCAAAATATTTGAAAGAGTCATCTACAATCGTATACTCATACGTAAAATACTAAACAAAGACATACATACACAAATAATTTTTACGAAAAAGCCTCAAATACAAAGACTAAGATTGCGACATACTAATAACCTAAAATTACGTATATCAAGAACAAATTATGGCAAAAAAAGTTTAATGTATGAAGGAGCTCAAATTTATAACAAATTGCCTAAAGACATTAAAGACGTTAAGACTATACTCACACACTTCCTAACATCAAATAGACACATCCAGTAACATTATATCTGGGTTCCCTACATGATTTCGTAACACTTTTTATCGAGTGTCGTTACATCGATGACGGTCAATCGATCGTTCGATTATGCGAAGCTTCCATTAAGCTATTTTTGTTTCAGCGATAGCTCGGTTCATCGAAAATCTGTTCTTCGACAGTTCATTTAATTAATGAATCTGTTAACCTATCTTTCTATTAATCGAAGAATTATTTCTTCGAAATTCTTTTAACAGATAATGATCGTGGTTCCGATCGTGGTTCGGATCGTGGGTTCGATCCCCACACAGGGCAAACTTTTCTGTGCTCATCACAGAAAAGTTTGCCCTGAGTCTGGGTGTATTATATCTAGGTATGTATTTAAATGTATATGTGTATGTATATCGGTCTCTGGTTCCCAAGATACAGGGAATCCTAGTTTGGGGTCAGATGATAGTGTTGATTTATCCCGGATAGTACTATTATATTATTATAATTAAATAATAAATTAAATAATTAAATATTTTGTATGAATTAAATACGGGTGTCCCACGTTAACAGATATTAACAAAATATTGCCCTAACCAAAATTTCATCCAAATCCGTCCAGTGGTCTTGGCGCTAGAGACCGACACACACACACACACACACACACAGACACACAGAGAGAGACATTTTTTTATTTTTTTGTTTTTTGGGCTCTATAAGTGTAAGAGAATCGAACCCCATCAAAATCTCAAGTTCGTTTTTTTTACCATGACAATACTTCCTTACTCCTTCGTCGCTCGAAAGTAAAAAGGGTCTCTACCTAAGCGATGATGTTGTCAGTCGTCAACTTCAGAAGATTATACCAAGGATGTTTTTGCAGTTAAGACAGTAAAATGTATATTTTTTAAAAGCTATAAAGATAAGGAACAATAATAATTCATAAAATCTATGGGTTATAGGGGCAAAATTTTAAGAAATTTTGAAATACATAATTGAAAAAATTGGTAAAAAATGCATTTTTGTTTTAAAACAGTAACTTTAGGCCATGATAACGATATGTTTGCAACTTTTTTGTTATATTATCTTCACATCTTTGACATCTTACTTTTTATATTTCATCGAAATCGAACCACTAATATGAAAAATATCGGTAGTTTTGTACATAAATTCCATTTTTTTTAATTCAATAAAAAATACAGATTTTTTTCCATTTTTTGTCGATAATTTTCGGTCTATTTCACCCCCCTTTCGGGAGTGCACTTTAACGTGGGACACCTGTATGTTACTTTTGTATTGTGTTTTATTATAATATAGATGTATTAAATTTAGGAAAAAAACACACAGTAAATTAAACATTTTAGTAAGTATTTCTTTATTGGAAAATCACATACAGTCACACACTGCGTCTTCCGGTGCGCACTACTATCGACATAAGGCTCCTTTTACAGCCACGTGGGTTCATGCCAGCATGCGGGCCAGGCCCGCATGCTTGCGGCGTTTACAAGGCGATCTGCAAGCATGTGGCACGCATGACAATAAAAACATGTGTGAAACAATAGGTTGCGGGCGGCACAAATGCGGGCCATACCCGCATTTGTCATTTGTCGAAATTTATTTCGTCGATAGTATGTTTAAGGCTCCTTTTACAGTCACGCGGGTTTGTGACGGACAAACCCGCGTGACTGTAAAAGGAGCCTTAAACATACTATCGACGAAATAAATTTCGACAAATCAATCAATCGCAGAATCAACCTGTAGATGTAAAGTTTTTCGATGAAACGAACCCTCGAGGAAAAGAATATCGGCAGATGAATCTTTCGTATTATAAACACGTCGAGCAATAATTTTTTGATTGACTGTCATCGATGTATCGACACTCGATAAAAAGTGTTTCGAAATCACGTAGGGAACCCAGTTTAGTTTACCGCGCTTCACTAAAACTTTTATCTGTTTACCCACTTTTAATTAATATTAATAATCTACCTTGTGTTTTCCAAACTTTAATTAAGTTATATTTTACCTGTATGTTTTCTCATGTAAGTGAATAACTGTTTATTCTTTTTTGAGAAATAATTGATTCTATAACCTGACCTGACCTGATAAAGCTGGGTCTACATGTAGTTTCACAATTTGCGGAACTTACTGTCACTTACTAGTGTGGAAAGACGCAAAACGCTTAGATTCATGAGTAGAAGTCGTGGTTTTCTTTTTTTTAAGGTATTTCACCCTTACCCTATATGTATTTTGTTCAGATTCATGTATAGAAATTCCAACTTGAGCCCTATAAGATATATCAAAAGCAACCTGTATCGCTTATTTAATAAATAATGAATATCAATTTAATTTTTTATATTATTTTAACCACGTAAAATTTTAGTTTCGGTGTAAGCCCAGCCTAAGATAAATTTGTCTGTCGATTTTGTGACTGTCCCCCATTTTGAGATGAGGTAATTCTTAGTTTTTATAAATTTTTAAAATAAAGGAGGTACAAATAAGTTCACACAATGTTCAAAATGTTTTTGATGTTCTAGATGACCCCGAATACTCCATGAACTATCTGATAAATATATTAAACAAAATAATACTTAATAACACAATATACATTAAAATAACAAATAATAAAGTTCTATTAAAGCCATGGATGACTATGGGTCTACTTAGATGCCTACGAAACAGAGATAAAATGAAACTAAAATTAAAATCTGAACCTAATAATAACATCCTTATAACAACTTTTAAAAGATACCGCAATTACTGTAATTTTCTCGTAAAAAAGGCTAAAACAAACTTTTATAAGCTTCAAATAAAACAAGCGGGTAAGGATCCCAAAAAACTGTGGTCAACAATAAAAGATATCACTTATCTCAATAAAGACAAATCTCCCCCAAGCGAACTCCTTAATACTAGTAACTCAAGTCATAAATCAGTGAATAGTGTCAATAATTTCTTCTCTAACGTTGGTAAGAATCTTGCCGACAAAATTCCTCCTAATCTACGTACCCTACCAAATAACTTTACAAACACAGAAGTCCTGCAACGTGACTCCTTCGTTATTCTTGAAACTTCAAACGAAGAAGTTGAATCACTCATAATGGGTCTAAAATGTGATTGTGCAGTCGGTCACGACGGAATCTCGGCCCAATTGCTTAAATCGATAAAAAATGTAATAGTGCCACCACTGACACACATATTTAACCTCTGCCTGAATGAGGGTATTTACCCAACACAGTTCAAAAAATCGATAGTGCGTCCGATCCATAAGGCGGGGGATAGAAACTGTGTCAATAACTACAGACCAATATCAATACTTCCAACTTTGTCAAAATTACTTGAAAAAATTATAAACAATAGACTTAGAAGCTACCTAGAAAACAACAAACTAATTTCCGAAAATCAATTTGGGTTCAGAAAAGGTAAGTCAGCAGAAGACGCTGTACTAAAATTCACTAACAACTTAGCAAAACTATTAGATAGGAAAAAGAAATGTATTACAATTTTCCTAGATCTTGCAAAGGCCTTCGACACAGTTTCTATCCCTAACCTATTGAATAAACTAAATCGACTAGGAATCAGAGGTAAACAATTACAACTTTTCGAAAGCTATCTTAAAGACAGAACGCAATGCGTCAAAATAGAAAATGTGGTTAGCGATCCTGCACATGTAACATACGGCGTTCCTCAGGGAAGTATAGCAGGCCCTACCCTTTTTCTGTGCTATATTAACGAGCTCTGCGACTTAAATATAGAAAACTGCACAATACTTTCATATGCCGATGATACCACCTTGACATTTGAGGCTGATACCTGGAAAGAAGTATATGATCTCGCACAAAAAGGTTTCAACACGGTTAACTCCTGGCTAGCTGCTAATTCCCTAACCTTAAACGCAGAGAAGACCAAATACATCGCCTTCTCAATTAGAAACCAAGGCCCCAATTACCACTCTAATTTCAATTTACTCGCTCATTCTTGTTCCCACCAACCGATGGGTACCTGTACTTGTCCTAACATACAACTAACTAAAAACATTAGATATCTGGGTGTTGTAATAGATAACAACTTATGTTTTTCAGAACAAATTAAGACACTCACTTCAAGAGTTAGAAAACTCATCTTCATCTTCAAGCAACTCAGGTACGCAGCGGATGGTGCACTCATGAAAACAGTCTATCTAGCCCTGTGCCAGTCAATCATTTCATATTCTATAATGTCTTGGGGAGGTGCTGCAAAAACTCACCTCATTACCCTGGAAAGAGCCCAAAGAATAATCCTTAAAATTTCAATATTTAAGCACTATCGTTTCTCTACCAAGGAATTGTATAAAATAACAGATGTGTTAACAGTCAGACAAATTTATATTTTACAGACGATACTAAAACAACACAGTATACTGAACTATTCAAGACATATAAATGATAAAAATTTAACTAAAAAAAGACTACACTACAATGTCTGTCACTTGGATATCTATAGAACTGCCTTTATACATAAATTTTTCTGCTTCCAAGGAGCCAGACTTTACAATAACTTAAATAAGACCCTATCATTTTACCATTTCAATAAACTCGAATGTAAGAAAATACTTAGCAATTGGCTCAAAACACGCGACTATGACGAAACAGAACACCTACTAAGAATTTTAGCATAACAACCACTTAATTACCTAAGTAACTTTGACCTTAGCTTACCACACCATAAATAACTAAACAAATAAACTAAAACAACACACTTAGACATACACACACCCATACACACACACACACACACACACACACACACACACACACACACAAATACACACACACACGCCTGCACACACATTTTGTGCGTTAAATAAATAAATATCTACATACCTTCTTATATCCAGTGTTGGAGACTGTATTTGAAATAGAAACAAGCACCTTTATTTATAATTATTTATTGCTATAAACTATAAATTCATATAACATAACATTAACTATAATAATTTTTCTAGCCTTTGGTAATAACTATATATATTTTAATAAATCTTAAACTACTATATCTAAACTTAAACTCAAACTATGCTATAAAATGTTAATATAATATAGTAAATATAGTAAATTAATGTATATAAATCAAAATTAAATAAATAAGTAACAGAACACACAACATAAGACCTACCCTTAAATGATTGTAAATGGTGTCCTTAGTTTGGGATGTGGTGAACACCCATAACACAAGTTTTTAAACTTAGCATGGGTGTGATCCGCAGAACAATTCAACGAACATAAGATCAAAAAGATGTAATGTATGTGTTTATCTTGTATAGTATTGTAACAATGTACCCACTCTTATTTTTTGAAATAAACTATTTGTATTTGTATTTGTATATTTTAATTTTAACTGTTGTTGGATGTTGAAGAGCGACAATGAAACAAATGTACATAGGCGAAAATCTTTAAAAAGGAGCTTTAAAGGATTTCTAGCAGTTTATTTTCTTCCTTAGTTTAGTCTTAATGTCATAAGAATTTATATGAGTAAGTTGATTACGTATTTTTTTTTAAATATATAAAATCAATCTTCTTCTAAAAAAGATTACATGAATACTTTTGGCGACTACTATGTATTTATTAATATACCGTAAAAGAAACTGTTACTTTGGCATCACTTGTGACAAAACCGAAATAAAAACTAGCATAATTCGTATTTCGCGTCTTTGGAGAATGTATTGGCCTATTTCTCGAAAAGTACATATGATAATCTTTGGTATATAATTATAAACATTTGCATATTTCTTCATTGTTAGTAAGTAGATTACTTTTAAGATAGTGTCAGAACTGAATTTTTTTTTCTATATTGTCAGTTTTATTTGATGATTTCTCGTGCAAAATAGATTATCTGCAGGTAATCAAATATCATTTCATATACTCTAACTTATTTATATAATAACTAAACCAAAAAATCATCAAGAATATTATATTTCAAATATGGCCATGAATTTAGACATGGTACACTTTTTTCTGAAAACGCTCAAGTATGTTAATTAATCAACAAATTGAGTATTTTCTAGCACCTTCTAGCGTCATCTATTCTTTTTTAAAGATAATAATATTTAAGATTCGATTTTTAGTCAAAAGGTTAATAATCTATTCAAATAGAACTTATATCATATCTAGTAATCACCTGTTCCAGGGCATCCAAAAGTAAAAGCATTTGTAACGCAAGGAGGCATACAGTCAACCGAAGAAGCTATCACAGCTGGAGTGCCGCTGGTCGGAGTACCGATGTTGGCAGACCAGTGGTACAACGTGGAGAAGTACGAACAGCTCAAAATTGGAGTGAGACTTGATATAGAAACTATAACTGATGAGAAGTTTAAGGATGCTCTGATGAAGGTCATTGATGACAAAAGGTAAGATAAATTGTAATCGTTGACAATCCATGTCATCCCTATTACTAAAATAAAAAAAGGCCAAGTCCGGATAAATAACTGCAGCACACAGATAAAATGTGTCTTCAGCAAAGTGTGTTATTTTATCTATACCCCATTCTTTGTGGTCACGTTAATTTACATTAATTAATAATTATGATGATAATAGCGACCACAAAATTTTACGTATATTTTGATTTACGTTGAAGAGCAAGTTAGTCATCTTGGTTTTTTGTCATGTGGGACTTATTTGAAAGTTGATGCCTATGAAATATGCAATAACCAACTGCGTATCTTCACAGCTACCGCGAGAACATAGTGCGCGTACGCACACTGATTGATGACCAGCCTGCGAAGCCGTTGGAGCGCGCTGTGTGGTGGACGGAGCACGTGCTGCGCCACTCCGGCGCAGCGCACCTGCGCGCACCTGCCGCCAACATGCACTGGACACGCTATTACGAACTCGAATTAGTCCTCACTCTGCTATCAGTTCTCTTTGTCACCTTGCTCTTATGTTTGTTTGTGGTTTTTAAAATTTATAGCTATGTTACTAAACATTTGTTTGGCAAATCTAAATTGAAAGTTAGTTGAAATCTGTGATATGTTATATGGATTGAAAGCACTTAACACCGGTTGATTGAGCTGTTTTGATAACAAGATGTTTACACCTTTTAACCCTTAATCAAATATAGGATGATTACTTCCCATCAGACTGTATCCGAAAACATAATAATTTAAAAAATAAATATAACTTAGTGTATCCAAACACAGATACTTTAAAAAAAAATTAATGGCGACACTTTTTTCTGCATGTCACCTATCAAAGTTAGCTTGGCTTCAAAGTAAAAATTGTTTATTCATGGCAAATTTTTATGCCAAATTTCGTCGACTTGTGAAGTTTTTTTGCCTTCTGGACTAAAAAAAAACTAGTTTGTACCACTTTCTACATGTTTTCTAAACCTGATCATATACTGAACGATATAGTATCAGAATATTATGTTATTTTACAGTATATAGTAATTTTATAGTATTTTATAGTAGGTTGAATATGGTGGTAAATAATTTCCCTCTATCCGTTCCGGATTTGCTATGTGGAAAACTATTCACCTGTATCCGTATAGAAATTATTTAAAAATCTATATATATATATATATAAATACAATTTGTCGTCTGTTTGTAAATTTTAGGTTTTAGCTTCTAATTCATGAACCTGAGCAACCCTTTCCAAGAAATATATTGTAAATTTGCAGAGAAATATAAACTGATCAGCTGAGGTGCCAACTTTGCATGGGAGGTACAATTTTTATCGGATAACGGATACAGGGAAACAATTTCCCGCTTGAACTAATCCTTAACGGATACATGGACATAATTTCCCACCTTAAAAAAACACATTTTGCAATTTTTTTTAACATTTTTGTTTGCTTTTATTAATTGTATCCATAATTCTAAATACAAATTCAGTTTTATTTCTTCAGATAAACTTACAGGGCGTCATATCCGATTAAGGGTTAAACAAACTACTGTATTATGAAGGGCTTGCTCAGTAGACGAAATTGAACAACTTTCCACAAGAATTTTTTTCAGGAAACGAAAAAAACAATCGGCTTCTCCATACAAACTGTCAAAAATTTTGTATGGAGAAGAATGAAAAAAAATCTTGTGGAAAATTGTTCAGTTTCGTCTTCTGAGCAAGCTCTTAAAGTTTTCGGAAACCTGTCCCTTACACCCTGTATAGTATTGTTATTGTTAGTATATCATATACCTCTTCCTTCGCATCGTTAACATCAATAACTTTATTTACTAGACATCAAGGCGAATTTAATGAGAACGGATTAGGCATTAGAATTATGTACTCAAATAATAATAAAAAACTAAAAAATGTTTTTTCTGTCTTTTTTCTCCCTTTCACTCCTAAAAGTTGATCTGTTTTAGTTGATCGGCTTAATTGGTCAGAGTGGAAAGACAGCCATTCAGGCGTGGATACAGGATTTCGTTCAGGATGGGGGTGACGAGGATATCTTCGTTGCTGGAAACTCGGATGGGAGTTCCTCGTGCAAAACTAGTTGTTTTGAAAATTTTTGGTGAGGCTTCGGTGCCTTTGTCGCAAGTAATGGATAACAAACAATGAAGGTGCACCGAAACTCACCCCGTTCTGCAGTTTTTCCAGCGCCTTGAGTCAGGTTTTTACGGTATTTTCACGAATTTTCAGTGATGTGGTACGTGGAATCAAACCCATCAAGTACAGGGAGTGAGATAGATAGATAATACGTATATACTTTACGGTCGTGGAAGCGATCGTGGCTCAGTGCGGCTTGCGCAGTCGCATCGATCGCAGAGGTTAACTGACTAGAGACACGGTCACAACTTGGATGAGTTTGACTGTTAGTGGCATTTATCTAGACCGTTTCCGTGCATCGCAATGCACGTTAAGCTGTAGCTGCTGGCTGCTACACTAGATAGCAGTCGTTAAGCTATGTCGGAGGCGTTTTAGAGTCGGCTTTAAAACTTCTGACACTGGGATTGGTCACTAGCCTCACAACCCCTACCAATCCGGATTTGGCCCCCATGTGTGGAGTATGGCCTAACCTTCCCGAGTTATGGGAAGAGACACGTGCCCCTGCAGTGGGGACGATATGGGTTGTTAACATAATATACATACTTACATTTCGGAACTTTGTTTTTCCAAGTAACAATTTTATTGAACTTGTTTTATACAACAAATCTTGTTGACCTTGACTCAGTACGGCTGATGAATAAAAATAAATGTACAGTCGGATGCCAACATTATAGCAGCTAGTCTCGACCTAAAGCCATTTAGATCCTTCATAAAAATATAACAACTTATAAAAAGAGACCGTGTCGTAGCAGGAAGTCAAGAAGGTTGCGAGGATTAGACAAGAATGACGGTTGCTCCACCGACAAAAACTTAGCTATTAAGATAAAGAAGAGAAGAACAGAAGATAGAAAGAGGCTTCTTTTAATATAACAAAAAAATTTTTCCCAAAGTAGATACCTACTTAGTCAAAGAAACAAAAAAAATATTGACTGTGAAAAAGTTTTCGGTTTCATTATTAATTACCTCTATTACCCAGTTTTTTTTTCAGCTTATAGCGCTAGTATTTTTATTGTTAAAACTCAAAAAAGGAGAGATAAGCAGAGCAAGGTAGTTAATTGAATCACCCGTCTGTACAATCATTACCATTTCTTTTTTATAAACTATTTTTTTCTTTTTTTATAAACTAAAAAATATGGTTATAAAAACTTGTAGGTACATACTCATGTACCTACAAGTTTTTACCGATTAAAGTCGGAAGTCAAATTAGAAGATCGCTTAACCAATGCCAATATTAATAAATAGATATAATGTCAAGTTTCGATGCTTTATTACTTATCAAATCGTAAATATTTTCATTTAAAAAAATCTTTCATCTGAGAGATTGTAATCGAGAAGCGGACCGCTCCACGATGCGATCATTAAGCTGCTTCAAAAGAGCCCACTAAACTGAGACAAAATCATATAGAGAAGTGTACATTTAAAATCATTAAAAAAGCTGAATTCAGACCTTCAAAACTAAGATGCACAAGGTCCCAAAAAAGGAGAACGAGATCAAAAGACCAAACTTGACTGTAACCTAATAGTCTTACTTCTCTACTGACTATGATCTTTCAAACATTTTAATGCTTATTTTATTTATTTATTTATTTGTTTATTTCAGGCAACGAGGCCCATATAACATAATATAGGTACAATAATATACATTTTATACTTAAAACAAAACAAATTAAAACAAAACAACATTATTATTATGTCAAAACATTTTTGGGGTTTTTCTTTAGTTTATTATTCATAGCGTTTTTTACCTATTTACTAAATTAGAGAGTAATGTTTTTCAAGAGTATGTTCGATTCGTTGTTACCGCCATCAAGCAAAAATGCTAGATGGATGTTGCAGTGAAAGGAAGAAAAAAGACAGAAAAACATGTATTCGTTTTTATTACTACTATTTGAGTATATTTGTCTACTCCGTTCTAATTACATTCGCCTCGATGTCTTGTATAATAAAATATGTTATTGATGTTAACGATGCGAAAAAAGAGGTAGATGATAAACTAACAATAACAATACTAGCGTAGAACTATACCAAAAATATTAACGTCATTGTATCCACATTTCGTCACCTGAGTGCTTATTTGTCCAATCGACCATATTAACGAAAATCACTTTTAAATGCAGTTTTCGTAAAGTTTAAATTTTCCGTCAATTGGCATATGATTCTTATAATTAAGACCTTAAGAACATTAAAAATATAATTATCTGTTGAAAACGCCATCTGTAAGAAATCATTTAATTTACGTGAAATAATCGGTAAAAACTTTGTTGTATAATGTGTTGCTTAAGGACATTGAACAAATAAGCACTCAGGTGACGATTTATATACAGTACGTTGTTCAAAACGTATACATAACAGATCTCGTTATCAAAACAGCTCACTCAACCGGTGTCAAGTGATTTAATTCAATATAACATAATATCACAGATTTCAAGTAACTTTCAATTTTGATTTGACAAAAAAATATTTGTTGACGTATCTATAAATTGTGAAACCAGTAAATAAACATAGGAACAAGGCGACAAAAAGAACTGATAGCACAGTGAGGACTAGTTCGAGTTCGTAATAGCGAGTCCAGTGCATGTTGGCGGCAGGTGCGCGCAGGTGCGCTGCGCCGGAGTGGCGCAGCACGTGCTCCGTCCACCACACAGCGCGCTCCAGCGGCTTCGCAGGCTGGTCACGCATCAGCGAGCGTACGTGCACTATGTTCTCGCGGTAGCTGTGAAGAAACGCAGTTTGTTATTTCATATTACATAGGCATCAAACTTTCAAATAAGTACCACATGACAAAAACTAAGAAGCTGTGGACGCTGTTCTCATTATGAATGTAAGTTAATGTGACAAGTGACGACAAACAATGGGGACTAGGGTAAACAACAGCCATGGTAGCAGATAACTTTTATTTTCTCTGTGTGTCGCAGTTATTAATCCGGACTTGCCCCCCATATGTGAATTGTGAAGTAAGACCTAACCTTTCCAAGGTATGAGAACAGACTCGTGCCTCAGTAATAGGGATGATATGGAGTGTCAAAAATAACAATGAATAAATCTTACCTTTTGTCATCAATAACCTTTATTAGAGCATCGTTAAACTTCTTATCAGTTATAGTTTCTATATCAAGTTTTACTCCAATCTTGAGCTGTTCGTACTTCTCCACGTTGTACCACTGGTCTCCCAACATCGGTACACCGACCAGCGGCACTCCAGCTATGATAGCTTCTTCGGTAGACTGTATGCCTCCTTGCGTTACAAATGCTTTTACATTTGGATGCCCTAAAACAGGATATTATTAGATATAACATATTTTCACTAAGACTGTCACTAAAAGTTACTGTTACTGGCACTTGACGATTGCTTTGCTTCATAAGCCACGTAAAACAGTTGGTGCCTACTGCTGTCACTAATGGCAGTTGTTAAGATATCTTAAAGAATTAACAGGCATCTAGAAACTTCTGACAATGTAGTTGGCACCTTGCCCCATAACATCCAGTGATCCAGACTTTCCCTTCCCGTGAGAAGTATGGTCTAACCTTTCAAGGGTATGGGAAGAACTCATGCCCTAGCAGTGGGTACACTAAGAGCTGTCAACATACATAAATGTAAAGAAAAAATTACGTAAAAGATCTGGCTGTGGGAACCATTTTCCAATCCTGATATTGTCCGTGCGTCCGGGCAGCTCGTCTCCGTTCCATTTCCACAACACGTCGAAGGGAAGTTTGGAGAAAACTCTCACGAACACTTGTATTCTCTCCGGAGGCAGCAGTGTTGGGTCTGTGTTGGTTCCAAAACTCATGTAGATGACGCCGTGCTTTGATGAATCAAGAATGTCCTTTAAGTCCTGTAAGAAACCAAACCAATAACCATAAGAACCAAAGGTCGAGTTAACATAGTTTTTACATAAAATTTACTGTCACCCAATCGCAGATGGCAAAGTTGGCATTACTGTCGCGCCTAGCGCGAGTTTATAGGTGAGTCAGTTGTTCTGGCAACACTATGAAAAAGAAAGGTGACAGTCTTCTTTTGTCTATAGTCTTGAGTGTCAGTCAAGATGGCGTCGCGACGGGCAAACGTTTAAACCGTTACGCACGTGGGAGCTAGTGCTGCTGTTTGCCTGTCTTCGCCTTAGATCTTAAGCTGAGTATTTGTGTATTCTAAATATTGATATACGCTGAGTATTCTGAGTGACTGGGTATTGGGAGTATTCGTATCACCGCCAACATCTATTTGTAAACTACTGTTCTATTTTGATATTTCTCCATGTAGTAGAGAACTTGTTGGGACATCAGAGGGGGATTGGGCCCGCACATAAGTACGGGAGGGTTCCCAGCTGATGTCAGCCTCAGCACCCTGGTATGCAGTCGGGAAAAGGAGGATTCTGGTCATGCCGCCGTATAGCGGTGATTGGTTCCCGGCTGTCCCTTGAATCTCTGGCCGAGTACGTATATGGGGACACCTCGGAGACGTCCGTTGGCGGGTCCCCACCCCTAAGCTGTTGGCATTTTATTATTTATAGTGTAACATACTTGTGTGATCATTACTAATCTTTAATGGCCGCGACTGTTCGTCGCGGGTGTTTGGTGTGTTGGATAGCATAGCGTCTTTCTGCTGTGGCTCTCCGTGTTTGGGGTGGTACGAACATACTCATCTCGTTTTAACTCTAAGGAGGTGCATCTTATGCTGGCAAGCCGTGTTGTCTAAGCGAAGTAGATCAAACTTTAGCGGGAACCCAGGATTTCCAAGTATGTGAGTCATATTTTATACTATGTCGCGAAAGGTTGGTTTTCCTGAGTTACATTGTATCATATTTATAATTACATCCCCCAAAGGCCAAGAGGCCCAATATACCCACGCTTTCGCGACAATTACATTAAAAACCCTAATTTAGCAAAACCTCTCATAATCTTGAGAAATATATAATATTAAAAAAAATGGTAAAACATATTTTGTTTTATATTTGTCTATTGTTCAAAATATAAAAAAATATATCATAAAAATAGGGTTTTAAATTTTTGAATATCGTTAATTATCAAAAAAATTCAGTACCTTTGGCAGCACTTTTTCCGGTTTTGAATGAATTCCCCAAATATACTGCACAGATGGTGGTACTGGAAAATTCCCCTCAATTAATGGATGCATGTTCAAAAATACCATATCCACGTATTCTTGCAATTTGTTTAGGTCAGGAACCTCGGGACCGAAGTTTCTTCTTAACATTTCATTTTCCGTTATCTCTAATCTTTCGTACATTCTCAAATATGAATAATGCGTGTACATTTCCGTTAGTTTTTCCCATAAAGTCAAACTGTTGATCCTCTGTCGGGTAGAAACTGGATACAAAAGTGGATGTGTTGGGCCACCCATTACCTGATACGTATTAAACATAGGACCGAGTGAACTTATTTGAATAACTGGAGCCTTAAACACATGGGATAGCACTAATGTCTGCCTCACACATAATTCCAAAATTAACTAGTCAAAATGATCATCGCTCTTCTTTAAAATCGCTTGAAATTCTTCAGTTTGAACTTGCTTTTCAAATATTTCATTAAATAACCTAAATATAACTTCAATTTGACGAGTTAAATCCTTTTTATTTCCCGTAGCTTCTTTGAGGAAATGCTCTGTCCATATTTTGTATGAGAGATCATGTAAGTCTATCTCAGTGAGATTGGCTGGTGTATGACCTTTAGGGAAAGCAGGATCTGGAGTTATAACGGTGACTTCATGTCCTCGCTTAGCCAGCTCCTGAGTCAAAGGCCTGAACACAACTTGATGGCTAATTGATGGAGTCGGGAACACCGCTAATATTCTTGCAGCTTCACAAGATATCATTAGACACATACAACATAACAAATACGCGGAAGTATACATGTCAACTGTTAGACACGAAACTATGATATACACTAACTAAACATGTCAGGAGTACCATCTATATATATATGTAGATACTGACTTAATTGAAGGTTATTATTTTTAAAAGAAGCGTTTATCATAATCATATCTACTTACATAAACTGTGAACTATGGATGACTATGATATTCTGTTCTCTGTGAATAATAAAATAGTAATAATGAATGACGTACTTATACATAATTATTGATAGAGGATATCCCTCGACATACATAGATATGTTTTAAACATCCATAATATAGGAATACACTATAGTTTTATACAATTGTCGATACTGAGTTTTATCCTGGGTGAGTTTTGAGTCACTAAAATGAGGTTGATAAAAATGAAAGTATTTTATTATTCGAAGCATGTAGTAGGTACTATGCACTGTTTTACACCTTTGAAGGTTTTTTGCGGAGTGAGAAGAAATATTATTTCAATATTAATGTTAATGTTGATTACTTATTTACTGTTATGAGCTGTTTCTTTTATTTGAGAAGCACATTTTTTTTTGCTTTTTTGACTAACGGAGAGGGCCCGTACTAGTCGTCACCGATATCTCTCCAATTTATAGCATATGCGGGGCTTGGCTAGAAATGAAAGTACCCGAATTGAAAACTCCAGATGGCCAAGCGTTTAGAAAATAAAAATATTGACGCGGTTCTCGCAACATAAATACCATTTTTTTTTCGAAGCGGCGGCGTGGCGGTTGTGTAGTGGTAAGCGCTCGTACTCATATGATGGTCGCAGGTTCAACTCCCCGCGTGCAGTTTTTTTAATATTTTCCGATTTTCGCAATCGCAAGGTCGCAATTAAGCGACAAATAATTTATTTTATTTATTTATACGCAAAAGGCAGGCAGTGAGAAATTTACCGTTGCAAACTTTACAGACTTGTTCAAACAGGAATACCCATTTCACAATAAGATTTCTTACTACGCCAGCCGCCGTTTCGAAAAAAAATATGGTATTTATGTTGCGAGAGCCGCGTCTATATTTTTTTCTAAGCGCTTGGCCATCTGGAGTTCCCACTTCGGGTACTTTCATTTCTAGCCAAGCCCTGCATATGCTATAAATTTGAGCGAAATCGGTGATGACTAGTACGGGCCCTTTCCTTTAAGTACCTAGAGCAAAATTGGTAAGTTATATAAATAAAGTTAATTAAAGCATGTCTATATATTATGATGTTGTATTTTATGAAGATTTTATGTGAGTTTGTGTCAGCTGCTCTAATATTGGCATCAGACTGTACATTTCACTTAAAAGGCGACAAAAACAGATCAGGACAGCTAATGAAATCACCCGTCTGTACGATTATAACCAACGCTTAATTTTTTATAACTAAACATATGAATGCTACAAGAACTTGTACATAATTATGAATGGAAGTACAAAATCTTTAAGTAAAAACTTGCTGTTTGATGAAGGCAATCATAGAGACACAAGTTAATGACCATAATACTCACGATAACCTCCACAAATGATCTTGATCAGTCTACACTTAAACATCAAACATACAAGACTTAAAGCAGAAATGCACTCTTTGTATTTAATATTATTTATTGTTACACAAAATGTTGTGAATAATGAAGCGGCAAGAATTTTGGGCTTTTTTCCTACACCATCCATCAGTCACCAAGTAGCGTTTAGACCTTTAGTACAAGAGCTCGTTAAACGTGGCCATGAAGTGATAGTGTTGACAACTGATCCAATGTATCAAAAAGGAGCGTCTCCTAAAAACCTCACAGAAATTGACGTTCATGACATGTCGTACTCGGAATGGGGAAAATTTGTCGCAACATCTACGGGAAAAAGAAGTGGTATGTACTCACAATTTAAAATAGCTTTCGAGGTGATGACTTATCTATTTGAGAAGCAAATTAAAACAGAAGAAATGCAACGAATACTTAAGAACAAAAAGGAGAAATTCGACTTGATATTAACTGAGGATTGGGTGAAGCCTGCTTTAGTGTTTTCGCATTTGTATAAAGCTCCAGTGATTCAGATAAGTTCTCTTGGTCCAACGTTTCAGAGTTGGTCTGTGATTGGAGCACCTAATTATCCTCTATTGTATCCGATATTCACACGAAAGCGTTTATACAACCTCACAATGTGGGAGAAGATAACTGAGCTATACGACCATTACTGGATGCAATATATGGTACAGTCCCATGAGAAAGTGGACAATGTAATGATAAGGAGAAATTTCGGTGCCGATGTGCCGACTTTGAGTGAATTGTGTAATAATGTTCATATGCTGTTCTTGAATATACATCCCATATGGGAAGGCAATACACCAGTACCACCGTCTGTGATTTTTATGGGAGGTGTGCATCAAAATCCAGAAAAGCCTCTGCCAAAGGTATACAATAAAATGATTGACTTAATTATATGTAGTACCTAACTTAGCCACAGCATACCTACTCGTACACATACTCGTACAAGATAAATAAATAGAATGTTATTATTAACAGATTGCAAATAATGAAAATAAAGATAAAATACATAAAACCTGTTAACTTTGACATTTTATAATAATAACTGAACTTGCAAAGATATCTGCAAATTGTAAAGTTAATGAAGTACCCAATTTTTAAGGAGTTGGTAAAATTTTCGCCATTTCTATAAATTCTTTATTAAGTAGTAAGTTTAATGAAGCTTTCGCATTTTAATTAAAATCCATGCATGACACACGTACCCAAATAAATACTATGATATTTTTCACAGGATCTGAAAGCCTATTTAGACTCATCTGTCAATGGGGTAATTTACATGAGTTTCGGCACAAACACCAACCCTTCAGCATTACCTCAGGACAAAATTCAGTTGTTTCTTAGAGTTTTCTCACAACTGCCTTATAACATTCTGTGGAAGTGGGACAAAGACATGCTACCTGGCAAGACGGAGAACATCAGAATAGGCAAATGGTTTCCACAATCGGATTTGTTGAGTAAGTCCATAAACAGACTTTTTCAAACTGATTTACAAATCCTTCAAAGCAGCAAAACGGTCTCGCTCGTATATGCTAATTCAGAAATACGTGAAAATAAGGCTCATATAGGTAGCTACACGCAAGAGTATTACTTTGTGAATAGATCAGGAATCTGTTGATAGAGTCCATACAACATTGGGTACAAATGAATAATTTATGTATTTGCCTCTTTGCCAAATGTCAAATTCACAGTTATTGAAAAACATTTCGACTAACTCGGTGGCTAAGTGGTTAGCGATCCTGACCTCTGATCCGAGAGTCGTGGGTTCGATCCCCACACAGGGCAAACTTTTCTGTGATGAGCAGAATTATTTGCTCTAAGTCTGGGTGTATTATATCTATATATGTATGTATTTAAAAGTATATGTGTATGTATATCAGTCTCTGGTTCCCAAGATACAGGGAATCCGAGTTTGGGGCCAGGTGACCGTGTGTGACTTGTCCCAGATATAAAAAAAAAATAAGTCAAAAGGTAAACAGACATAGTATGCAAACATGCATGCTGGCATGTGTCAGTTCCATAGTTTGTTTACCTTTTGTTTTTTTTATTGGAATGAACTGTATATACTCCATTAAAAAATTGCAAACGTAATGAAATTTTAAGCTAGTACAAGTTTTCTCTACTATTTCAATAAAATAGTTATTATATTTTGTAAAAAATAATTATTTGTTGATGCGGTCAATTACCCTTTTCAAAATCTCCGAGTTCATGGGTTTAGGCGTTGTCAGTCAGTGTTTTTTTATTTATACGTATACACGCCAAAATAGGAGTAGTATCTGTTGGCTCTCCATTTTGATCAGCTGTTTCGCCAGTTTTGTATACAAAGTCCAAAAAAATTCTAATAAATTCAGCAAAGTCGTAAAAAAATATATTGTAGAGTATCTCAGTAAATGGCTTCTTTTATTTTGTTACAAACTGTACATAGAATATTATTGTACTTATAATGCAAATTAACTTGACATAAACATTTATCTGAACTATACTTTATTGTACTTAAAAAAACGTAAACAATCTTGATATGTATTTTTATTGATATGTGCATGTTTAAATTCTGATATTTCTTGCAAACGTAGGTGCCTAGTTTCTTTTGCATTTCTATTAAACACGTAATACTATTCGGTTCTATTCGGTTGAGAATTTTAACAAGCAGGTATCTATAAAAAGACATATCAAGATTGTTTATGTTTTTTTTTTAAGTATTATCGTCTGCTCGTTTGCCACATATCACATCTATACTTATAATAAAACAGTAGAAACAGCGTGTCTGTACATTGAATATTTTTACAAAACATAGTAAGGAGGTGATAAAATAAGAGTAATAGAACACAAATAAACAAATTTTTTTTTGTCTGTCTGTCTGTCTGTCTGTCTGTCTGTTCACGCTAATCTCCGAAACTACTGAATGGATTTTCATGCGGTTTTCTCGAGTAGATTAAGCTTAGTTTGGAGCATTATATAATGTTTGTTTCATCGAAATCCAATGTCAAGAAAAAAAGTTGTCGTCCTTTAAAGATAATTTTAAATTCGCCTGCCAAAAATTACATAGCAAATGAGTCGAAAGAAGGGTCCGAAACTTAATTACGTAGGCAAGTAATCTATTATATTATAATTTTAATTTTACATAAACAATAAAACATCTACTTATTTAAGGTTCCGACCCTTCTTTCGACCTATTTGCTATGTAATAGTATAGATGTAATTTTTGGCAGACGAGCGGCGAATTTTTTACTATTTTTGGTAAATATATGCAACATCTATACATATAATAAAACTGTAACGGGGCCGATTCTGTACATGGAATTTTTTTGAAAATAATACCTGTAGGGGACATGTCTATCGATATAGAGACCAAAACAATTTAATTTGGAATTTTTGTCTGTCTGTCTGTCTGTCCGCGCATCACGCAAAAACGGCTAGGCCGATTTTTATGAAACTTCGTAGGATTATACTACGTAACCCGGAGTAATATCTTAGATACTTTTTATCCCGGAAAATTCAAGGGTTCCCGGAGAAATGCATAAAAACTTTAATTCTTGAACGCCTTATTACTCAAAAATTACGAAGTCGATTTTATTGCAATTTGGTTCTACTGGACCTGTTCTTCAATTTTTTCTTTAACTACCTAATACAGGATGTTAAAAAAGTGCGTTTGAGATTTTAAGGGGTTGCTCAGAATCAAAATATACAGGAAAAATATTGAAAAAATCCGATCTGCAATTATTTTATCCTTTACCATACAAATTCTTAATTCACTATTCCGATTTAAAAAGTTGTAGACACGATTTTTTTTCCTGTATTCTATACTTGATTCTGAGTAACCCCTTAAAATCTCAAACGCACTTTTTAACACCTTGTATAGGCGGCTGAAAAACTTCTTAGGTTGGAGTTGGCCATTAGCCTCACATCTTACCACTATCCAAACTTAGACCCTGTGTGTGGAGAATGACCTAACCTTCCCAAGCTATAAAGAAGAGATCCATGCCCCAGTAGTGTTGATTGTGAATATAAATCCTATGCAACTGTATTTTCATTTTCTTTCTCTTTTTCTTCTTATTTTTTATTTTTCTTTTTTCTTTTTTATTTTTCTTTTTTTCTTTTTCTTTTATTCGTTTTATTGTTTACTTAATTTTGTTATTTTCTTATTTCTAAAGAATAATTTAGCAAAACATATGAACTATTGGAAAACACAACGCGTACGAAGTCGCGGGCACCAGCTAGTAAAAAATAAGTACCTAAACAAATGACGTATACCATTTGATTAGCACAGTTCATAGGTTGGTTTATGAAATAATAACTTTATTTTTTACAGGTACACAAGTGTATTATTATGAATATGTTAATTTAGTCAGCGTGCTCTTAACACAGATATCGCTTTGCATTAATAATAACTACATCCATTTCACAAATTATCATTTATAATTTCAAATGTCATTGTAGATAATTGTATAATGCCTCTTTTAGCGTAATGATGATGAATAGTCTAGTCATTGTCTTGTCTAATGATTCAGCTCGTATCCCACGTGTTTGTCACGAAGTTGTGTTTACTTTACACATGTTACGTATAAATATGGTACATATAATTAAATTAATATTGTAAATTTATGTTTTTTTTTCTTGTGCTGCCAACAGTCACTGATACGGTACACGTCACATAATAGACTAGTATCAGGGAATCCGTTAATGATTGCAGTTATGAGTAAGTAGGTAACTTATAGACTTAAAGGTAAATTTAATAATGAGTTAGTACTGCGGCTCTTGCCACCTAACTGGGGGTTTTCTTATTAAAAAACAATGATTTTAAGAGCACTTGATTAAACTATTGCGTTTAACTTAGTTTAATGGTTTTACAACGATCATAATTGTTTTGCGATCCTCGAACGAATGAATAAACAAACATATTCTAATGCCAAAATATTTGAATTATAATAATTTTAAATAATTGACCACGCTGAATACGTTAAAAACAACCGACTTCAATCGTAGCAACTGCAATTTTGCTATGTTTTTGTTGATTTTCTCAAAAACCGCTGAATCGATTTCGATAAAATTAATATGGGACCACCTGTGAAGTATACCCTTTCAAACAAAAAAAGAATTTTTGAAATCGGTTCAGGCGTCTTCGAGTAATCGGTGAACATACATAGAAAAAAAAAAAAAAAAAAAAAAAAGATTCCGACGAATAGAGAACCTCCTCCTTTTTTTTAAAGTCGGTTGAAAATGATCAAACTTCGAGAAGGTTGCAATGCACAGATGTACAGAGTTACCATCTCTACAGTACAGATTGCTGTTATAGTATTAGTAAAGTAGTTCTTAGTAAAGATTAAATAAATTCATACTGCGTTTAAGTAAACAGATTTTTATTGGTATTAGTCATTCCGTAGAATAGTATATCTAGAATTTTAAACATCGTGTCTTTGAAAAAACTCAAACACACGATGCAATAAGAAGAAGAACTAGGACACAAATTTATTTTGGCTGTTCAAAAAAATTAATATCGAATTTACAATAAATGTCTGAACTTGCAGGACATCAAAATATGAAACTGTTTATTACGCAAGGAGGCCTGCAATCAACTGATGAAGCTATAACGGCGGGAGTACCTCTGCTGGGTATACCGATGCTAGGAGACCAGTGGTACAATGTAGAGAAATACGTTCACCACAAAATTGGACTGCAGCTTGATATAGAAAATCTAACTGAAGAAGATTTCAAGAACGCCATTGATAAAATCATCGGAGATAAAAGGTAATAAGTAAAGGATTTTCGAAAACGGGAGCGGTCGTGTCTCAGTGCAGCTTGCGTGGTCGTCGACGTAGCTTAACTGACTATCTGCAGACACGGTTACGTGTTACTGGATGGCAGTCGTTAGGTAACCCGTACAATACGCAGTTTGAAAACTTCTGAAACTGGGATTGGCCACGAGACCATAACCTCCAGTAATTCGAATTTGAGTGTGTACGAGTATAACCTAACTTTCCCGATGTATAGGAAGAGACACGCGCCTTAGCAGTGATTTTAAATGTAAATAAAAAATTAAAAGATTTTATAAGTCTGACTAAAAAAGGGTAAATCATGTTTTCCAGTGGCTTTAAGATCTTAAAATTATAGCACGATCCCACAAATGCTACAGATCATCAAAGGCTCACAGGAATCTGCAGAATTGACGTGATTTAGGATCTAAGTAGGCCTTATTCTAAGACCAGCCTTGGATGTGTCACTAAGTGATGAACTGACTGAATTTTTTTGTTACTGACTTTTGATGACTGAATTTTCGCAATTCCAGCTTCCGTGACAACGTGGCGCACTTGCGCACACTGATGCGTGACCAGCCCTTGCCGCCGCTGGAGCGCGCTGTGTGGTGGACGGAGCACTTGTTGCGCCACTCCGGCGCAGCGCACCTGCGCGCGCCCGCCGCCAATATGCACTGGACACACTATTACGAACTCGACCTACTCCTCACTATGCTATCATTTCTCTTTGTTGTCTTGTTCTTATGTTTGTTTTTGGTTTGTAAAATCTATAGCTACGTTACCAATCATTTGTTTGTCAATTCTAAAATTAAAGTTTCTTAAAGCAAATTTGGTTTTTATGTTTCCTTTTTTTATCTACCATTGTCTTATGTATGTAACTCGTAAGTCAAAATATCATTTACTTCCTTGTTGTGCCTGGATACCATAAAATTACAGACTCGGTTTTTATCACTTGTCATGTTCCGGCGTGGGCTGCAGTGATTTCTTGTGGATATGTTATATTATGCCACTGGAAGAGTCTGGAGCGCTTTTTAATATTTTGATAGACCACTGTTTATTTTTAGCCAAAGACTGTCGCGTTGTGAGCCAAACGAATCTTGGATGCTGAGGTGGTATAAATTTGTTGGTTTCGTCGTTTCTTCGATTGTCCTTAGCTCGTTGTCGTTGATGTAGACGTTTTTGATGCTAATAGTACAACACTGTTGCGGTAACATCATAGTTGACTTGAAGCGTTGTTTCGAAGTTGACCCGTTATGATGCTTGCCAGTTATTTGTTCCATGTCTTCAGAAATGCGTGTTCTTCGACGGTGGTCACCAATTTGCTGATATGTGGTAACCAATTGGGGGGTAAAGTTGAGTTGCCAGAGTTGTAGGTAAATGGAGGAGGTTGCAGCTATGTAATCATCTCGACGCCGGATGGCGGAGTGGAGGACAGGATGTATAGTGATCACTTCATGATTGCTGTTCAGATACTGCACGGATACTGCATATTTTATTAGTAAAAAGTAAGGGTATTTATATTTATAATTGACGTCATTCATAATGGTATGCTCTTTGCAAGCACGTTCTGAGATGTGATAATATGCAGATTTGCGGAATCTTGCAAAGTCGTTATTTCCTAGTTGAAGAAATTTATAAACGTAGTCTTTAAAACCACTAACATTTTGTATGTTTATGGCCCTAGGGACGTCGCAAGGTTTTTTTTAACTTTTAAAGGGGTCTGGTATTAAAAAGGGCGGAAAACACCGCCTTAGTGCATATCCCATCATAACCTTCCGCATTTGTGTTTAAAGACGCAATTATTTTACATACATCGTACTTACTAACGGAATCTAATAACATTGTACTTTGAGTACGTTGTTTCAAAAGAGAAAAAAAGAGAAAAAAGAAAAGGAGATTAAAAACCATAAATACACGATTGACGTCATCATAGAGTTACTATAAAGGAGCCCATTATTATAAACTGAGACGAACCATAGAATAGTCCATGTGAAATTATTATAAAAGCTGAATTCAGAAGTTTAAAACTAAGATGCACAAGGTTCCAAAAACAGAGATCAAGACCAAAAGACCAAACTTGACTGTAAATGTATCTGATCTAATGATCTTACTTCTCTGCTGTTGATGACCTTTCATTCATTTTATTGCTCATGGCGGAACATTTTTGAATATTTTATTTAGTTTACCATTGATAGCGTTTTTTACCTAGTTACCAAAGCCAAGAGTACTACCTAGGTATGTTTCGTTGTTACCACCTGCAAGCAATTCTGCATATCAATGATATGCTGCAAATCAGCAGCACTCATTGTTATGCGGATGACAGCACAGGTGATGCCTTCTATACCGGCCGTGCTAACATTTCTCGGGAAAACGTCATCGAGAGCCGAAACAAACTTGTGTCTGAAATTGAGGACTCTTTAAACAAAGTCTCCGAATGGGGTCCGCTTAACTTGGTCCAATTTAACCCCACTAAGACACAGGGTTGCGCGTGCACTGCCAAGAAAATGCCATTTGTCGTATCACTTCGTTTTGAGGACACTCCCCTTAATGTCTCAGCTAGTATCGGAATCTTTGGTGTCGACATATCGAGTGAAGTCCAGTTCCGTAGTCATCTAGAGGGTAAGGCTAAATTAGCCTCGAAGAAGCTTGGTGTGCTCAATTGATCGAGACGGTATTTTACTGTGGCCCATCGCCTGCAACTCTATAAGGCACAGGTTCGGCCTCACATGGAATACTGTTCTCACCTCTGGGCAGGGGCACCCCAGTACCAGCTTCTCCCTCTGGACCGTATTCAACGAAAAGCAAGTCGAATCGTCGGCTGCCAGGATATTTCAGATCGGCTTGACTCCTTGGCGCTGCGTAGAGATGAAGCCTCGCTCTGCATTGTCTATCGCATGTACAATGGGGAGTGCTCCGAGGAATTGTTCGGATTTATCCCTGCCGCCTCTTTTCGCCATCGTTCTACGCGACAATATATTCATCCCCATCACATAGATGGTTGGCAGTCCACGACTTTGCGTTTCACTAGAAACTTTCTGCCACGCACAACCAAACTGTGGAATGAATTGTCGCCTGCGGTATTTTCGGACCGATACGCCATTCAAACCTTCAAGAAAAGAGCGTACTCCCATATCAAAGGCTGGCAACGCACTTGTGACTCCTCTGGTGTTGCGGGTGTCTATGGGGGCGGTAATCCCTTATCATCAGATGATCCATCTGCTCGTTTGCCACCTCTGCCATAAAAAAAAAGCAAAAGGCTAGATGGATTTTGGAGAGAAAGGAAGAAAACAGACAGAAAAAACATTTACTAGTTTTTTATTATTGTTTCAGTACATTTGCCTACTCCGTTCTCATTACATTCACACTGATGTTTAGTAAATTAAAAAAAAAAAACAAAAATGTTTATTTCAGTAACAAAATTTAACAATTTTACAAACATGGTTGGGACCTTCCTTTTAAGTATACTTGTACCAAGAGGTCCCGCTCTTCCATAAAATAAATTTACCAAGTAGAAAACATAAACATTTATATAAAACGTAATTTTAACATTTTTTAACACTTGATACTTATTTTCTTTTGTGTGTGTGTGTGTGTGTGTGTGTGTTTTCTTAGCTTATGACCTGCATCAATGACTCGACCTGCTCATAGCTGAGAGTGTTCAACCAGTTTTTTAGATTTTCCTTGCATTCATAAAACTTTGTTGGATAAATATTAAGCTTTTTATTTACCTTATTGTATAGATAGCTACATTGGTTGTTGTATTGTCTTTTAGCAAAAGTAGTTTTGACAGGGTCTAGTTTATAAATTATGTCTTTTCCTTATTTATATTTGTGTCATAGGGTATAGATATGTGTTTTTAAGTATAATATGTAATATGTATAATTTTCTTACTGTTAGTAGTTGACTAATTGAGTACAATTATTCAGTAGGATATCTTAATTTTTTGAAGTGCATAATTTTTATTAAAGAAATGCTGTCCCCTTTCTAATTCAAGAAACTTCAGTTTTGAAGCTCCTACCCAGATACAGATACACAGAACTGATTGTACTAAATCAGTATATACTTGATGTAGTAAACGAGTCGGGGTGATGTGTCTCAATGATTTAAAAATCCAAATATACTTCCTAACTCTGCTTGTTGTTATTTCAAGTTGCGGATACCATGATAATCTTTGGTCTAAAATAACCCCCAAATATTTTAGTAGTGGATTTTTTTTTTATAGTAGGACAAGCACAGAGATTACTTGGAACGTTATCACAAGAATGTGTTTTGATCATGAAGTCATTTTTAGGTTGAGTTGAAATGTTAATAGTGAAACATACATACGTTGTCTTGTAAAATATGTAACTGATATGAAAAATGCGAAAAAAAGAGGTTGATGATATACTAACAATAACAATACTAGCAAAGAATACCACCAAAATTATAAGTCAATGAGTGTACTCATTCATATAATACAGTAGGTTGTTTAAAAGGTGTTATCACGTGTGCAGACAGAAAGAAGTGTCAAATTATATAAAATTGCGTACATGGTATGAAATGTCTGGAGTGTGCATTATACCACTGGTTTCAAGTAAGTTTCAATTTAGATTTGACACATAGATGTTTGGTGACGTAGCTATAAATTTTGAAACCGGTAAACAAACATAGGAACAAGGTGACTAAAAGAACTGATAGCACAGTGAGGACGAGTTTAAGTTCGTAGTAGCGTGTCCAGTGCATGTGTGCGGCAGGCGCGCGCAGGTGCGATGCGCCGGAGTGGCGCAGCACGTGCTCCGTCCACCACACAGCGCGCTCCAGCGGCTGCGTAGGCTGGTCACGCATCAGCGTGCGTACACGTACTATGTTCTCGCGGTAGCTGTGAAGAAGCGCAGTTTGTTATTTCGTATAACATAGGCATCATACTTTCAAAGAAGTACAACATGACAAAAAAGAAGACTAACTTGCTTATCGACGAAGAGAAAAATAACATTTTGTGGTCGCTGTTCTCATCACGAATGTAAGTTATAAAGGCAAAGCTATATGATAGCAGAAAACTATTATTTTATCTGTGTGTTATAGTAATTTATCCGGACTTGGCCCCTTTATCTGAAGTGAAGTAAGGATTGTCAACGACTACAATTTATAAATTTTACCTTTTGTCATCAATAACCTTCATCAGAGCATCCTTAAACTTTTCATCAGTTATAGTTTCTATATCAAGTTTCACTCCAATCTTGAGCTGTTCGTACTTCTCCACGTTGTACCACTGGTCTGCCAACATCGGTACTCCGACCAGAGGCACTGCAGCTGTGATAGCTTCATCGGTTGACTGTATGCCTCCTTGCGTTACAAAAGCTTTTACATTTGGATGCTCTGAAACAGGATATTACTAGATATAAATATAATATAACTTCTCTAAGAAAAGATTACTAACCTTTTAAGTAACAATAACAATCAAATCTCACTTATTATCTTGTTTGTAGTAGGGCATTTTCTGAGCCCGCCTAGCCTAGCTATTAACATCTGATTTAAGTCTTGCCACCAAACATCAATGTTAATAGCATTGATGTGTTCCAGTATGAAGATAGCCAGTTCCTCATTGCGTTGGGGAATCTTGGTAAACCCGCTTCCATTTTCGGCATCATCATCTCTAAGCATCAGATAGATGATGTCAAGGGCTTACCAACTGAGGTTAAAAAAAGAAAATAGATGACGCCAGGTAGTTTCAGATCAAAATTGATCCATTTGACTTTCGAAAATGGCAAAACAGTAATTAGTGGAACCTTACTCAGTAAAATTTTACATGAGAGACATGACACTATAATATTCACGAAAGACCTTGAATGTAGTCACAATCATCATTATAGGCCTTACATGTCTGTTAAAGACGATTTAAGGAGTGTCTGCTGCAAGGCATTAATAAGAGTCACAATATGGTGTATAATTTAATGGAGGTAAATTAATTTGTTGATCTTTTAAAATTGAAACGACTATTTCATACGTAAGCACCTAATATCTTAAGTACTAAGCAGTAAAAACAAAATGCCAATTTAATATCATCACCTATGAAAACAAAACAAGAGATAACATTTCAACTATCTGTTCTATCTCTAAAAAGCTGTACTACTACAAATCATTCAACTGCAAGAGCAACCCATCAAAAATGTGGAGCCTCATAAACTCTTTCTCTTTCAATAAGGTCAAGGAAGTCCAGGTCCCATCCAAACTACGAACTGAAACGTGGATGATAACTGATGAAACTGAGATCTGCGAATGCTTTAATAAGTTCTTCTCATCCATCGGGTCACATCTTGCTAACCAAATACCCAAGAAACATCACAACAATGACATCTACACATGTCCAACCCAATCGTCCGAACAAAGCAAAGTGGAACTATCTTATATGGAACCTGCGAGTGCCGATGAAATCATTAAAATAATAGATTCCCTAAAATCTAATACTAGTTCAGGTATAGATGGTGTAACAGTAAAATCAATTAAATGTATAAAGAACTTAATAATTAATGAACTGACAAATTGTGTAAATAAATGTCTGGAGCTCGGTATATTCTCTAATAGTCTTAAGATTGCCAAAGTATCCCCGGTATATAAAGCAGGACCTAAAACAGATCCCGGCAATTATCGGCCCATGTCGGTCCTACCCGTTATGTCAAGATACTTTACACTCGGCTTGAAAAGTAATTGTCATCAAAAAACTTTCTTTACGATAAAAAATATGGTTTTAGACCCAAATCCAATACTGTCTCAACAACAATAGATCTTATAACTAAAATCAAAACAAATATAGACAAAAAACAAATAGCACTCGGAGTATTTATCGATCTAAAAAAAGCCTTTGATACGGTTAGTCATGAACTCTTACTCAAAAAAATCGGAATCACTGGCATGACCCATAGAATTTTTAAATCATATCTCTCACATCGATACCAAGTAGTTAAAATGGGTGATCATCAGAGCTCTCCACAGCTAATAACATACGGAGTACCCCAGGGATCGATTCTAGGCCCGTTGCTATTCTTAATATATATAAACAATGTACACGAAATAGGATTAAAAGGAGATTTAACTTTATATTCTGATGATACAAGCTTATTTTACTTCGGGAACTCGATAAGTACCGAAGTTAATGATGCGCAAAATGATCTAGTGCTACTCAGTGTATGGTTTCAATGCAATTTGCTAACTGTTAATATAGAAAAGACCAAGTACATTATCTTTGCAGCGAAAAACAAAAAAAAATGTGATTTCGTACCTCTAAAACTAAATGATCAAATTATTTCACAAGTAGATAATGAAAAATTTCTTGGTCTCATTCTATATAACCAACTATCCAGGAAACCACACGTGTGCGCGGCTCCCCTATTGAGAAGGGCCAGCCCTGTGTCGATGGCTCTCTTCCACTGCCCGCCCCCGGGCGTCAATTGCGGGATTGCCCCAATCAGCACCACTTTTTGTGTCGCTGCCCTCCTGATTATCGGACTCAAGGTGTCAAGAAACACCTCGAAATCTGATAATGGTTTGTTTGGGGAGAAGTACACACCGACAATAATGTACTCTCCCCACGATACGGAGATGTATCCCGAGCCTCTTTCTTTTATGACGAGAGAGGGATGAGCATCCAGCTTCGTCACAATGGCAACCGAGCCATCAAGGTACCCGGCCCAATGGGGCAGATCGGGAACGAAATATGGCTCTGCTGCTACCGCCAAATCAATCAACCACTCTGCCATTGAGTGCACAAGAAGGTCTTGTGCACCGGCACAGTAGTTGATGTTACTCTGGAGGAAGTTACATTGGCGGTGTACACTCATTGTGTTTCCATTGCAACTTCCTCCTGAGCCGGCTGGCTTCCCTCAGCGGGAGTGGCGGTCCGGGTCCAGGGGACAGCCTTGCCCTTCACTAGAGGTGGGTTACACTTCCGACCCCCCATAACATGGCCGTGTGGCCTTCCTGCATCTTGACAGATTGCACATCGTGGCTGCGCCGTGCAATCAGTTGTTTTGTGACCCATGCGACCGCATCGGAAGCACAGGTTGCCCCTGTCGCACGCAGAGGGGCATGTTACGCGAGTGTGCCCCAGACATATACACTTAAAACAGCGTAGGAGTCGGTCCTCCAGGATGGGTACATGCCCCGAGCTCCATCCTATACGAAGCCGACCACCCTCCTTAATCTTCTTCACCGCCGCCACTGGGCATTGTAGGAGAAAAGCAAACAATCCATCTGGACAGATGCGTATATCTCCCACATTGACCGACTCCGCAGAGCAGCCGCCTTTGGTTGCCACTGCGGCCTGGACCTCCTCTCTGAGGATGGAGTCATCGAGTTCCGAAATGCGTACGTCGACGCATTTGATGGGTCTCGAGACTTTGGCCACCTCAGAGAGCACCTCACGGAGCTTTCCCGCGAGCTGGTCCGCCTTCGCACCACTCTGGGTGCCAGGGAGCTCGAGAACTTTTGCTCCTGCCGCGGCTGTCCATTTTCATGGCGCCAATGCCAAGCTCCGAGAGGGCATCCGACCCAATGCGGTACCTCGCTTGAGTGACGACGTCCTTATATGTCACCCCTCTCTCTACTGCTTCCGGCTGCAGGGTGATAACTACAGCTGAAGAGTGAGGGGGGGTGAGTTTGGCCTTCTTTGTGGCCTTGGTTACCTTCGGTGCCGTTTGCTTTGGCACATTAGCCCTAGCAGCAGGTTTAGGTGCGTTGCTCCTAACAGTCGGTTTCGGGTCACTTCCTTGAGAATTAGGGGACGTCTGGGAGGGTTTATTCGTCGAGGGCGAGGACTTCTTCCCCTTCCCCTTTCCCTTTCCCCTTCCTTTCCCCTTACTATTTCGGGCCACTGTGGTTCATGCTTCGTCCGTCTCATTGGCATTGCTGGTGGATTCTGCAGGATCCTGAGAGGAAGCCTGTGAACCTGCCAGTGGCCTAGCTACTTGGACTGCCAGAGGAGGATTCCCCTTCTCCTTTCGGACCACTGCGGCCCAAGTTTCCGTCATGTCGGCGGCACTGGTTGATGGTATAGGCTCTTGAGAGGGAACCTGTGACCTCATCAGCGGCTCGGCCACTCGTGGTTCGGCAGGGTTAGACGCCTTCTTTCCGGCTACTTTGGCGTCGGCCGCGAGTGAGGGACGTGCACGGTGTACGCGCTCTCCGTCGATCTTAGCATCGATCATGGCTCCCTCAGTGAGAACGATACGACGCTCCATCTCTTCAATTAGGGCTTTCCACTCCCCATTTGGGACGGAGCTATTTGACTCCTGCGCAGGAGGAGGGGTCCTCCTACCCCTCTGCGAAGCGCCTTTAGCTCCACTTCATTTAGTTCGAGGCGATGCCTCAGCTGCATGATCTCTCGCTGGTACCTGTTAGCCTCCTTACTCATCGTGCGACGCGTAAGGCTGTCCACGATATCCTGAAGGTCGACTGTTGATCTATTAATGTCCCGTTGAAAGGTACCCTTCAGGTTGCCAGACTTTTTAGCGATAAGTGCCACTCTAGCTAGTCTGTCGCCCGCCTTGGCCCGCAGTTCTTCAGCGCATAATGCCTCTATATTGCCCAGGTCACTGAAGTTGGCCTCCTCGGGGACGGCCGACTCCTTGCGGAATTTTTGTTTCGCTAGCACTTGGCTAAATTCAGCCTCGAAGGCAGTCTTTGGCTTGACTTGCCGCTTTTTGGTGGTTTTGGCTCGGTTGAGCACCACAACAGGGGTCTTGAGGCCATCGAGAGTGACGGTTGACCTCTTTGACCTCCTCACTACATGTAATTTTTTCATATAAGTATTACAATATTATATATTATACCTAAGTATAGTATTATTACTTAAAAATTGAGAATAATAAATATGCGGTCACAATTAAATTAATAAATCATAACTTAAATAACACATCATTTATAAAATAAAAATACAATTAAAAATAATAATAAAGAAATGTAATTTCGTGGTTTTTAGTTTAAGGAACTCGTCTACACTATAAAATGAATGGCCGACTTGATCAGCCGATGCCGCATGCAGCGCAGGTTGCTTGCGCCGCGCGTGTCGTACCGGTCCCCGTCTCCGCGCCTAGCGTACGAGTTTAGGTTTTTACGCGCGTACAGCGCTACCTGCAGTATCAGTATGGACGGCACGGTAAGAATACCGAGAGACTGGAAATGAGGACGAGCTGACGAATCGCGTGGTATACGCACTATTGCTCTTATAGCTCTTTTCTGCATTCTTAAGGCGCGCAGCCAGTCAATTGCGCATCCCCAGAACTCAATGCCATATTGCAGTAAAGAATGCACTGACGCAAAGTAGCACATCAACACCATGTCTCTGGGAAGAATGGCTGACAGGCGCCAGAGCGCGAAGCATGCACGGCCGAGTTTGGTGCACATCGTGTCGATATGTGCCCTGTCCAAATGGAAGCCCAAAAAAAAACAGATGACTACGCCTGCTGGAGCGCTACGCTGCCAACCATAACTGACAGAGATTTGGAGGGGCGTCCCAATAGGTTGAAATGCATAAAGTGTGTTTTGCTGAGGTTAAGGGCAAGTCTATTGTTCTCAAACCACCGAGACATCCGCAAAGCAGTGTCATACAGCGCTCACTCCAGCTGGTCTACCGTCCTAGCACTGACTATTGATGCAACGTCGTCCGCACACATTAGAGTATACGCGTTAGGCGTTGCCTGTGGGAGGTCATCCATTAGCACGGAGAAAAGTATGTTTAATATCGATGATCCTTGCGGCACAACGATTGAGGTTTTTAGTGAATCAGACTTGACTTTACCACCATCGCCCATCACAGCTTGCGTCCTGTCAAATAAGAAATCTGCGAGGAGGTTGAGTGCGGGTCCATCTTAGCCATAATATTCAGCTTTCGCTCAAGTAGTGAATGATCCGCCTCGTCAAATGCTTTTGAGAGATCACAGAATATGACGGTGACTTGCATATTCTGTTCTCTTGCATCTACGACGCGATGAATGACTTCACGTGCCATGGTTGTTGTTGACCTACCCTCGCGGTAAGCATATTGTCTGTCGGTCAGTAGATCGTTGTCTGACAAAAACTTCGTGATCCTTTCACTTAAGCCATATTCGAAAACTTTAGCCACAGCTGGAATTGTAGATACTGGCCTGTAACAGTTTATATTCTCCCGGTTTCCCTTTCCCTTAATATAAAGATGAAACTTTCTCGTTTTTTAGGGGTTCGGGTTAATTTCCAGTACGCAGGCAACGGTGGTACATTTCTGATAATACGTCTGATAGAGAGACCGCTACTCTATGTAGAATGTCTATAGACATATTATAGATATATTTAGTAGTATTGCGTGCTACTCCTTTGTGAAGAATCAGAACTATTTCGTTCTCGTTTCGTTCGTATACTTATGAGTTTGGGTCAGCTGCTCTAATATTGGCATCAGACTGCACATTTTACTCAAAACGGCGACAAAAACAGAGCAGGACAGCTAATGAAATCACTCGTCTGTACGATAATAAGCAACGTTTTATTTTGATACTAAACATATGAATAAGAACTTGTACATAAAGCTACCTAGATACATCTGGGCGTAACTCGATTTGTAACATTTCAGGAGAGTAAAAACTTTTCACTTTGTATAATAAAAAAGCGTATGATTATTAATGAAAAACAACTTTGATTAATGTTACACATTTATCTTAAAATGTATTAGTAAATCTATTTTTTATTATTATGTATTATGAAATATCGGCCCTTGTAATATCAAATGTAGTAAAAGCCATTTTAGCAAAAATTACGTTTTGACACCGTCGTACTCAGTTTCGCGAGATCTGTCGATCTGTGTATTTAAAATTTCGATATTCGCAAAAAAATGTAATTACGACCTAGAAAATTATGCAGATTCTCTTTGAAAATCGTGTTGTAATTGACAGTAATCGACAATGCAATAGTCAGTTAAATGCTGTAATTACAAATTTTTTGCCCGTTCAACTTATTACGACATTTCAAAAACGCCCATTTGATAGGGTATTTTGTCGTAAAATACAGAATTCACTATCGAGTGCCCTATACAGCAGTGTAAATTGAAGTAAATTTATCATGGAATTTTGTCGTAAAAGACATAATCCACTACCGAATGGTCTTTTCAACACTTTAAATAAATTCATTTAATGTAAACTTATCAGGTCCTTTTGTCGTAAAATACACAGTTTCACAATGTGTGGCTTTTACAGCACTTAGAATTAATGTTTTGGTTGGGAGCTGCTCCAAAATATCGACCCTTGTAATATCAAATGTAGTAAAAGCCAAAACACGACTTTACAGGAGAAGCAAAAAACAAAAATGGTCATCATATTAATGTCCATAACTTTTTGATTTTAAAGTTATTTTAATAAATTTAATAAAATAAACATGGAACTAAGAGTTCTATAACATGAATAACATGGAAATTGCGTACCATGCGTAGTTTAAGATTTAGCATTGTATTTACTACAAAAAAACATTTTCAAAATGGTTTTTATGACCCTAATTTGAACCTAAAAAACTTATAGCTGTAGTTAAACATTGTAGTGCAAACCATTGGCATTCGTTTCGTTGAATATTTTATGTATTAAAAGACTCGTTTTTAATGTATCAAATGGAATTTATATTGATAAATTTAGGTGAATAGTCACAAAAACAAAAAGATAGAAAGCAAAATTGTTTATCAAATGAAACAATACAATTGAAAACAACAAAAAGACAACCAAAGCATAGGTTTACAATTTAACAGAACCATTTCTAAAATTTTCACATTTTTTTAGTATTAAAATTGTTCATTAAATTAAGTAATAGAATAAATTCTATTACTTAATTCAACAAAACATCAAAGAAAATATCTTATCTTAAAAATGTCCTGTAAATTATAGATTTAAATTTAACAGAAACATTAACAAAAATTGTGACACAAAATATTTTTTACAAGAAGCAACTTTTTTTTTTTCAAATTACAAATATACAGTTATATTATTATAACTACAGGAAACTACAACAAGTAACAAAAACAATTATTACTTTAGTTATTGATAAACAATTAAACAACACAACAAACATTAACCGTAAAAAAAATAACAAAATGAAATTCCGTATTTTTCCTGTAAGTCACCCTAGATCATCAATAAATGTAGTCAAAAGTCATACGTCCTACATTACGAATTTCAGCAAAAAATAGATACTTTAAATCAGGTAATATAAACGTAACAAAGAAAACATAGCAAATCGAAAAATAATGTAAAGAAATAGTGATCCTAAATTCTATTCTTAAATTAGCCTCTTGATATTCCTACATTCTCCTCATGTAGATCAGATGAAAAAATACGGTGTATCATTTTGTTATGTCGTATTAGACTTCGTAAAAAAATCGGTGCAACCTATAGCAATTAATTATAAAAATCGTTGAGTTCTTGTAAAAAATAATATTTGTTACTGTTGTTAAAAAACGGCCTCTCTCTGAACTTAAATATAAAGACTTAAAAAAACTGTGTTTAGATGGAACCATCCCTAAAAGATTTCATAGGAAATACTTAGAAATGCCCTTCCAGGGCAATTACATTGATAACCTAATTGCAACTGATGAAGAAGATCTAGACAGTGAGGAAAATAATAATGTATAATCAAAAATCTTAATCTCAAGAAACACATTCAATTTACAAAAAAGTGGGCTCAGTAAACTACAAAAAGTAGTAGATATCATTATAACTTTAGTTTATTCACAGACAACACAACCAAATATCAAATATTAACCGTAACAAAATAACAAAATGCTACACCGTATTTTTTCATCTGATCTACATGAGGAGGATGTAGGAATATCAAGAGGCTAATTTAAGAATAGAATTTAAGATCACTATTTCTTTACATTATTTTTCAATTTGCTATGTTTTCTTTGTTACGTTTATATTACCTGATTAAAAGTATCTATTTTTTGCTGAAATTCGTAATGAAGGACGTATGACTTTTGACTACATTTACTGATGATCTAGGGTGACTTACAGGAAAAATACGGAATTTCATTTTGTTATTTTTTTTTACGGTTAATGTTTGATGTTGTGTTGTTTAATTGTTTATCAATAACTAAAGTAATAATTGGTTTTGTTACTTGTTGTAGTTTACTGTAGTTATAATATTACAACTGTATATTTGTAATTTTTAAAAGAAAGTTGCTTCTTGTAAAAATATTTTGTGTCACAAGTTTTGTTAATGTTTCTGTGAAATTTAAATCTATAATTTACAGGACATTTTTAAGATAAGATATTTTCTTTGATGTTTTAAATTCTATTACTTAATTTAATGAACAATTTTAATACTAAAAAAATGAGAAAATTTTAGAAATTGTTCTGTTAAATTGTAAACCTATGCATTGGTTGTCTTTTTGTTGTTTTCAATTGTATTGTTTCATTTGATAAACAATTTTGCTTCCTATCTTTTTGTTTTTGTGACTATTCACGTAAATTTATCAATATAAATTCCATTTGATACATTAAAAACCAGTCTTTTAATACATAAAATATTCAACGAAACTAATGCCAATGGTTTGCACTACAATGTTTAACTACAGCTATAAGTTTTTTAGGTTAAAATTAGGGTCATAAAAACCATTTTGAAAATGTTTTTTTGTAGTAAATGCAATGCTAAATCTTAAACTACGCATGGTACGCAATTTCCATGTTATTCATGTTATAGAACTCTTAGTTCCATGTTTATTTTATTAAATTTATTAAAATAACTTTAAAATCAAAAAAGTTATGGACATTAATATGATGACCATTTTTGTTTTTTGCTTCTCCTGTAAAGTCGTGTTTTGGCTTTTACTACATTTGATATTACAAGGGTCGATATGTATATATTTTAAGAAAAGTCGTGTTTTACGCCCAAACGGCATCCAAATCCTTCACACATAAAGACGCAAAATAGAGTTACACCTTTATGTCTTTTCAAGTTCTTGAATTATAAATGCGTAAACCATTCATACAGCCTCATGCCTCGGGGATTTTGTGCAAAAACTACGTTGTTGTGTAGGGTATATGTATAAGTTGAGTCTATTAGCTTCTCATTTATTATACTAGCGTTCAAAAATCAGTGGCGTATACATATTATTGGTCTTTATGCCACAGTGGTGCCTAAAATGCCTTCGTTATTTTTTGTATTTATGCCTAAATGTGACAGTCGAGGTAAATTTTACACAGGTAATTAACGATTAAAATACATAATTTAGTGCTGAAATGATTGATAAACACAAATTTAATATCACCATGATTAAAAATATGACTGTAAGAGCTTACAAAATAATAGTGTGAGGTGAAATTACAGAAGAGATTAAAGTACATGGGGGTGACACTGGACAAGACCTTGAACTTTAATAGTCACAAAAGAAACCAAAGCAAAATAACTGTCATGGCTCTGATGCAATGTAGAAGAGTCGTGGGTAGGATCTGGGGACTGAAACCGAATGTCTGCTGATGGATATAAAAAGACCAAGACTACTCTATGGCTCGTTAATATGGTTTCACAGAGCCAATATCGGGCAGAATCTCAAGGAATTAAGGAAAAAACAAAGGGCTGCAACTCTAACGACCACAAGAGCCATGACCTCCACGCCGATAATGGTGCTAGACATGGCCTTGGGATTGAACCCTATCCAAATCGAAGCGAAAAGAAGAAAACACGCAGACAGTGGTGTAGAGTGAAAGAATGCAAGTAACTGAAGGCGAACGACGCGACGAGGAAGCACTAGAAAGGGATACGTCGTTACTGATGACAAATAATGACCTAATCAAGAAACAAAGGATATTCAATAAGAAATATAGAATACACAATAAAACTAATATATATACATAATATACTGTAATAAGTCCACCTTTGCTATAATTTGTTTCGTATTTTCTGTTTTATGTGTTATTGTATGCAATAAAGAGTTTACAAACAAACAAACAATACTCATAGGTGACAGATCAGACTGGGAACTAGAGACAACTGAAGCCCAGCTCATCTGTTATACAGATGGATCCAGAATGAAAGGGACGGGACAATCAGGTGCTGGGATACACATATCCAGTGACCCTAGCGCAGACAAGATTCTTTCCTTGGGGGACATACGAAAAGTATTCCAGGTGGATGTCTTCGCTATCAAGGAATGCGTAGAAGAAGTGCTGAACAGTGCCAAGGAGGAAGTGGATGGCACTATAATCTAACGTATTCAGACAGCCAGGCAGCCATAAAAGCACTTGCCAAAGCAGAAACTGTTTCGGAGCTAGTCAGGGAGTGCAAAGAAGCACTGAATAAACTGGCTAACAAAATGGGATGGTTACGGTAGCATGGGTCCCGGGACACATGAGAACGTTAGGCACTGAAAAAGCGGACGCGCTAGCAAGGGAAGGAGCCCGCACAATTATAGGTTTATCGGACCAGAGCCAATACTCCCCATTTCTGCAACAGTCACCAAAGGGGCCATCGGCGAACTCGTGAAACGTGAAGCACAGATAACCTGGGCTGAGTGCATCGACTTTATATAAGCGAAGATGTTTCTGAAAGGAATTAATCGCCGAAGAACTAGGACATTACATTCGTTAAGTCGGACAAGTCAAGGGACGGTCTTAGGTATCATCACTGGGCTTTGTCGACTGAACAGATACGGTATGTCTCTAATAGATAGTACCACCGACCGACCCCTCCTGTCCTAATTGCGGAGCGTTGGAGACCAGTCAACACTTCTTGGTGGAGTACGCATTATACAGCAGAGTCAGGTGGTAGAAGGAAAGTTTGGCAGCTTTTATAAATACCTACTCACAAAACTTGAATTGATGATTAATGTTTCTGGATTTTATTTTAAATATATCTTGAAATTCTCTGTCAAGTACTGTGAAAAAATCACTGTAAAAACTATTCGCGTCTACATGTTCATCAAAATTTGGTATGAGCAGCTTTTCAATTAGTGTTCTTTTGAAATTTTCTATTCGGTTAACAGTGACAGGTCTTGTTTGAACTTTTATTAGTTCTTTAATAAATCTCACAGGGAAGCTAGCCAGTAATCCGCTGTGATCAGATCTTAAGCAATTTATTATTATTTTTTCTACAAATTTACAGTTACAAAATATGTTATCTATGCAAGTTGCAGAAGTCTCTGTTTTTCTTGTTGATTCTAAAAAAATATAATCTAAATCAAACGACTTAAAAAGACAAGTAATTCTAGTTGTTAGGGACTTCTTTTCCAACAAATCTACATTAAAGTCTCCACAAACGATTACCGATTTACTACTTTTACTAACTAAATCTAATGCATCCTCCATTGCCGATTCGAAACGAACAAAGTTATCGTCATATGGGGGTCTATACACGCAAATAATTATGTGGTTCTCCAGCTCCACGCAAGATAGTTCAATAGTTTTTTTCAATCGAAAGACTGACGACATCCTTCCGTTCTTTAGTTTTTATGGAATTTTCAACTAATATTGCGGAACCACCACGCTCTGTAGTCTTTCGATTGAAAGCACTTGCCATTCTATAATTTTCAAAATTAAAAAGCATTTCATGTTCTTTAAGCTAGTGTTCCGTAATACAAAATATGATAATATTATATTTTTCAAAAAATAATTCTATTTCAAATTCTTTGCCGATGAAGCCTTGTATATTTTGTTGTAAATTAAAACAGGTAGGCTTCTTCGTTGTCTTTAAATCTAGTTTAAATCTGGAGTTTAAGCCCCACTGCAGGTGACGGCATCACAGGCTGTACTATTTAGTACATTTATGGGCTGCGCCATACCCCTGGCACCGCCACCGGCGGCGGGTTCCTCCGTCGTTACGCAAGTCATTACCGACTGAATAAGATTAAGTTTAGTATGTATCGATATATGTACCTATTTATTATGTCTCGGAATACTGGACCAAAATTAACAAGTGACGTGTCGTTCTCACTTTTTGCCTTAGGTCAAAATGACGTCCGTTACACACAATTGATGACACACTAGTGATGAAGTGAGGAAGAATGTAATGGATATTTCCTCGAATGCTGTGGGTAGCGATGATGTCAGTCGAAACATGATTCTCCCTCATCTTGGATGTGATTCTGCCGGTCATCACGCATCTCATGAATTTCTCGCTCTTTTCTCATTCTTTTCCTAATTCCTGGAAGCAAGCGGTTGTCATTCCTTTACGTAAATCTAGTAATCCTTCCTCTTTTTCACAGTTTAGACCTATATCTATCCTTCCCTTTCTTTCTAAAGTGTTAGAACGTTTAGCTCACTATCAACTGTTTTCCTTTCTCTGTTCTAATAATCTTTTAAATCCCTTCCAGTCAGGATTCCGCCCTGGTCACAGTACTGTGACAGCGCTTGTGAAAGTATCAGACGATATAAGATTTGCAATGGAAAACCAGAAAGTTACAATTCTTACTCTATTGGACTTCAGCAACGCCTTTAATACCATTGACTTTGGTGTTCCCTTGGCTTTAATGCGTTCGCTGAATATATCTTCCTCCGTAATTGCCTGGTTCCGTAGCTATCTTAGCAATCGTCAACAGCATGTTAAGATTGAGGATGATTATTCAGACTGGCGCAGCATCGGTGTTGGCGTCCCACAGGGTGGCGTCTTGTCTCCTCTTCTCTTTTCACTCTTTATCAACTCTATTACGCATTGTCTTTCTTCCTCTTTTCATTTATATGCGGATGACCTACAGATTTACATCCATGATACGAGTGAAAACATTGATCGATCTATTGAGATAATTAATGACGATCTGCAAAAAATTTCAACTTGGTCTGACTCTCACGGTATCGTAGTCAATCCTAACAAGTCCCAAGCCATAATAATTGGAAGTTCGCGCCAATTATCTAAAATTGACTTCGCATCGCTGCCCGCTGTGCGTCTGAATAGTACTTCGATCCCTTACAGTAAGAAAGTTAAGAACCTTGGTGTTATATTCGATCAGACACTCTCATGGTCTAGTCAAGTAGGCGAGGTAAGCAGAAAAATCTTCGGATCAATGGCATCTTTAAAAAGACTTCGTAATTTCCTACCTTTGGCGACCAGAACCACTCTGGCTCAAACTCTTTTACTGCCGATCCTAGATTATGCCGACGTATGCTATCTTGATGCTACGGAGGAGCTGCTGAGTAAAATTGAGCGCCTGCAGAATATGTGCATTCGTTTTTTTTTCGGATTACGGAAATACGACCACGTCTCTGAATTTCGTGCTAAACTAAAGTGGCTGCCTATCCGCCTACGACGTAACATGCACATACTCTGCCTTCTTTATAATGTGCTTAACAATTCGGCTGCTCCTCCGTACCTCAAATCGAAATTCATTTTGAGAGATAGCGTCCATGGCCGCCAACCACGTTCATGTAACGAATATTTATTGTCCTACCCTCTGTTCCGCACAGATTTTTATAACAAATCGTTTGTTGTGCAAGCTACCAGGCTGTGGAACTCGATACCTGCAAATGTCAGGTTGGCTGATTCTATATTATTAGCGACGGGCAGACTTTAAATTAAAAAAAGACATTTAGGAACACAAAACTAGATTTAATGATCAAATAAATTATTTACAAGAAATGAAATTAACTTTAAACTTAAAATAAACTCTAAACTCTTTATGGAATGTACAAAGTTAAATATTCGAGGGTCAAACGGACAGAGAGCCAGCCTAACTAGTGTTCGTATCGAGCGCGCGCAGCCAAATGTGTGGTCTTCAGGTCTTGCGCTGTTGAGGAGCAGTTTCCCTCTCCACCGACGATCGCGTGATGCGGGAGCCGAGGTGAGGGGAACCCACGCCCCTTTCCAGGGTTGTCAGAGCTAATACGGCCTCTCCTGACTGGTGGACGTCCACGGCCACCTCTTGAACTCGGTGTCCATCGGTTTCCGAAGAGGAGTCACTGCAGCTGCCGTGGTCTGGTGCTGGTTCCTCGTTTGTAGCTGTAAACGATAACACACTGCTCATGTAACTGTTCAAAACTATGAAACGTGATTAAATAGCAGACATAGCTGACAAAAGCTGCTTACTGACTGAACAACTCAAGAGTCAGACATACTAAAGCTGCTGACTGACTGAACAACTTAAGTTATTTATTACTTTAGGTACTTTGTTTTAATATTACGATTGCAATTTGCAGCTAATTTCTACATATGAAGCAGAAATTACAGGTAAAACTTTATTTTAAGCTAAGCAATTGAAACGGAAATAAAGGCACATAAATATAGGAGAAAAATGTTATAGCAATAAGCAAATACAAAAATATCACGACAGAGGCCCGAAGTTTGCATATCCTTCAGTGAAACCACCGTAACTTGGTAATCACCGGCACATTGTGAGTACTACAAGAAATATTACAACACCGACAGAGGTACCGTAATGTACATGTCTAACAAAACACCAGAGGCACCGAGTGCTTGAACTTCATCGACTGAGTTACTAGTGGCCAACTTCACTCATATCGGAACACACTAACAGAGGCCCAGAGCTAGCTTGTCCTTCAGAGCGGTCTTTACGAACCTAAAGGCCCTCCGGCACCCGACCTGACCGGTCGCAACTACGCACATCATTACATTATCGTACTCACAATCAAAAAACGCCGTACACGCGTCAGGGGTCCACTCGCCCCTCCAAGCAACCATATGCTCGGCCGCCGCTTGCGTGGTCTTTCCATAAGACCCACCAAGCAACCTTAACTCGTACCGCCCATATGGCAGTACTTTCACAACGCGGTAGGGACCGCGCATACCGGAGTCCAAATTTCCGGTCATTTGCGCATTTTTGCTAACAAATACTAAATCATTTAGCTGAAAACTGCGACTAGGTTTGCGGCTCTTGTTTACATAGGCGTCCTGCATTTTTCTATTCGCGTCTCATAGTTCCGATGCACGCTGGCGTTTTATCTCCCGCATAGCCTCGCGATTCGGACTTGACTCGTCTACCGCAACATCGCGCACCAACGACCTTATCATCGGCGTAACACCATCGATACCAACCAGCAGTTGTAACGGCGAAGTTTGAGTTGTTTTGTGTTTTGTACTATTCAAAACCAACTGCATTTTCCACAGTGTGTCTGACCATTTAGAGCGTTTGTTTTCCGCTTCGATCCGTAACATATTTAAAACGGTGCGGCAGTAACGTTCGACCTGTGCATTCTCACTATGCATTCCTGGCGTGACAAAGGGCATTGAACAGCCTAAATCGGAAATACACTTTTGGAACGCACTACTTTCGAACATACGTCCGCGATCACACACTATCAACTTGGGAGTACCAAATAGGGAAATAGCATTAGCGACGACGCGCTTCAGCTCATCTGTGTCTTGCCTATACATCGGATATAGCAAACAGTACTTAGTGTACGAATCGATTAACAACAGTACATACTTGTACCCATTAGAATCTGGCAATACTCCCAGGACATCCATATGGACAGTAGTGAATGGGTTCTCAGGCTTGTGATGAGGAGCTCTTGGGACTTTCTTACATGAGATACAGACCAGACAGTGGCCGATGTATTTTTTGACAAAGGCTCTAATGCCAGGGAACCAGAAATGGTGTAATATTAAATCGACAGTTTTATCACAGCCAATATGCTCATGCTGATCATGAAACATTCTCAACAGGCTTAGTCTATGACCCTTTGGAACATAACAAAGCAACCTAGGCTCTTCTCCTACCGGGGAGTACTTGTAGTACAAAATATCATTATGTACCACATAACTATTCGAATCTAGCTCGTTATTAGCTAGTCGGTCCATCAGATTACGAGTTTCCTCATCCGCGGATTGAGCTATTTGAGCCCACGTTTTGGGCTTACCGATATGATTCACGTCTATTGGGTTCCTACTTAAATAGTCGGCGTGTGCCATCAACGAACCTTTCCTATACTCAGTCGTGAAGTTAAAATCCTGCATGTACAACCACCAGCGCGCCACGCGCGGCAAAATGATCTTTCTTACGCTCCCTCAGTTTTAACGCGTTGCAATCGGTCACTATTTTAAAAAGTATACCTAGCAGGTAGTGGCGAAAGTGTATCAGGGCCTTATACACAGCAAGAGTCTCTAACTCATAGGAGTGATAGCGACTTTCAGCTCCTTGAGTAGCCCTATTAAAATATGCGACCACGTGCCGCTTCTTGTCCTCATGTTGCTGCATAAGTACCGCGCCATAGCCTATCGCACTCGCATCGGTATGCAGCTCAGTCAATTGTTTGGGATCGAAAATAGTGAGCACAGGCTCATTTGTTAGACACTCAATAAGAAACCTACGGGATTTTTTCTGCTCCTCTCCCCAAACAAAAGGAACCATCGCTTACCATCAGGTGATCCGTCTGCTCGTTTGCCACCTATCACATAAAAAAAAAAAAAAAACTCCATTACGTGTCAGATTAGCTATGCATGCCGTTCGCGACGCGTAGTTCGGAATGTAACGCCTAAAATATCCCGCCAAGCCAAGTAACTGGCGCACTTGTCGTACGTTTGTGGGCACAGGGGAGTCTACTAATGCTTTGACCTTACGGTCGCTCGGTCTAACCTGACCCTGAGAAATTTTACGACCCAAATATTCAACCTCTGTGGACACAAATGTACTCTTCTTAAGGTTTATCGAAAACCCCGCGGAAGTTAACGTCATCATAACCTCGCGTAAACCGTCTAATGCCTCATTAACGCTCTGTGACATAATCAGTACATCATCAACGTATACCAGTACTTTACCGGCATCTATGTGTTTTTTAAGTGTTTTCAATATGATTTTCTGATATACTATCGGAGCGTTCGCCAGACCATAAGGCATCTTCAAATACTCGTAGTGGCCCTCTGGTGTGACGAAAGCTGTGAGGGGTATGGAATCGGGGTCAACCCTAATCTGGTGAAATCCGGTCGCCATATCAAGACAACTGAAGTACTTACACCCACCTAGTCTATCTATATGATTCTCTATGAGGGGCAGCGGAAAACGGTCTTTAACTATGACTGAATTAAGTGCACGATAGTCGACACACATACGGTCCGACTTGTCTTTTTTCTTAACCAAGATGATGGGACTGGCATAAGGGGACTTCGACTCGCGTATGATATTTTTGTCCAACAGATCCTCGGTACCTATTATTATCGGAACATTCATACAACCGTCCGGAACTACTAGCAAATCGACTTCCAAAGACACATCTTGAAACTCGATTACGAGCGTGATGTAACTGGTCGCTTCGACATTATTATTACCTATGCCCCTCAATACTTGAAAGGTAGGTTTCTCAGCGCATCTAAAATGTTTAAGCACTGATTTCGACACGAGCGAAACACGAGAACCGCTATCGATTAAAATGTCGGTATGTATGCCCTGTATAACCGCGGTCGTGATATCAGTGTCTCTCGAACTACCCTCCAGTTCTCGACAAAAGTTAACGTTATTTTTATTACGCGCATCTGAGCGCTGATTAGCGAAACACACACTGATTTCATGGCCCGGTTTTTTTACAGAATGTACACGTAATATCGGTTTTCGCAACTACACCAGACGTACTCGGAACTGAACTGGAACTGATAATACAATTATTTGATTATTATTATTTTATCTTTGAATATTTTTTTTACTTTATTTAATTTTAGTGTTGACATATTTTTGATTTTTATTTTATCCATGCATTTTTTATTTTAATACTGCTATTTTTTTTTTGTTGTTGTTAATTTATGTTTATAGTTTTATTTGTATCTCTAATTATTTTTTGTGACATTATTACTTAGATATAATTAATTTTATTACAATTATTTAATTATTTTTAACATTCACATACAATGTATATTGTTTACTGAATAAATGAAATGAAAATGAATGAACTTGGTAAATCTTTATCGGACTTAGAGCGTCTAGGACAAAAGCGTTTAAGATGCGAGTTAGAACCGCAAATAAAACACTTAGGGGGATCCGATTTGAATTGTTTCGCAACAGTACACTCACTTATAGCCGCACTACGAACGCGTTTCCTATTATTCATTTCCGCGAAATGCCTACTTCGTGACGTACGCACAGAATCAAAGGGGGTACCCAACTTTTTCGGTTTAACGTAAATCGATAGAAACTCGACAAGATCTTTAGGCAGTAACTTTGCATTAGTTGCAGCTGCACGAATTTGGGCGTCCATTATACCACGTATGACTATAGCAACTATCAAGTCGTCGCTCAAGCCTTTAACAATATTAAGCCGAAGCAATGATCGCCTCGCATATTCAGCATACGTAGCATAGGCGTCGGAATTCGTGCACATCACATCAAACAAAATAGAGGCGATATCGATTCTTCGCGTGCACAGTGGTTTAAATTCAATTTTGAAATTAGACCAGGTGCGGTCATTAGTGACCCAATCATTTAGCCAACAGCGGGCATCACCTTTTAAACAATTCGCGATTCTAGCTAAACACTCGTTATCGTCCCAACGGTTAATTTCGCGGGCCCTGTCTACTTCTAAACACCATGAATCGATATCGTGCAAGCTCGGATCGAAATTTGAAATGTACGGATCTTACTTTTGTCAACGCGCCGAGGGCTCCAATGATTCTGTCCGTAACATCACTGCCGTTAGCTGACTGGGGAGTACCCGAAGTACCCACGATACCGCTCGCGCCGCTGGGAGGCCTGGGCGGAGGCGTAGGCGCCAGCCCGCCGCCGGGCTCCGTCGCTTGTGACACGTTCGCGTCACAGCGATCGCCATCCAAGAACCTGCTCTGCACAGAAGTATTTTCTTAAGCATTTAAACGTTCTAAAATCGTGCCTAATTGCTCTCTTAACTCCGTTGTATCTGAATTACGCCCGCACCGACGTGTTGTAACACGCGGCGGTGGTTCGGCCATTATGCACAAAAACCACTTGTTTCGCCAGGATAACCAGAAGCGAGTAGGCAGAGAAGCACTATCCCACTTCTGATATTAGCGACGGGCAGACTTTAAATTAAAAAAAGACAGATTTAGGAACACAAAACTAGATTTAATGATCAAATAAATTATTTACAAGAAATGAAATTAACTTTAAACTTAAAATAAACTCTGAACTCTTTATGGAATGTACAAAATTAAATATTCGAGGGTCAAACGGACAGAGAGCCAGCCTAACTAGTGTTCGTATCGAGCGCGCGCAGCCAAATGTGTGGTCTTCAGGTCTTGCGCTGTTGAGGAGCAGTTTCCCGAGTTAATCCTCTTCTTATGACCGCTTATCTCTGAATCGGAATCACAGCTATTTCCCCATCACAAAAATAACGTTGAAACTTCTAAAACGGAAATAATTGAAAAATTAACTCAGCAGACGTGTGCTCGGTACAAAGTCCCGGCAACCAACCCTGAAATAATATCGGTTGAAACTTAAACTGATAACTGTCAAATTGACATCTGTGAACTGCCATCATAAGATCTGCTGACGTATGATTAACTGACATCTGTCAAAGTGACATCTGTCAGACTGACACCCGTAAAATGACAACTGACGACAACAGTAAGGTAGGTTTGATTTCCACCTGAAGCACGTACACATTTGACTTTTCCGAGATAAAAGTATCTTATACGTTAATCCAGGTAATAATCTACCTGTGTGCCAAATTTTATCACAATCCGGTCAGCCGTTTTTGCGTGACTGAGTAACAAACATCTAAACGAGTACTAACTAATATTAGTATCAAAGCACCTAGTTTTGACTAACATACTTAGTCAAAACCACTTTTAACCGATATCATTTCAGTCAAAAGTACTGAATCGATCAGCTGGCGAACCAAGTTTGTATGAAAAGTCCAAAAAATTTTTGCGATTTCAACAAAGTTGTAGAACAAAAGTTGTTCAGTTTGATAGGTAAAAGCCAACCTTGAAGTATTGTCACACACTTCTGTTACACCCTGTAGATTACAAACTCGGTTTTTTATCATTCGTCATTTTGTAACTGACATTACATACAATGTACATTAATCTAAATCCTAATCTAATGCGTAAATAATTATATGAGTGTTCTAAGGTTTTTCTTATCTGTGAAATGACTTTGCAGTGTTAGGTACAATTTGAACCATATGACGAGGTACGTGGTATAAATGTATAAAGCTGTAAAATAACAATTTTTTCTATTAATACTTAATTACTTATGGAAAAATTATAAAAAATTATAATTTTATGCAACTTAAGACCGTTTATTTTTGAGATTATGTGAGTTTTGGCCAAGCATGTTTAGGCTAATTTCTCAGCTTTAAAAAAAAATATCAATTTAATGTTAACAGTGTAATGGCTTTTTCATAATTAATTATTTTTGGTAACAAGGCAGAAAATTTCTTAAAAATCTAAAAAACCGTAATATCTCAGTAACCATAAATTTTTGACCCCTGGTTAACTGGACTTAATTTGTTGCAAATGACCTTTAGTATAACCCCTTTGAAAGATCACGTCGAATTACCAATCACTCTGAATAAGGTCCTTCTAAAAAAAAAAAAACAGTGGCTTCTACTTATGAAACCGCACAAAAATTTCGCAAGATGGCGGTAGTCCCTGCTTTTGACTACACGCCAAAATATATTTACTGTAAACAAGCAGGTTAGAAAACTTTCTTTTCAATCCATCTTCTCCTCAGACTAAAGAGTATTTATATTTCATAAATCTATGATATTCTCTCTCCTCCTTCTTTCTTTTCTATTCTATTTTTCTATTTGTCATTCCACATCACGTGAAAGACGCGGCCCTAAGGGTGATGGGCACTTTGGTTATTGTTTTTTTTTTTTTCTGAATGAAAGTGTTCAAACTAATGGCGTAGTTTCCTTCATATCGCCGAAAGCAATATTGTCATATAATTTTCAATTTTATTCTTTTAATATACAGGGAACTGTTTTAAGTTTAAGTAACGGTAGACCCATTTTTGGATTGTTTTTCTATCGAGCAGAAATTGTTGAATCGTGTTTCGGATGGCGTATGATCTTAGGAAATATAGTCAAAAATAAGTATTATTTTTTTCAGACTTGAAACTTCTACAGTTTTCCGTCAAAACTGTTTAAAATAAACGTCATTTTGGTATAAGATCGCCTTAACAAACACTTAACGTACATATACTTCTGTGAATAATTAACAGGTGATTAAGTAAACTTTGAAAAAATAAATCTACAATCGTGTCCGAACTTTCTAGAAAAAAAAAATGTGTTATACGAGTAGCAATTACTATTTGCCGCTTGTCAGCGAATATAAACTTAGCCTCTATAGAATACAACTAATAAAAACATTCTTAGGTTCCGAAAAAAGCCAGGCAAGTAAACCTGCCTATCAAATTAGACTTGGACCAAGACATGTAAGCATTCTTGGTATTTTCTGAACGCTTATAGAATGGGATAGAAGTCAAGAAATTGCGGACAGCGTTTTCCCAATTCTACTTAATTGACAACAAATAAATATATTTGTTACAAGCTTTTACGTAGAGGTCGTTCGTGGCTCACTGCTGGCTTCTTTCGCGGTCGCGTCGTCGATCAGGCAGGTTAATTGACTACAGAAACAGTCATAACCACAATATGAAATTACATTATACAGTATGGACACTCCCTGCCGCTTTCTGAAGGCTACCTCACCCCCCTGTGTGACTTCTAAGTGACAGTTTGTCAAGAGATTGGCAAACCAAATACCTACAATTTTGTTTTCATAAGGAGAGAGGTAATGGCTTCTAATGCTATAAAACCTTGTCTGGTGCATACAGTATTCGTTTCATTAAAAATTTCTATTGTAAAAGTCGGTCGTTTATGTTCATATCTGTCGTTAAAAGTTCTACTGTTTTCTAAAATATCAATTACAAAAAACGTCAACATAAAAAAAGTGTAACGTACGACAAAGCGGTATGATCAAGAAACCTTTGCCTAAGCAGCCCTAGATACTCACACATACATTAACACATGTACAGACTACAGACATGAAGAAGTGTCAAATTTCTATGTAGTAAACAATAACGCGATATTTGTATGATGTGTCCGGGGTGTGGTCATAACCTGGATGGGTTTGATTGTCAGCTACGAGCACTACAATATTGTCAGTGACGTTTATTTCAACCGTTTAACGTGCTTAAGCCGTTCGGCCTGTGGTGTGGCCTTAGAATAGCACCACCCCATCTCTTCCCGTGGGTGTCGTAAAAGGCGACTAAGGGATCCATAAACCGGAGGATGGGCAGCAGCGTCTTTCCCGCGTACCATCTTGGCTCACGCCACACTGCGATCGCCAACCCGCATGCCAAGCGTGGCGATTATGGCAACTACCCCCCAAACATGATTAGGAACCCGAAACAACGGCCCCTAGTCCCCGGCAGCCCCGCTATTCCTGACTCCGGTAGCGGTCACGGTAACGGCGGGGCATGGGGTGCGAAGAATCTCCGGCAGAGGCCAGGCTACCAAAAACAAAAACCTTTGGCCCTGGCAACCTATAACACGCGCACACTGCGAACGGACGAAAGACTCGCTGAACTGGAGGAGGAATTGAGCAGGTTACGATGGGATATTGTGGGATTATGTGAAGTCCGAAGAGAGGGTGAGGACACCATGATCCTTAAGTCCGGAAACCTGCTCTATTTCCGGGAGGGCGACCAACTGTCCCAGGGTGGTGTCGGGTTTATTGTCCACAAGTCCCTAGTCAACAACGTGGTCCAGGTCGAGAGTGTTTCGACGAGGGTAGCGTACCTTATACTCAGAATCACCAAACGGTATTCGCTGAAGGTCATACAGGTATATGCGCCGACCGCGGAACACCCCGACGAAGAGGTGGAGGCTATGTATGAGGATATCTCCAGAGCCATACATAGCTCCAGGACCCATTTCACCGTTGTGATGGGGGACTTCAACGCGAAACTAGGCAAACGAAGGGATAACGAGCTGAGAGTGGGGAAATTTGGATACGGAGAGAGGAATGCGCGGGGTCAGCTGCTGGCTGGCTTTATGGAGAAGGAGGGCCTCTTCATGATGAACTCCTTCTTCAAAAAGCCAAAACAGCGCAAGTGGACATGGCTGCATCCCAGTGGCGTAGTAAAAAATGAGATTGACTTCATCTTGTCGACAAAAAGGCAAATATTCAATGATGTCTCTGTGATCAACTCGCTGAAGACAGGAAGCGATCACCGAATGGTAAGAGGCACATTGAATCTAAAAACAAAGCTAGAAAGATGTCGACTGATGAAGTCCACGCTCCGACCAGCGCCTATCCAACTCCAAAACCCCGAAAGCTTTCAACTCGAGTTGCACAACCGCTTCGAATGCCTAGGAGAATGCGAAAATGTGGACAATTATAACGACAGGTTCATGGAAATTGTCCAAACGGCTGGGAATAAGGCCTTCAAAACCGGCCGTTTAAAAAGAACATCTCGTATCTCGGACCTCACCAGCAAGCTCATGGAGGAAAGACGAAGCCTGATTCTGAAATCCTCTGAAGATGCTTGTCAGTATCGGCGACTAAACAGACAGATCTCCAAGTCCTTGACCCGTGATATACGCCAATTTAATACCAACCGTATTAAAGAGGCTATCGAGCGCAATAAAGGGTCAAAAGTATTCGCAAGGGATCTGTCTGCTGGTCAAAGCCAACTGACAAAGCTGAAGACCGAGGATGGCAGAGTCGTGTCGTCCAAGCCCGAGCTGTTGGAAGAGGTTGAGAAATTCTACGGACAATTATACATGACTACACGCTTACCTGTCAGCAATCTGGCTGAAGACCCGAGAGCCAGATTGTCCCGACACTATACCGAAGATATCCCAGACGTCAGCCTGTGCGAGATTAGAATGGCTCTCAAACAGCTTAAGAACAACAAGGCACCGGGTGATGATGGAATTACGGCTGAGCTTCTGAAAGCAGGTGGAGAACCGGTACTTATAGCTCTTCAGAAGCTATTTAATTCCGTCATGCTCGTGGGACGAACGCCTACAGCATGGCACAGGAGTGTGGTGGTGCTCTTCTTCAAGAAGGGTGATAAGTCTCTGCTGAAGAATTACAGACCCATCTCACTCCTGAGCCATGTCTACAAGCTGTTTTCGAGAGTCATTACGAATCGTCTCGCACGCAGGTTTGACGACTTCCAGCCTCCCGAACAAGCCGGTTTCCGAAAAGGCTTCAGTACCATAGACCACATACATACGCTGCGGCAGATTATACAGAAGACCGAAGAGTATAATCGGCCACTATGCTTGGCGTTTGTGGACTATGAGAAAGCCTTTGATTCGATCGAGACCTGGGCTGTGTTGCAGTCTCTCCAACGGTGCCAAATTGATTATCGATACATCGAAGTGTTGAAATGCTTGTATGAAAACGCCACCATGTCGGTCCACCTCCAGGATCAGAATTCGAAACCTATCCGGCTGCAGCGTGGGGTGAGACAGGGAGACGTTATATCTCCGAAACTGTTCACCGCTGCACTGGAAGACGTTTTCAAGCTTCTGGACTGGAGAGGACTCGGCATTAACATCAATGGCGAGTACATCACTCACCTTCGATTTGCTGACGATATCGTGATCATGGCTGAGACCTTGGAAGACCTAGGCGCAATGCTCGAAGGACTTAGTAGAGTCTCCCAACAAGTGGGTCTTAAAATGAACATGGATAAGACGAAAATCATGTCAAACATCCGTGTTACACCCACTCCTCTGAAGGTTGGAGACTCTACACTCGAAGTTGTTGGCGAATATGTATACCTGGGACAAACAGTCCAGTTAGGTAGGTCCAACTTCGAGAAAGAGATCAATCGTCGAATCCAACTCGGCTGGGCAGCGTTCGGGAAGCTTCGCAATATCTTTACGTCCAAAATACCGCAGTCCCTCAAGACTAAAGTCTTTGACCAGTGTGTGTTGCCAGTGATGACATATGGATCCGAGACATGGTCGCTTACTATGGGCCTTATAAGAAGGCTCAAAGTCACCCAAAGGGCGATGGAGCGTGCTATGCTTGGTGTTTCCCTACGTGATCGAATCAGAAATGAGGAGATACGTAGGAGAACTAAAGTTACCGACATAGCTCTCAGAATCGCTAGACTTAAGTGGCAGTGGGCAGGGCACATAGCTCGTAGAACAGATGGCCGCTGGGGCAGTAAAGTTCTCGAATGGCGACCGCGCACCGGAAGGCGCAGTGTGGGCAGGCCCCCGACTCGGTGGACCGACGACCTGGTAAAGGTTGCAGGAAGCCGCTGGATGCGAGCCGCACAGGACCGGTCGGTGTGGAAATCCTTGGGGGAGGCCTTTGTCCAGCAGTGGACGTCTTTCGGCTGATAGATAGATAGATAGAAGCCGTTGGTGTAAGCGGTTTGAAAACTTCTGACACCTGGGATTGGCTACTATTGCCTCAACCTCCACTAAAAGAGGTGTAATCACTCCATTTTACCTCCACCAGTCCAAATCTTGATTCACTATCCAGATTTACTATGGGAAATGGAGAAAAACAACTGTAGATAGAATTTTTTCAATATTTTTCCTGTATTCTCTATACTTGATTTTGAGTAACCTCTTAAAATTTCAAACGCACTTTCTAACCACCCTTTTTGGATTATCTCTAAAATTTTTGCAAGTCTTATACGAATTTAGCGAATTAGCGATTTCTTGCACGATTTAGAATTTTAATCCTTCCAAAAGACATTTACAGCAGAGGATCTGTGATAATTTTAAAAATTAGAATATCGCGAATTTTCGTACGAATTGGAAACCTAATCCTCTCAAAATAGGTTCGTTTACAGGTTCCGATTTAGTCGACGTCAAAAGCAAGCCAACAGTCAATTAATCGACGCATTGTCTTCGGCTAAGCAACCCTACTCAAAGGAAGCCACGTGCTGGCGACAGATTCAAACGGAATTTACAAAGTTACTTTCTTCGTTTGGACTTTGTTTCTTAGAGAGTATATCGACATAGATTGTATGCTCCATTTTATTTAAAATAAAGTCAAATAAAATTGCTTTTAAATTTATAAAACTAAAGCAAAACTTTTAATCTATTTTTTTTGAAGTTTTGTATGTTTTAAATGGCTTGAGTTTTTTATAAATAGACATAAATCCTTATGTATTAGAAACTCCTTTAAAAAGTAAATATACTCGAATAAATAACCGGACACACACGATGATCTGGCCCCAAACTAGGATTCCCTGTATTATGGGAACCAGAGACTGATATACATACACATATACATTTAAATACACTTAATTATAGATATAATATACCCAGACACAGAACAAACAAATCTGTTCATCACAGAAATGTTTGCCCTGGGTGGGGATCTTACCCACGACTCTCGGATTAGTAGACAGGAGCGCTAACCACTGAGCCACAAGTTTTTGCTTTACTTTTTCTATATAGTTTCTAATATATTAACTACAAGTAAAACTTATTTGTTTTATTATCTCAAAAACAAACTAAATAATCTTTAAGATATTTTATGCCCAAAAGAAAAATATTTTGTAGGTACCTTAAGTCTAACCTACTTTGAAATCACCTACCAGATTATACCGAATATATCTTAATATACCGAATATACAGAATATACCGAAGACAAATTAAAATACAGATGAAAAATATCTAATAATTGATGATCTTTCAGTCTCACTGACCCAATTTTGAAACGAACTGTACAGACTACCATCTGTAATTTTCACTTTGAAAATATCTGTCTTGTCGTGATAAATGAACACAAAAGATAATCTTTATGAAATTATACTTTATTACGTAAGCAAATAGGAAATTCAGCAAATCCCTAGGGAACCCATACAATTGAATAACAAAATATTTGAAACTCTGCATACAAATTGGTGAACAAATGCGATTTGTATTAAAGGAATACTATGAAAACCGTTCCATAGCCTAGTAGCTTGTCCACTCGCTTCACATCAGGAGTATTCGATTCCCAGCGGGGTCCAACTTTGTAAGACTCGGTTTTGTTGGTGGTAGGGCATTTTATGTCACCGCCTGGATAGCTACCACCATCTTATCTAAGTCTTGTCGCCAAACATCAATGTTAACAGCATTGATGTGTTCCGGCATAAAGATAAGATAGCCAGTTCCCCATTTTGTTAGGAAATCTTGATAAGCCCGCTTCCATCTTTGGCGTCATCATCACTTACCATCAAGTGAGATGATGCCAAGGGCTTACCAATTGAGGGTAAAAAGAGAAGTTCATTTTTTTCCATGTGTTGCTTGGGGAACGATGCTCAGTTTATGAATGGAAGCTAAAGTTAAAACTAACGTAACGTATAAAATCTTATCCTGTTTATGTACTATGTACTGGTATTTTAAAAGCCATAGCATCTTATATTCCTAATGATTTTCAGTTTCAAAGGGGCCTTAAAGCAGATACATTGAGATTTTGGAAGGGATGCCATTCAATAAAAAGGGAAACGAGAAAGGCTGTCGATTCTTATAAGCATGTGATTTTTGTGTGGATTTATCAAAAGCCTTAGATTCTTCTGAAATACTTAAAAAGAAACGTAGAAGAAACTTAATGTTGCATTATTATTACCTGCTATTAGCAGGTAATAATAATGCAACATTTGTTTGGAGTGTCTAGGGTATGGTCTAAGGTTCCCGAGCGATGGGAAGAAACTTGTGCAGGGAACAAAGCAGGGATAACTCAAATTAATTACAGTGTTATCAGAATGATTACTATGATTTCTTACTAAATGACCGCTCGATATTGTTCAAGGTAATATTTCAAAGACGGAGCGTAGGCAGCCCTAACATTTAGTAGACCGATGACCTGGTGAAGGTCGTGCGCAAGACCGGTCAGCGTAGAAATTCTGGGTTGAGGCCTTTATTCAGCACTGGACGTATTTTGGCTTGAATGATCATCAGTGATCGGAAATTCGAGGGCAATCATACCTAAAATTGGGGAGCTAGCATAATATGGACATGTCATTTTAAATTAATAGAACGTTGAATAAATAATATTACATAAAATTTTCAATAAGATCAACATTCAATACAATCAGAACATTACAATTAAGAATCCCAATGGTTTTTACAATATCGCGGTATCCCGGGAATTTTTTGTATGACAATCTATAAATTTATTCAGAAAAGCAAATCCATACTATTTTTCTTGGGAAAAAATGAAATTGCCGCCGAATTTCCGATCACTAATGATCATACTGAAGCAATATTTCAAAAACTGAATACTTTTTTAATGTCTCATAAAATGTGGGCATTCGAAACATAACGTTGCGTTTCTCGCTGAAACTCAGCTGGTATCCTAACAAACGTCGATACTATATTATTCCGTTTCTATTTCTAGATATAGAAATAGACGTTTATTTTCAGCACCACTATAAAATATATTATACTATGTTATTATACTGGTCGTCCGCAGTCTATATGAAAAATGACTCTTATTATTCTTATTACAGCAGCTATGCAGGCCAAATCACAGGGTCCGCGACGCTAAAAGTGGTTGTTTGAATAATCAAATCGCTCCTTCTGCGGGATAAATATCTAAATATGTCTGTCGGGTTATATCTGGAAAAACAGAGGAGCAATTTTTCGAAGAAATATGGATAATCTCTTTGGGACTGTACGTAAAAAGGAATGGGGCTTTTTAAGCGAGTATTAGCTCTAGTTTATACAAACCGGTCTCTGACGCTGTGTATATTACTTGGAGATTTGAAGGAAATAAGAAATAACGAACTATAAACTGTTTGCAATAAAATATTATGATTTATTCTGAGTGCTATATTATGTATATTGTTGCCAGATCATAGAATAACTAACATAGTGAATACTGTATAAATAAAGGGTTTCCCTAAAAATAGTTTGGTTGATCAATTTGTATGAATAGCCGGTCAAATGAGGTAGAAGATCAGGGTTTTTGGTGACCCCACCTTACTTAGCATAATACAATTTTGTGGCAACATCAAACGACGACCCTAGAGTAAGTTCAATATCTCAAATTGATGTGATGCGAGGAACCACGGAAAAAACCCCATTAAATACGCCCACCATATTTTGGGCTACTCTCAACTGATTCTTACTTTCTCAAAGACAATCGTAGACAGTAATTATAGTCTATCCAAAGACTTTATTATATATATTTTTTTCCTTTATTTGTGGTTGCACCATATAAACTTAATTGTAAATGTCTCACTGACACCCAGTTCCCCATTATATTTGGTAAAATCTTAGTAAAGCCCACCCTCTTCCATCTTTCGACCCATCATCACTTACTATCAGGTGAAATAATTCCTAGGGGTTTCTTATTGCCAATAAAATAATATTAATAGGAAACTTGATTTTTTAAATTCTTTAACAGTGGTCACGATTGCCTTATGAAGGGATAAAAAATATGCGCGTATTGGCGCCGACTGTTTCGATTTATCTTCTTCTTGCACTTTTTCGAATTTCTGCTAGAAGAATAAATAATAGGCTATTTGGACGTCAAAAGTATTTGTTAGTAGTCTTGTAATTGTCGTATAGCGGTTGGTCCACCGACAAGAGCCTAGCTCTTAAGTTAAAGAAGAAGAACTGTTATCGTATGAGACCGCGATTATCCTGGGAGCAGTTGTTGTACTGTGTCTAACATTATTACGATCCGAGCGTCTCCATAATAGATACATCTCTGGTGCACCACCTCCGAGAACTATTTAATGTAAAATCATACAAATTTACTTCTTCTTTTTACGTAACACTATTTCACTGTATCTATCACAAAGGATAGACGGCAGTTATGACTTTACTAGTAGTTCACACTAAAAAAACTGAAGACAAATAGATCCTGTGAAATTACAGTCAAATATTCAGCTTTAAAAAATGTCTGAATTTGAACCATGGCAGTCAGCGCGGAATATGTGCCTGATTTATAAGCAAACAGCAAGGACGTTTAGCACGGTTGGGAATAACCCAGCACTTGGCGGTGTGCCAAAAAGTATCAGCAAACATATTGACAAATGACTGTACACATCAGTAGGTGAAGCCAGCGGGGCTTAACCGATTTATTTGTTGTGCTATTCTGCTCTCTTATGAAAGAACGCCGCTAATTATACGGAAACTCCATATTCTTTGCGGCCTTCTTTCTTATAAGGGTAGTATTGGTACAGCAATCGACGTCAACCGTAACGCCCTTTTAACGGAGTATCCGCAAAATTGGATTCTATCACTCGGAATGCTAAATGAAACATGGAATATTTGTTTCGATTTCATTAAGTAACTCATTTCTTATTGTATTTGCTAGTTACTTAACTATTACTTAATACTTATAGGTAATGAACATAGTATTTGTAAGTTATTTTATATTTTAATACCTTAAGAGCGTACTCCCATATCAAAGGCCGGCAACGCACTTGTGACTCCTCTGGTGTTGCGGGTGTCTATGGGCGGCGGTAATCGCTTGCCATCAGGTGCACTGTCTGCTCGTTTGCCACCTCTGCCATAAAAAAGAAAATAATACCTTGTAGTACTTACAACACTATTTTGTAGTAGATTGTCTTTGCAAGCAACTTCATAATTTTATAGTTTTTATAGTATTATTTGCACGTAATTTCTCTATTTCATTGGACATGGTATTTCAAATAATTTCACTATGCTGCATTAGTTGTTGCAAGTTAGGTATTTCAGTATTTTGTAGTACATGGATGGTCCTTGTCCGTAACTTTACTATGTACATGGTTTTTGCAATTTCACTATTTCATAGTAAATGGTCTTTAAATGTCACTTTACTATTTTTCGGTATGTACTTACATGGCGTTTGCAAAATTAACTACCTATTTCATGATCTTGCAGCACGGGTAGCATGAGGCGTAGACAAAGCTGTTAGTCCCGCCAAACGCGAGTAAACAGCACAGCTGTCTCTTTTATTATTAGCTTAGAGTTAGAACGGAACAAATGCTTTTAAAACTAGCGTCGCCATAATACTAGGGCAGGTGACTCCATTATTTGATCTAGGTAGGATGAGCAGCAGCCGTCGTCAAATCATTCCTCAATCTAGGCAGAAAGCATAGTAACTATACTCTGTTTGCTGAGATGTTACAGGTACTGATATTTTCAACCGTGAGAGAGCCATGCTTCGGTACAAATGGGCCGGCTCGACCGGAGTGATACCACGTCCTCACTGAAAACTGGCGTGAAGCAACGCTTGCGTTGTGTTTCGCCGAGTGAGTAAGGGTACCGGAGGCTAAACTTCCCCCCCCCCCCCAATTCCCCCCATCCCCCCATCCCATTTCAAAGGTCGGCAACGCACTTGTGACTCCTCTGGTGTTGCGGGTGTCTATGGGCGGCGGTAATCGCTTACTATCAGGTGATCCGTCTCCTCTTAAAAACCTATTTCTTTATAAAGGAAATTCCATTTGTCTTAGTCGAAAGATTTCACGGCTTAAAATATTCTAAAAATAGCCTCCGCTTTCACAATAAGTTTCCACTTAATGAGCTAAACGTTTCTCTTATAAAGAGTGAGAAAAACGGTAACTAGTAAGTAAAAGTTAACTTTATTCTCGATTGGACTGTGGTCAGCACTCCTGACTGCTGATCTGTGGGATTCGGACCATCACCATCACCTGGGTGTATTATCGTCATCATCATCAGCCGAAGGACGTCCACAGCTGGACAAAGGCCTCCCCCAAGGATTTCCACATCGACCGCTCCTGCGCTGCCCGCATCGAGGGTGTATTATATATATGCATGTTTTTAAAAGTATCGTATATGTATATTAAGTTATGATATAATAATAATATCTGGGACAAATCACACACGGTCATCTGGCCCTAAACTAGGATTCCCTGTATCTTGGGAACCAGCGACTGATAAACATACACATATACTTTTAAATACATACATATATAGATATAAATCAATATATATATATCAATCTCTGGTTCCCATAGTAAAGGGAATCCCAGGTTGGAGCCAGGTTATCGTGTGTTATTTGCCTCGGGATATTTTTTTCTAATTCCAATTACATACAGAATTGTGTGCATAGTACAGAATTGTTATACGCGTACGGTAAATAATTTATTATCTAAAGTTATATCGATACTTCTGGGCTCAAAGGGCGTATATGTCTTTTTTTTTCCTACCTTTGAGTTGGATTCTTCTTGGCTTGAATTTGAAATTTATTTATTTAATTTGAAATTTATTTATTTTTATAAACAGATACAATTTTACAATTATGTAACTTATTATATTCTAGTCTAAGTTCTTTTTAACGTATACGCCCTTTGATCCCAGAAGTATCGATATACAAAGTTCGCAAAGGGAAGTCAATATTATTTTTCTCCTATTGTATACGTGTTTTCTTCCGCCCAAATCTCTTTATTTTAATGTATTTTTCTTTTCTTCGCAAATATATCAAAATAAATACAAATACATTAAATTCTGGGGCAGTCAATAAAAGTATTATGTAAAGTCTTTTCTTTCACGTGTGCCCTTGTCAATTCGCCCCCACAGTTGGGAATAAATAAAACTTTTTCACCATTGTATTGCCAATCGACCATGAACTGATGGTCGCCGTTTTCCTTGTGTATCTTCCGTGTTATATTATATTATTGTATTTGTTTTTTGAGATGTGATATGTTTGTGGTGCGAGTTCGTGACGTGTTGAAGATATTTTGTTTGATAACTCAACACCCCAGCAGAATAACTGACTAATGTTATTTTAAGTTCTTATTTACTGAATTTATGATAATGCTATTCTAATGACTTGCGAGTTGTTTTTAATACACATTTGTATATATCACAAAATAAATATAACAAAATTTAGACCCTTTTTTCGGTTTTTTGGCTCTCCTATAAAGTTGCAATTCTTCGATTACTACTTTATTCTGTTGGAGTGTCATACTATCAAAGGTATTAATTATTAAGTAATGAGGTACATATTCTTACTTATTGATAGAATAAGAAAAAAATCTCTGGCTATATTAAGTATAAGGGGAAGAAACTATGTTTATCCTTTACGCTTTATTTTTACGCTACATTTCTTTGTTCTTAGCTCTTACGGCGTGTTACTGCAAATAGATTTTGCACATATTTTTTTCAATGAATTAAATTTATCGAATGATTATGTAAATAAATGTTTTTAAATAAATTCATTAATTTAAATTTTGAATAGAAATATACGTTACTTCTCGTTTAACTATTTTTAAGTGTTGAAATGAAATGAAAAACTTATAAGTTTTGACTTCGACTGGGTTTGGATCGAACTCACGATTTTCGGTATAGAAGTCAAGAGACTACCACAATTACAACGAGCCAGTTAACTGAAAATATTGTAATAAATAACAGTTAAATTGCCAATTTCCACGCCAACAGGAGCAATTTAACTCTTAAAATTGCTGTCCCATAAATTTTCTTAACATAAGTTAGTAAATAACATGCATAAATAAAATTTGTGAACAGCTCTGGATAAGTTGGCTTCAATCCAATGGTGAGAGACTGAAAATTGGGTCTATTGCTTGACTGAGACGGTAGGGATTTGGTGTTAGTGGGGGACAGATGTTGCAGTATATATTTTGGTGTTAGTGGGGGAGCCGGGTCGTTCCCTTCCCTCAAATATGGTTGAGAGGAGCGATGGCTGACTCTCGCGTTATACTCGTGATCGGGTGCAGTCCGTGTGGACTGGCCTGCTCTTGTCATTGGCTTTTGAAATTGTTGGTAATTAGCTATTAATTACAAGTTGCTTTCGTCTGTTTTGAATCCGTTCTTTTTTATTCTTATTTACGAGTACAGACATGACATTGTATTATAATCTCTTGACTTAGTATTATACAGGGTGTAACAGAAGTGTGTGACAATACTTCAAGGTTGGCTTTTACCCATCAAACTGAACAACTTTTGTTCTACAACTGTGTTGAAATCGCAAAATTTTTTTTGGACTTTTCATACAAATCGATCAGCTGGCGAACCAAGTTTGTATGAAAAGTCCAAAAAAAATTTTGCGATTTCAACACAGTTGTAGAACAAAAGTTGTTCAGTTTGATGGGTAAAAGCCAACCTTGAAGTATTGTCACACACTTCTGTTACACCCTGTATAATACTAGGTCAAGAGATTATAATACATCGATCGATCAGCTGGCGAACCAAGTTTGTATGAAAAGTCCAAAACATTTTTTGCGATTTCAACACAGTTGTAGAACAAAATTTGTTCAGTTTGATGGGTAAAAGCCAACCTTGAAGTATTGTCACACACTTCTGTTACACCCTGTATATAAGGTGCTACTTTATTAGTGCCCGATATTTTAGTCAGTGCTTCTACTCCTGGTTCTGATCATCTTTCCCCAAGGAACCCATAGTCAAATCGCAAAAAAATTTTTGGGCTCTTCATACTAATTTGGCCGCTCGGCTGATCGGTTTGTATGAAGATGCAAAAATTTTTTTTGCGATTTGACTATGGGTTTCTTGGGGAAAGTTGATCAGAATCAGGAGTAGGAGCACTGACTAAAATATCGGGCACTAATAAAGTAGCACCTTATATAATAGAATATAAGATTTTTTTCAAAAAATGTGTTGGTGGGAGTTTCTTTGGGCCCGTCGTTTCTTCTCACCCCGCAAACACTTCCCGAAACGGCGGGTATACGGGTTCCGAGTGGTAGGAACCTCGTATTAGGTAGATAAAAGAATGACGTTCGAAAAGTGTACACATATGCTACATACTTCGAATAAAATATTTTCATTTTCATAACTTGACATTTTTCTCATCTACCATCGATTTGTACTCTTTCACAATCCATATTTTTCCAACAGCCTGGGGCAGGTATCGCCTATACTCGATACAGGGGGGGACAAGTCCGGATTGGTGGAGGTTGTAGAGTTTAGTGGCCCTCAGGTACAAAAACTTTTCTAGCAGCTTTTAAGGCTTCTGACACGGCGGCTTAACGATAGCCCTCCGGTGATAGAAAGTAGCACTCACGGCTTAAAGTGTCTTGCGAAGCACGGAAACAATCGTGATAAATATTAATAACAATCAAACCCATTAGGATATGTATGACCGTGTCTGTAGTCAGTTACCCTGCGTAATCTAGGTGATCACGCAAGCCGCACTGAGCCACGATTGCTCCTGATTACGACGATACGAGCTGACGACTTGGATGTATAAAGTCCGTATGAAATACCTGTTTTTTTTTCAATAAGGCTTCTACTCATGAAACTGAACAACTTTTCCCAAAGAACCAATACTCAATTCGCAAAAAATTTTTTTGGCTCATACAAATTTTGCAAATTATTTGTACAATTTTGTACAAACAATTTTTTGCGAAAAGAAGCAAAAGTTGTTCAGTTTCTTGAGTTGAAGCCACTGGTATATATTTTGTCAGGTATTTTAGATGCCTATACAGTACGTAAATCTAGTCGTGCGTATATTAGAACTATTAGAAGTAGTTAATAACTTGTATATTAGAAAACACGAAATAATTATTTAAGGCTTTATCCATGCAGTGTGGACGATATTGTATGAGTATCGTTAATGACATTCTAAGTCATGCTCGAACAGAAAATAATATTCAAACGACCTTGCTTCGCTCGCAGCAAACTGTGAGCTTCGGAAAACACTCACTCACTGAATATTAGTAATTCGATAGAACTAACTTACCCGAGCCTGAGCTAATATTAAACTAATAGACTCACAAGGACAATAGACTGAATTTCATTAAGTAAACAGCTCGACAAAGCCTCGAAGTTACACTTATCTCTAACAGGCGGTCTCTACTCGAAATAACGCTCGGACAAGCTCACTTAGGGCTCGGCTAGGCTATTTATCATATAAATGAAGTATAATTGTAATATGTATTGTATCGTATAATATTTCCTTTTGCGCTGGCTGACCAAGTGTCAAAACACCGTCAGTTCTATGGGAAAGTATGGATGTTTGTTTGTTTATTTATTTGTTTGTTCTACTTTCACGCCGAAACTACTGAACGGATTTGGATGAGATTTGGTAGGTAGATAGATCAAGTACTTGGCTAACACATAGGATTTTTTATTACGGAAAACTTGAGGGTTCCCGGAGGAATGGCTAAAAACTTAAATTTTTACTTTGACACTAGACGCCGCCGCTGTCTCAACATTTTATTTCTCTCTGGACCCAATTCTGAAGTTCACGTAGACGAAGTCCCGGGTGGAAGCTAGTATTAAAAGAGCTTTCACAATCATAACGAAGTTTTTTAGTACGAATATTAATAGAAATATGTGTAATACATGTAATAAAAAAGTCAAGTGTAAGTTTTTGTGAGAAGCGACCAGTATTAAAGACTTCCTAAAATATTTCATAATAAGATCCTACATCTAGTTCTTTGCTACTAATAAATATTAACCTATTACGTTATTATAGTAAGGCGTCAAAATCTTGATAGTTGATGTAGTTTGACAGTTTGCTTTAGATAATTTGACATGGAGACGGGTACTCCGAAACTACGGCGGGTTAATTTTGTCATGTCAAGATTGGAAACGGGTGTTTTGATACAAGCGCTGAGTTGAGCCCCGTGATTTAAGGGTACTGAAGGGGCAATAGCCAATATACCTATTATACTAACACAGGGTGCCAGCAAATACAGGGTGTAACAGAAAGGTGTAATACTTCAAGGCGGGCTTCTACTCATCGAACTGAACAACTTTTGTTCTACAACTTTGTTCAAATCGCAATTTTTTTTTGGACTTTTCATACAAATCGATCAGCTGGCGAACCAAGTTTGTATGAAAAGTCCGATTTATTTGCGATTTCAACAAAGTTGTAGAACAAAAGTTGTTCAGTTTGGTGGGTGAAAGCCAACCTTGAAGTATTATCACACCTTTCTGTTACACCCTGTATATTACTTTTACCGGAGTAGTACAGGTTGAGTAACCGATACAGGTGAAGTAAACGAATAGGAAAAAGCATTAAACTTAAAATAAATCTCAAGTTATGTCCCGAACTAAAGAAAGAAAAGAGCAAAAATAAAAATAAATACAATAATATGTAAAAGATATGCCTAATAAAAGTAGGAGGTAAATAAGTCTCTAATAAAAGAAGGAGTTCCGTTTTTAAATTTAAATAAGAAAAAAAACTTTTTACACCTGTATAGCTTGACAAACAATCAATTTGATTATATGTTCAAGTAGCAAGAAAAGTCGAGGAGGCCGGTTGACCGACATAACTGAATTATTTGAAGTAGGATCCTGACGTGTTAATACGGAGCTAATATTGAAATTGTTAAGGTCGGGAGGGTTGGATCACGTGAGGAAAAGGGGTGTCTAATTTTACAAAAAACCCCAAGGATCCAATGTGTTTAATACTTTTTTTTATCCATAATTGCAAGCCCTTGGCATTATCTCACTTGGTGGTAAGTGATGATGATACCGAAGATCCCATGGGATCGGGCTTACCAGGATTCCTCAACGCAATGGTGAACTAGCTACTTCTATACCGGAACAAATAATTGCTATGGATATTGATGTTTGGCAGTAAGTCTTATAATAGATAAGATGGTGATAGCTAGCTATCCGGGCTCCTAAAACTCCAAAAAATCTACTACCAACCAAACAGAGTCTTACAAAGTTGGACACCTCTGGGAATCGAACCCGCGACCTCCTGATGTGGTTAAGCAAGCAGACTAGGCACTAGGCCACGAAGACGGTAAAATATGATATTGAAAAAGTAAAAGCCACTACAGGCTGAAACTGAAATCGTGAGCCAAATTTTAACTATGGTTTCTGCTCATGATACTGAACAACTTTCTCTAAGGAACCAATTCAAACTGAGCAAAAAAAATTGGACTTTATGTATGAAGTTGTCTACTCAATTTAAAATCCATTCCAGTCGAAACCGCATCAAAATCCGTTTAGTGGTTCTCTTTAAAATTGCGAAAAAAAAACATTTGACTCATAGCCGTACTTTTTGATGCCGGTTAAAATTATAAAAAAAAAACAAGAATCTACTAGTCCTGTAAAAATTATTTGACGCGAGTTTAACGTAAGTCAACCACTGTCATTTTAAACCTTCCAGTGTGTTAAAAACTTCTGAATAGCTATTAGCTACAGTCTGAGGCTCTATCAATACCCCACAGTAATATTAAGTACCTTTTGTGACATTCGACGCTGCATTACATTACAAGGATACATTACGGGACCCCTGTGTCTCACCCTAAATACTAATATGCATGACGTAATGATTGTGACGTCACTGTCGTAGTCAGTTTCTTCTCACCCTTTTGGGCAGGTAATCTACCGCGTTTATGACCCACGACTGACGTTTGAACGAGTGTCCCGGAAATGTTTTGTTTCACTATGTGCTTTAGTTAATGTTACTAAGAAAAGTAAATTAATCTGAGGTTGAGGATCGGTCTATAGCCGGCCGCATTCGCGAGTACTAAAGACGAATTATATATCGATACTTCTGGGCTCAAAGGGCGTAAACGCTAAATAGACCTTAGGCGTATACGCCCTTTGAGCCCAGAAGTATCGATATGATCATACGTTGGAATCTCCTACAAACTTTCTCGTTATGATTGCCCATTTTTACTAAAGAAATATAACGACGTTTGCACACGCAACTGATACCAGATCTTAGTCGCAAAGAGGGGGTGCAGGTTAGAGGTCATCTTTCGAAGAGCAGGAGTGGCCATACTGTAATTTTTGAACTCTAATACTATGTTGGGCGATCGGCTGATCTGTTAGGAAAGTAAAAATAGCTAATTTACTATATTTTTCTCTGGGAAAGCTTTTCAGTTTAATATGTAGAAGCCCCAAATCGAATAGTTTCAGCTGATTTTGGACTTTATATATGCAGTATGATGAAGCCATATTTTCATAAATAATTTCACAGAAAAAAAAAACTTGACTGCATGCAATGTATCTGTACGAATGATACACGGATTTTCATCAACTCATAGATACATAAATAAAAGCAGGGTAGGATAAAAAATGGGATCATAGTGGAATAGTCACAGGTACTTAATAGTCCGGGAGCTAAAGCTTTTAGTGTCCCATTTTTGTGTACATTACATTTATATGAAGGTTTAGGTAGGCTAGAGTTATTTGGGGAAAGTCACGATGTTAATAGTTTTGTTGTTTAATGTTTTTTTTACCAGATAACACCAGAAAGGAGGGTTATGTTTTAAGTTTTCTATGTATCCATCTGCGCGTTTGCCACCTCTGTCATAAAAAAATAAATAAATACGCCTGTTTTTTTGATTTTCGTGGCCGCGTCGTTCACACGGGCTTACTCACTACAAACGTGGTCATAACTGAATATCTAGTTTGACTGTAAGTGGCATTTTATCTCGATCATTTCCGTGCTTCGCAAGCCACGTTAAGCCGTTGGTGCCGGTGCTGTCGCTAGATGGCAGTCGTTAAGTCATGCCGGAGGCATTATAGGCCACTTAAAACTTCTGACACTGGGATTAACCACTAGCCCCACAACCTCCACCAATCCAGACTTGGCCCCCGTGTGTGGAGTATGGCCTAACCTTCCCGAGGTATGGGAAGAGACCCGTGCCCCTGCAGTGGGGACAATTATGGGTTGTTAACGAAGACACACAGATACATTAGGTTTCAAACTTGTTACACCTTCTTTTTACGAACTGGCCTTAAAAATTCCATTCATTTTTGTAAACAGATCCTTAGTCTCGTCAGTATTTTTCTGGTTGTTTGTAGTTTTCAGGAAACATTTCTACTTTTCCCAGTCTAAATAGTAGAGGATTTACGTAGGTAAGCTATTTCAGGTCTTAAAGTGCTTAAATAGTTTCCTATTAACTGTTCCTAGTACAATTTACTGACCTCTGTGTTGTCGTAACACGATAAATGTGTACGGCACTCATAAGAAAGAAGGCCGCAAACTATACAGGGTGTAACAAAATTGGTGTACGACCCGTTAACCGGGGACTCTACTCATCGTACTGAACAACTTTTGTTCTACGACTTTGCTCAAATCGCAAAAAAAATTTGGACTCTCCATACAAAAGTGGCAAAAATGGCAAAACAGATGATCAATTTGTATGGAGAGTCCAAAATTTTTTTGCGATTTGAGCAAAGTCGTAGAACAAAAGTTGTTCAGTGCGATGAGTAGAATCCCCAGTTAACGGATCTTACGCCAATTTTGTTACACCCTGTATAGGATTTCCGTATACTTTGCGGCCTTTTTCCTATAAGAGCAGTATAAAAAAACATGTCGTAAAAGGAAGAAAGAAATGTTTTCGAGCTGTGTTCTGTGTTGTGTAAGCTTTTTGTTAATCGACTTAAAAGAGTCTGTGCCAAGTGTTTAAGATAGGGAAAAGAGAAAAAAGTATTTTCGCATCGGATTGATTTTCAGAGCTTACAAAAGAGATTGTAACGTAATAAATAAAACTTTATCCTGAATGCTGCACATTTAAATCACGACATACATTAAATAGGAAAAAGAAAACAAATCTGATCCGAGAGTCGTGGGTTCGATCCCCACACAGGGCAAACTTTTCTGTGATGAGCAGAATTGTTTGCTCTGAGTCTGGGTGTATTATATCTATATATGTATGTATTTAAAAAATATATGTGTATGTATATCAGTCTCTGGTTCCCAAGATACAGGGAATCCTAGTTTGGGGCCAGATGACCGTGCTTGATTTGTCCCAGATATTATTATTCATTATTATTACTTATTAATAAACTTACCCAGGATGCAAAATTTTGGATGCAAAACCTGGACATCAATTTGTTATTATTTTAAAGCCGGAACTAAGAAAGGCTTTGTAATTGTTATTACTAATGTAATAATAATTCAAAATAGGAGGTCGCGGGTTCGACTCTTGGCAGGCCAAATTTTATAGGACTTGGTTTGGTTGGTGGTAGAGTAAATTCTTAGCATGCCTGGCTACCTACCACCATCTTTATCTGAGACTTACCGACAAACATCAATGTTAACAGCATAGATGTGTCCGGCATGGACATAAGATAGCCATTTTTGAGAATCTTTACGTTTTTCGTTTCCATCTTTTATCACCATCATCGCTTACCATCAGTCATCAATGCCAAGAGCTTATTGGTTGCGTTATGGTTGCACTCAATTATACTAGTGGTTGCGCCAATGCGCCTCTTTTCTTACGCGTCTGTTATATTATTATTATTCTAAATTATTATCTTTGCTTACAATTCAATGTCTTTCAATGTCTTTTTCATCGTATCGTTCCCGCATCGCATCGCGAATACTAGATTAATTATAAAACCCTTTTAAAGTGGAAAGTGAACCGCATCATCCATTTCGCTACACACAGATTTACTCACACAGAGAATCTGTCCACACAATCATCACTCCATATTCCATATTATCGTCAGTCATAAGCTTACATCTCATACTTCGGCTCCACATCGGTAAGTTTAATTTTTTCTTAAAAAATATATAACTAAATCTTTAAATCTCCCGCCTGGTTTGGCACTCAACGGCCAGCGGATGAAGCCGCTGCCCGGCCCAACCAACTAGTGAGATTATAATTTGACTAGTTTGACACTAAGCCTGCGGCGTAGACAGTGTTAAAAAAGTGCGGTTTTTTTATGGCAGAGGTGGCAAACGAGCAGACGGATCACCTGATGGTAACCGTTTACGTTCACAATTGAGACTTAGTATGGGAATCTGAAAAAAAAATGTAGATCGGATTTTTTTAATATTTTTCCTGTATTTTAAGTAACCCCTTAAAATTTCAAATTGACTTTTTGAACAGCCTGTATACAGTAACACAGCAGGCAGTGAGAACGCTAAGGATTCAAAAGACTAGGTCATGCATGATGCACATGATTACCTATACATACTGCTTATACAATAGTAAATAAGTTAGTAAATAAGTGTTTATTTGCAACAAACACACTCAAATTAAAAACATCGACACTAAAAAAGTAAAAGGAAAAACAAAAAAAGAAGAAATTGCTTCCAGCGATAAGACCGCCCACGTAGCACCACCAAATATCTTTTTTTATTTTTTATTAATGAAATTGTATTTTGTGTGCAATAAAGAGTATTTACTTATCTTATTTATCTTATCTTAGAATAAAACAAGTAAAAGAACAACAAGAGCTAAATCAAACAAAACTAAAATAAATGTACTATTAAACAACTAATAATAGATAGATAGATAGATAGATAATCCGTTTATTGTATTGCACACGTTACAAAAATAACAAAAGGCATAAAAACTTCCGATACAAGAGACCAAAATAAGGTAACTTACAATTACACTAATAAATATACAACAAAAACAATACAATACAACAGGGCCATAGCTCAGTGTAATTTTGCCTTTAAAAGGCAAAACACTTATATTCGGCTACCACCCGAACAGAGTTGCGAGATTAATTCAATTCATTGATATTTGTGTGTGTGTGTGTGTGTAATAGTTGCTAATCTAACTATATTAGGATAGGTATAGCTTACCTTTTCATTAACGCAAGTGAATAAGACAAAAGGAGCACGCACGTGTACACTGCACGCTTACAAATGCGACTAACAATAGTTTTCTTAACAATACCAGCATTGTACTACTAACAATGTTATTGAAGGTATTGTGGTTTGATCTGAGTGTGACAAGGGGAAAACTACAGATTTGACATTGTACGTGTAATCTATTTATTTAATTAAATAACGGTTGGTTGCCGGGATTCTGTGCCGAGCGCACGACTGCTGAGTTAATTTTTCAATTATTCCCGTTTTAGAGTAGATTCAACGTTATTTTTGTGATGGGGAAATAGCTGTGATTCAGATTCAGAGATAAGCGGTCATAAGAAGAGGATTAACTCGGGAGACAGCTCCGTTTTCCGAGTTCCAGCAGCAAACCACTTTAGGTGCTCATCACCCTTAGAGCCATGCCTTTCTTTTTTTTCTTTTTTTATGTGATAGGTGGCAAACGAGCAGACGGATCACCTGATGGTTAGCGATTACCACCGCCCATAGACACCCGCAACACCAGAGGAGTCAGAAGTGCGTTGCCAGCCTTTAAAATGATAGTACGCTAATAATTTACCTCCTTCAAGTTATTATACAGAGTGGCCGGGAGAGTGACGTCTAAAGATAGAATTTAGGTGCCTCGTGTAGAGGGGTATCCAAATCACCCCCATGTATGTTCCCCGATTTTTCGTAGTTTTCGAATTATGATTTCTTAAAGAAATTTTTGAAAAATTTCAACTGTAATGGCTCTATACGAGGCACATAAAATTTATCTTTGGACGTCACTTTTCCGGCCACCCTGTATATCATATTCTGACTATATCCAAGGTCTTAGTAGCGTGATATCTCTCATCTATATATTCACCGAGTAAGGTTTCGTTGAATACTGTATTGTAGTTTTCTTATAGATCAGTTGGGTTATTTTTTTCTACCAAAAGAAAAACTGAAATTTTCTGAATACCATGAAATATACATAATGCTAAAGGTAGTGCAGAATGCACTAGGGGCAACTCTAGGCCTTTATTATTAAAATTGAAATAATGGTGATTTCCAGTGACGAAAAAATCTATTTTCATGGCTTCTGCCCCACTGTGCTCTCAAAATATTCAGATAACAGGCATTTAGCACGCGTTATTTAATTTATACATGTACAATGATACTTTTAGATTATTAAATTGTTTTAATACCTTGTTTGTTTTATCCTGGCCAGTGCACTAATGAGTTTTTCGCAACTTACGGTTTTTCATACCGGCTGCTTTAACGGTGAAGGAAGACATCATGAGGCAACCTGCACATCTGATTTCGAGTTGTGTATGATGGTCGCGTTGTACACGTCCGTAGTAGGTGTAAATCTAAATGCCCTACACGTGACTGCGAGTGATGCTAAGTGCAACACTAGGCAATTGCCGTATATACCTTGTAGATAGAACGATTAAATGTGCCACACGATAAGAAGAAGAACTTTTAAAATATAATTGGCAATTTCATAAGTAAGTACCTATTTTGGTAAGCAACTATAAAAGTATCTCAACAAGTTTATAAACCCAAACAGAATACTGTCAAAATTATCGATCATTCTAAATCAGGGCATCGTCAAGACGATCCTAATGATAGGTGTGGGTTGCAAGCCACTTTGTCATTTCGAGACCGGACATTATGGGAGAGCCATTTTCTGGCCACTGCCTCGACGGATATAGTTTTGGGTGTGGCACAAATGGAAAATTTAATTGAGATCCTTGCTTTTACAAATTTCAATTTTACAGTGGTCTGAATCACAACTTTGTAAGAATGAATAGCAGATGTAGCTGAGGTATATTAGACTACGCGGTCATACCCTGCATGAGTTGTTTAGGTACTAGTCAAGTCTAACTGTCTTCTATCCTTTGTGGTAGATTAGGTTAAATAGTGCGACAGGATAAGAAGTAAAATCATGCAAAAAGTTCTCGGAGGTGGCGTACCTACCATGGATGTATCGTAAACAACCCCCATATCATCCCCACTGCAAGGGCACGAGTCTCTTCCCATATCTCGGAAAGGTTAGACTATACTCCATACACCACGGGGGTGAAAGTCCGGATTGGTAGAGGTTGTGGGGCTAATGGCCAACCACAGAGGCTTTCAAGATATGGCTTAACGACTGCCATCTAGTGATAGCAGCCGGCGCCAACGGCTTAACGTGCCTTACGAAGCTTGAATATGATTCAGATGGATTGGACGGTTTGTTATCTTAGTCGGGACTAGATTAAGTTAGATTAATATATCGGGAGTGGGATCCGCGACCTTCCAAAGTGAAACGAGTCGCTTAGCCAGTACACCAAGGAAGCGATCGATATATGCCATCAGCTAATGCTAGTTAATTCCAATCAAAAAAAGCAAAAGGTAAACAAACGTAGGCAACTGACGTTGACATGTGTCAACTCCATAGTAAGTTTGTTTACCTTTTGCTTTGTTTTGATTGAAACAAAGTATATATGTTACAACATCGTCAAGGTATTGCCAAACTCTTGTCTTTGCCAGTGAAAATAAAACTAAGGATTAGCACTACATCGCTTCAGCTTTTTACTTAAGGTTTCAAAGATTTGCAAGCAATGACACATTTCATATGAGGTCAAGACAGCTACTGCGTTCACGGACGACGTAATATTGAGGGTCAACATTATGGATTCTATTTCATGACATAATAATTTGAGTTCACTAATGAATTTACTTACTCGTATTTTCAAACGACTCCAACTCGGCTGTATATTGTTTTTTTTGTGTAAATGTTTGTTACAAGATTACTCAGTCAATTATGAATTGAGTGTGATGATTCTTTTTTTGTTTGTTAGGTCACACTTCAGAGGTGGTCACATAAATAATTTTTATCGAAATTGATTCATCGCTTTTTGAAAAAATCGACAAATAGCAAGAAAGCATAGCAAAATTGTAGTTTTTACAATTGAAGTCGGTTATTTGTTATGTGTTCAGCGTTAAAAAAAATTAAACTTAAACTGATTATTTCACTTCACTTCAGTTTTTTTTTTTACTTAAAACTAACACAGAAATCTTAGAATATGAAGATTATATTGCGCTGTTAGCAGTTGGAGTTGCGTTGTCAATTATTTTCAATTTACAACGATCTATCCCTTCATAAATTCATTTGGGTTGGTTACCGGGACTTTATACCGAGTACACGTCTGCTGAGTTAATTTTTAGAATAGAATAGAATAGAATAGAATATTTCCGTTTTAGAGTAGTTTCAACATTATTTTTGTGATGGGGAAATAGCTGTGATTCAGATTCAGAGATAAGCGGTCATAAGAAGAGGATTAACTCGGGAGACAGCTCCGTTTTCCGAGTTCCAGCAGCAAACCACCACGTGGAGCGTCTTTAAGTGCCCATCACCCTTAGAGCCGTGCCTTTCACTTGACATTGGCGTTTCGCCATTTTTTTTATTGAAGATTCTCCCATTTTTCACTAGACATTGGCAAAACCACTCTTTTAATGAGATGTGGAATACCAAATAGAAAAATAGAATAGAAATTCATTTGATGGTAGGTAATGATGATGCCGAAGATAGAAGTAGTCTTATCAAGCTCCGTTTAAGAATTACACAGACAAAAAATTCAGATTTTCCACTGTTTGCTCCACTTGCTTTATCATGCTCATATTATACACAAGTCGACGTCGGAGTTCCTGAGGGAAGCGTACTGGGTCCCACCCTTATTCTTGCTTATATAAATGACATACATAACACTTGCTTTGCTACACCACTTACTACTTCTGTAGTTACGCCACTACATATGAGTGACGTAACTACAGAAGTAGTAAGTGGTGTAGAGAAGCAAGTTTCACTCAAAGCGGCTGGCGTGGTCACATCGATAACACAGGTTAACTGACTACAGACTCCCTGGAAACTGAAAACCTAACCGTTTTTCCATTCACGACACTGAACTACTTTTCAAAAGGAATCCATGCTAAATTCTTTAAAAAAAAACTGGAAATTCTATACAGAATTAGTCGATACACCGACAAAATTGTATAATTAGTCAAATTTTCTTGCGCATCCAGTATATGATCCATAGTAAATGTCGGTTGCTTTATTAAACAGAACACCCTGTCAAAGCTTCCAGCTATTTTAGATCATGTATATCTATTTATCTATCGTATCTAGCTAAACTACCGATACGTTTACACCCTTACCAACTTAACTAGTTATGACGTCGAACAAATCATGCCATTCCTCTGCACACTAAATAAATCTCACTAAATAAGATTGCCGATCGATAAATTTAATCTCTAACGAGAGTGAGTGGGCACGTTCTGGGAAAATGTGGGTAAGATATTTTGGCCAGCAAAAAATATGCTGAGTCACCTTATGGATTAAGATTTACGTGCGTATGAGACCATTGATATGGTTGGAATATAATACGTGTTGAAGGCATATTTTTCTAGTCGATTATTTGAAAAAGAGTACCTTAGGCTAAGACCTAAGCTTATGTAAGTTTCTTTTCGACTAAACTTAATGTACGGGGGTTTGAAAAAGGTTTCGAAATAACTTAATATGGGTTTTTACTCATGAAATTGAAAATAACATTTTTATTTGTTGAAATCTCATTTTTACTTCTACTGCGTTCTAAGCTTTGGGGTAATATGAATGTATGTATGTTTATCAGTTACATTGTTGAGTCCTTAATTTTTACGTAGATTCATCTTGTTCCAAAGATTGACATAAGATATTTTTTTTTATCGATTTTTGTTGAATTTATTATTATCTTACCTTATGATATCTTAAATTAATTGAAGGGGTGACTTCTAAGTGATCTTTGACTTGTCAAGAGATTGGCAAACCAAAGACAATTTTATTTTCATAAGGAGAGAGGTAATGGCTTCTAAGGTTATACAGCCTTGTTTTGTGTCTACAGCCTACACTTCATTAAAAATGTCTATTGTAAAAGTCCGTCGTTCATGTTCATATTTGTTGTTAAAAGTTCTACTGTTTTTGGAAATATCAATTACTAAAGACGTCAACATAACAAAAATAAGTTTAACCTACGACAAGGCGACATGACCAAGAAGCCTTAGTATTCATATCTAGAAGTATCTTATCTTACTGAAATTACTTAAAATCGTCTATTTGTACACCGAAAAAAGTTTTTGACTTCAATACAACAAGAACGTATAGTTATTTAAAAATAGTTATTCTAACAAAAAACTAGTTATAATCAGGGTTCGGAAACCGGTTTTTTGAAAATACCGGTTTCGGTCATTGACCCCTATATCGAAATAATTTCGGTTAAGGTTTCGTTCAGGTTTCGGTTACCGGTATATTTAACCGGTTTAACCAAAACCGATATTTTTTCGTTCGAACGGAATTAACCAGTTAATTTGAAGAATATGCGACTTTGTAGGCATGTTTGCCGCGTGCAATCAATTGAAAGCGTGCGAGAAAGTGAGCAGAAGACTCGGGCAGTGGCACCCGCGCGACGCGCCTGTACTTGACTAAGTTTGGTTTTAACCGGTTAATTTAGTTCTTATTTCGGTTAGAAAACCGCTTCCTAATTAACCGATATTTTATTCAAATTTACCGGTTAAGCTGGAAACCGGTTTTAACCTGAACGGAATCGTTAACCGAAATTCGAACGAAATTAACCGGTATTTGTTAACCGGTTCCGAACCTTGGTTATAATTAATAGAATTTTTTGCAGTGATTAGTAATATTTACTTTTTAAATCTAGTTAAAACACAGATTGTAGTGTTTACCTTACCACTGCATAGTAAGCATTAATGATGCGATAGTAATGAATACTGAAAAACGGTACTCTTTACAATGAAGTTTGTTGTCCATTATAATCGGATTGTAAGGTGAACATGAAATGTTCTGTTATATTAACAAATTGATTAACCTAGATTATTAATGACGGCAAAGCGTTTAGTTGTCACAAATAGAACTAGACAATATCGTACGGATAACGAGATTCTAGTTACATGTAGCAGAAAATTTTTTTCAGCGTATAAAACAGTACAAAAGTAAGGTATCTACTTATTTCTGGATCAGAAGAAACTAGACTTTCAGAACTATGAATATCGAAACCCATGTTACATCATCCGAACAACGAAAGTTCGAAACTCCATCCAACTTGTTAGAATACATATGGGGGCTTTCTTTTACACGTAGAATAAAACATTTCTCTTCCCAACTCACGAAAGTTGTTATTAAATGGCCAATAAAAAGTTTTTGCCCTAATTCTTTTGGGTTCTGGCCTATTCGTTTGATGTCATTCATATTCTTATGATTGCGCACCAAGTTTGTATAGTTTTTGGTATTTTGTTTGAGTTTTAGCTATCGTTAAAGTCTGAAGGTAAACGTTAGGTTCTAAAGCAAATCTAGACTAGTCTGAAAAATATATTTTACTTGCTTTAACAACCTACAGCGTTTCCTCAGCTGCTGGGGCACGCAGCTCTTCCCTTAGCTAGTACATACATACTCCACACAGGGGCCAAGTCCGGATTGGTGGACATACGGGGGGCAAGTCCGGACTAAAGGGAATACTCGTAGTTTACTTAACTGTTCAGTTGGACCAAGTCAGTAAGTAACGAAGTAGTATTATATAATCTGTGGTAGTGTGTTTTTAAAATTTTCTCATTATAATGGAAAACTGATCGATGTGATTTTGCACATAGATAGTTTAGAGGGTGGGATGAGACCACAGTATAAATATTATACAGTATGGACACTCTCTACCGCTCTCTGAAGGCTAATCCCCCCTGTGTGACTTATAAGTGACTAGTTGTCAAGAGGTTAGCAAACCAAAGACAATTTCAACCTTCAAAAAAAGCGTACTCCCATATTAAAGGCCAGCAACGCACTTGTGACTCCTCTGATGTTGCAGGAGTCCATGGGCGGCGGTAATCGCTTACCATCAGGTGATCCGTCTGCTCGTTTGCCACCTCTGCCATAAAAATAAATAAATAAAATAAAAATATTATCATAAGGAGAGAGGTAATGGCCTCTAAGGCTATACAGACTTGTCTCGTGTATACGGTATTCACTTCATTAAAAATATGTATTAAAAAAGTCTGTCATTACAAGTTCTACTGATTTCGGAAATAACAATTACTAAAGATGTTAACATTACAAAAAGAAGTGTAACCTAAAACAAGGCGGTATGACCGAGAAGCCTTAGCCTAAGCACCCCTAGATACTCACATACATATTAACACGTGCACAGACAATGTACTGCAGTAAACAATAACGCGATATTTGTATGAAGTGTCCGAGGTGTGAGAAGAGACTTAGGATGCTGTATATACCGAAAATAAAATTTGAATCGGAAAAACGTTTTGACAGTATTTCATGCTTCTTTTTCTTATCGTGTGGCACATTTAACCGTTCTATCCACAAGGTATAGACGGCGGTTGCCTAGTGTTGCACTTAGCATCACCCGCGGTCACGACTAGGGCATTTAGATCACCTACGGACGTGTGCAACGCGACCATTATGCACATCTAGAAATCAGATGTGCAGGTTTCCTTACGATGTTTTCCTTCACCGTTAAAGCAGTCGGTATGAAAATGCACGTAAGTTTAGAAAAACTCATTGGTGCACTGGCCAGTATTTGAATCCACGACCTCTGAATAGGAGGACGAAGTCGCTACCCGCTGCACCATCGACGTTTTTTTGATGCTGAACCTAATTCTTAGGCTGAGCAGCAGGCAAAAGCTAGTAGGAAGATTTAAACCGATTTCAAACATACTGGTTTTCAATTTGTAATTTATTTGATTTTGATAAGAGGATTTTAGACGTCAGGTCTTTAGCTTTATTTACTTACTCGTTTTAATCAACTCTCTATAACAGTTTTTTCTTAATTATTTTAAATTTAATTTAATAATTTATATTTAATATACATATAGGGTGTAACAGAAAGGTGTATAATACTTCAAGGTTGGCTTTTACCCATCAAACTGAACAACTTTTGTTCTACAACTTTGTTGAAATCGCAAAGAAGTCTGACTTTTCATACAAACTTAGTTCGCCAGTTGATCGATTTGTATGAAAAGTCCAAAAAAATTTTTGCGATTTGAACAAAGTTGTAGAACGAAAGTTGCTCAGTTTGATGGGTTAAAGCCAACCTTATTATCACACCTTTCTGTTACACCCTGTATATTAATAAGGCTTTCCAATTGAGAATAAAAAAAAAACTTTCAAGCCTGTAAAAGGTACTCTCCCAATTTCCTACCACTTTTTATCTACTTACTCCCAAAAATATGCGCATAGCTTACCTATTCTGTGTCGTAACTTATGCACAGATGTAGATAGGTAAAATAATGTAGTGATGAGGGACGTATGTCTAGGTCGTAAAGTTTCTTTCCCACCTATAAATGGACAAAGCGTTTCTTTTGCAAAAACGTGTGGAACTTGAGTGATGACGTGTGGACTCCGCCCCGAGAGTTGCCTAACGTTCATACTCTATTTGCGTTGTACGTTCCACTAGGGTCCTTGAACAATTGAACCGGATAAGTTCGTCTTATGGTATCTGGATAAGTAGGACTTAAAACTGGGGTTTTTACTCATAGTTCTGAAATTGTAAATATCTAGGGTGTTAAAAAAAGTGCGTTTGAAATTTTAAGGGGTTAATCAGAATCAAGTATAGAATAAACTAAAAATACTAAAAAAATCCGATCTACATTTTTTAGGGTTCTATACCTCAAAAGGAAAAAAGGAACCCGTATACGATCACTTCGTTGTCTGTTCGTCTGTCTGTCTGTCACAACCATTTTTCAGGAACGCGTAGACGTATCACGTTGATATTTATATCAAATACTTAGAGGCCTGCAATCCCTTGAAGTTGTGAAAAAATCAAACTTCTACGCCAACGCAATCAAGTGATGCGGTCGTTTATGCCGTATATTTGGACACTCGCATGGGAATCAAAACCTATAGGGTAAGTACTTCTCGTATACCTAGAATCATGAAATTTGGCAGGGAGCAATCTCTTATAGCACAAGTAAACGGAAAAGTCCGCAAAACCAAAAATTTTTTGTTGCATCACAATTTTTATGTGATGTAACAAAAATTTTTAGGTTTTCGGACTTTTTCCTTGCGGCGAGTGTCCAAATATGTGGCATAAACAGCCGTATCTCTTGATTGCGTTGGCATAGAAGTTTGATTTTTTCACAGCTTCAAGGGATTGCAGGCCTGATGTTTGATATAGAGTGCAAGACATATCTAAATATGAATTTATATATACGGAACGCTCGGTGCGCGAGTCCAACTCGCACTTGGCCGGTTTTTTCATTTTCCCATACTAAATCTAAATATAACTTTTTTGTAAGTTATTTTATTTCCTAGACTTGCTGGACTGAAGGGGTCGTGGCTCAGTGTCACTTGCGTGGTCGAGTCGGTCACGCAGTTTAACTGACTACAGAGACGGTTATAATCTGGATGGGTCTGACTATTAGTGGAATTTATTTAGACCATTTTTGTGCTGCTGTTGAAGATAGCTGCTATCACTAGATGGCAGTCATTAAGCCATGTCGGAGGTCTTATATCCCGTGTGTGTGGAATACGGCCTAACCCCACACCCCGGACACTTCATACAAATATCGTTTTATTGTTTACTACGTAGAAATTTGACATTTCTTCATGTCTGTACACGTGTTAATGTGTGTGTGAGTATCTAGGGCTGCTTAGGCTAAGGCTTCTTGGTCATACCGCCTTGTTGTAGGTTACATTTCTTTCTGTTATGTTGACGTTTTTAGTACCTAATTGATATTTCTGAAAACAGTAGAACTTTTAACGAAAGATATCAACGTAAACGACAGAATTTTACAATAGTCATTTTTAATGAAGTGAATACTGTATACATGAGACAAGGCTGTATAGCTTTATTTTTTTTGATTTTTTAATTTTGCCATTAACTCTCTCCTTATGAAAATGAAATTATGTTTGGTTTGTCAATATCTTGACAACTTGTCACTTAGAATTCACGGGGGGGGGGGGTGAGGTAGCCTTCAGAGAGCGGCAGGGAGTGTCCAGACTGTATAATGTCCTTATTTATACTGTGAGCCTAACCTTTTCGAGACCAGTGCGCCTACAGTGGGGACGATATTGGTGGTTAACTGGACAAAAGCGGAATGTAACACATTGTTGGCCACTTAGTCTGAGATATGGACACTTTAGTCCTGTTACGTCTGCTTTGTTTCGAGATACCTACGTGTATTAAGAGTAACACTTCCTTTTCTCTTTACTTTTTAAAACCACATTAACAAAAAAAAATAAGGCTGCTTTTTATCCTTTGTTATCTGGGGATTAAGACAAATCTAACGACAGCCATGCAAACTGAAATCCCTCAGTCCGTTTGGGCTACAGGAGGTAATAATAATAAGGGTGCTGTCCGTGTGAACTGCGGCCTGCTCTTGTCATTGGTTTTTGGAATTGTTAGACATTAGCTACAAATAACTTTTACTTTTATCTCTTTTGAATCCTTTCTTTCTTTTTTCTTATTTTTTTATATTTTATTTACAGACATGATATTGATCTAGCATTAAGATGTAATAGAATATAAGACTTTTTTCAAAAAATATGTTGGAGGGAGTTTCTTTGGGGCCCGCCGTTTCTTCTCACTCCGCAAACACTTCCCGAAACGGTGGGTATACGAGTTCCGGGTGGTAGGAACCTCGTATTAGGTAGATAAAAGAATGACGTTCGAAAAGTGTACACTGCTACCTACTTCGAATAAAATATTTTCATTTCATTTCATTTCATCATCCAGGCATTCGGATAAAATGAATGATTATAAATATTATAAATGCGAAATTATGGTTTGTTCCACCTTCACGCTGAAACTATTGAACGGATTTGGATGAAATTTGGTAGGTAGATAGATAAAACACTCGGCTAACACATAGGATACTTTTTAACCCTAAAAACTGAAGGGCTCCCGGAGGATTGCGTAAAAACTCAAATTTTTACTTCTTCACTAGATGGCGCCACCTTAAAATTTTCTTCGTCTCTGGATCCAATTCTGAAGTCCACGCACATGAAGTCGCGTGCGGAAGCTAGTGAATAAATATTAGCTACCTAAGTACATACGTTATCCAAGCTATGTACCTCATTAGAGGTTTCGTAGCAATCAGTCGTGGTTCATTGCTGCTCGTGTGATCACGCAAGTTAACTGACTACAGAAACAGGCATAATCTGGATGGGTTTGGCTGTTGGTGGCATTTATCTCGACCATTTTCTTGTTTCTCAATGCACATTGCCACAATATAGATGACTCTTTAAGTCGTCCTGCCGGTTGCTGTCACTAAATGGCACTTTTCAACCCACGTCAGATGGTTTAAACTTCTGACTCTGGGACTATCAAATTTCACCCAAATCCGTTCAATAGTTTCGACGTGAATGCGAAACAAACAACCAAACATACATCCATACTTTGGCATTTATAATATTAGTGAGATATAGAAAGTAAGATGACGTCATTGTAATCACAATTTACTTTTCATACAAATCGGTCAGCTGATTGACCAATTTTTTTATCGGAAGTCCAATAGCTAGGCCATTCGCTTCACATCAAGAGGTCGTGGGTTCGAATCCCGGCGTCCTTTGTAGAACTCGGTTTGGTAGTGTTAGAACATTGTCTGACTCCACCTGGCTAGCTACCACTATCTTTTTAATCCAAACAACATCCAACAATGTTAATAGCATTGATTTGTTCCGTATAGTCCGTATTTGTTCCGGTATAGTCTTCATTTCAGACAAAAAGGTATCCTTAAAATATTAGTAAGTTAGTTACAAGATAAGATAGCTAGTTCCCTATTGCCTTGAGGAATCTTGATAACTCCACTTCCATCTTCGGCATCAGTCATTTACCATCAGGTGACATGATGTCAACGGCTTACCAATTTTTAAATAAAATAAAAATATGACATGTTGTCACATACTTTACTAAGCTGTCAGCAAACAACGAATCAGTTCCTCAAAACGGTCTGTTAGCAGATATGGATTCGGAAGATGTCAAGTGGTGAGATTGTTATATCTACTGACAGTGTTCTTGACATAAGAGGCTTACATGGGCATAGAAAAGTTGATGTTATTTTTATTTTGTCTATTTCTGTAGGGTGTAGTACTTATAAGGTTATGTAAGTAAGACTGTGAGGCCAAAAAATCATTTCTAGAAATATTGGTCTTTTTTTAGAAATAGCAATCATTTTACTCATGTCGTGATGTACGTATCACACTAAATAAAGCTTATTTAATTGGCTACTTTTTTATCATTTCGTACACAGTTAACAAATAGGCATGAAAATATGCTTGTATGATGTTACGTATGTTCACATAATTGGCCAAATAGTTCAAATACTTCGTTGTCCGTTCGTCCGTCTGTCGGTCTGGTTGATGAAATGAATCTTGCCAAATTTCATGATTCTAGGTCAACGGGAAGTACCTTATAGGTTTTGATTCCCATGCGAGTGTCCAAATATGCGGCATAAACGGCCGTATCTCTTGATGGCGTTGGCATAGAAGTTTTTTTTTTACATCTTCAAGGAATTGCAGGCCTAAGTATTTGATATAGAGTTCAAAACATGTGTGACTATGAATTTATACTGAACCCTCGGTGCGCGAGTCCGACTCGCACTTGGCCGGTTTTTACACCCTGTATTAGTTTATTTACCTGCCCCCCCAATATTCGAGGAATAATTAATATTGTACAGAAACACTGACAATAAGAAGAGCGAGATATTGAAATCTCCTTGGTAAACTGTTGAAAAAACAGTGTTATAAGCCGTTAGTGACAAGAAAACTTTTCTCACAAAGAAAATTATTCTTTATCGATACAAAAAACACAACGGGTTGATATATCTTATTATCAAACCTTAGTTCCAAAAAACGCCACCAGACCGCGTTTTGCCGCTACGTTAGTCGAAGCGTTGGTCTCGTAGCGGTGTCACGCACCCTATGACGTAGTCCCTCCCTGTAGCGACTACGAATCTCCTTGCTTAATACGTAAACGGAATAAATTAAAAACTATTTGATAAAGAAAGAAAAAAAAACGTTAAGTGTCAGTGTTGTAAACTTAAAAAGTAAAGAGTTCGGAATTCAAAAATTTTTGTTTGTGCAGTTATAGTAAAAAGTTGATTTCAGAATTTGAAGTTTTTAGTGATGTGGTAACTTTTTAAAGTGATAAAATTGTTCGGTTTTCGGTAAAAACGTTTTGTGGAAGCTGAAAAACAGGTAAGTCCATATTCCATAATTAATGCATTTTTTGTACGTTTTAGATTTTTTGTTGATTGTTAGGTCTATTTACGTGGGATTTCTACAACTGCGAGTATAAATTAATAACATATATTGTAATACAGAATTAGCTTAACAAACAAATATATGTTGATTTCACCAAAATACAGTTACACCAAAATACAAGTATATTTTTAAAATTTTATTTTCGAGACTCAGATAATTATCTGAGTCTGCTACCGCCCCGCCCCGCGGCCGCCTCTTTGTGTGTTGCGCTTAAAGGAGTCCTATCCCCTACGGGTAAGATCCGGTGTCAGTTGCTTTTAGCGTGTAAACTGTACAAACGTCATACTATTGTCCGAGGTATGGACTTGTATGACGAATGGGACACAAAATATGGCATCGATTCATAGAAGTGCGTTTCCCGAAGTGTTTTTTTTTTATTTGGGAAAAAGTACAGCTCATTCTATTTTTTTTTGCTTAATTTACTTCAAACTTAAATAATAGAGCCTTTACAATTTTCCACGACATACATATAAAGAATGACTGCTGAATTTAAATCAGTTACTTACTTCAAATAAAGTAAAATCAGTATACCTAAAAGTACAAAAAATATCCGGGTTTCCCTCCGGGATTAGCCAATGCCTTCTCAGAGTAATCTGGTGTGACGTTCGCTAATCCATTATTACCTCGGATCCTCTTAAAAAGGTACTCGAGGACTTCGTCGTCCTATTCTACCCGCTTAAAAAAGAAGGCCGCAAAATACACAGGGTTATATTTGGACCCCCCACCAAAACTTCACAGTGGCTTCTACTCATAAAACTGAGCAACTTTCCCCAAGTAACCAATGGTCAATTCGCAAATAAAATTTTGGGCATCTCCATACAAAATGGGCCGATCACGTGATCAAATTAGTGTGAAAGGTCCAAATATTTTTTGCGAATTGACCATTGGTTACTTGCGGAAAGTTGTTCAGTTTCATGCGTAGAAGCCACTGTGAAGTTTTGGTGGGGGGTCCAAAAATAACCCTGTATGGAGTTTTCGTGGACTTTGCGACTTTTTTTCTTATGGAGGCAGTACTAACGACAGGTTTTTACGATGGATTTTGTAACAAGGTTTGGTTCATTGATAGCTTCGGTTCGGTGGGTTTTAATTAAAAGATTTCTCAAATTTAAGAGGTTGCGACAGGATTCCGAGGGTTTATTTAGATTTTTTTTTGTGAAATTACTTGTAGGATTGGGTATTCTGTGGTGAAATGCTGAATATTACATGGGGGGATGTTGTGACAGACACGAGTATTAGACGTTTTCAAGCCGCCTCTAAGGCGTTTAATCTCACTATACAGGGTGTAAAGGACAGGTTTCCGAAAACTTTAAGGGCTTGCTCAGTAGATGAAACTGAACAACTTCCCACAAGAATTTTTTTCAGGAAACGAAAAAAATCTGCTTCTCCAAACAAAATTATAAACTTGATTGGACAGTTTGTATGGAGAAGCCGATTTATTTTCGTTTCCTAAAAAAAAACTTATGGAACATTGTTCAGTATCGTCTACTGAGCAAGCCCTTAAAGTTTTCGGAAACCTGTCCCTTACACCCTGTATTTCTAAGCTTCTGTGTGTCAAGTATGTCCTAACCATCCCTAGATACGGTAGGAGACCCGTTTGGGGTAGTAGGGATGCAACCTAATATTATTGTTACCTATCTATATTTAGAATATTACTAAAAATAAACTTAACATAAAAAAGATGCACTTTGTATATTATTGTATATTACGGGCAGCCATGTTCAATCTTTAATTTTTCCGCAGGATTATAAAATCAATGTTTTATTTTATTTTACACTGTAAGCCCTGGGTATTATCTTACAGATAATATTTCCCAACGCAATGAAGGACTGGATATCCATCCAGATACATGCCGGAACACATCAATGCTATTAATATCGATGTTTGACGGCAAGATTAAGACAAAATGGTGGTAGCTAAACGGGTTAAGAATGTCACAGATTAATTCGACTAACTGATGGAAGGAGAACCATAAAAACTATTTCCACGCGGACGGAGTCATAGGCAAAAGTTAGTAAACTAGACAAATATTGAAAATAAATATATTTTCTTTGATTCTCGAATCACATCAGCCTGTATATGTAAAAAAATAAGTAAAAGAATCTTTAAGAGTTAGTTTTAAAGATATAAATGATTTCAATCAATTGTCAGATTTTTGCCACTTTCTTCAGTATAAAGATCCTAAGGAAGTCAGTCTTACAGCTATAGCTTAGTTTAACCTTAGCTCGACCCAGTTACTTCCATTGACAGCACCGTATTGTCAAGTTGTTCATTACAAATGTAACAGGAATTGCGCTTAGAACTTCCAGTGTCATTGAAATAGGTTAAGCTATTTATAGGACAAGCAAATATAATTAAACAAGTTCTAACTAAACCTACCTTTACGATATACCTTTAGATTCTATTCTAGAGTTTAGAACCATACGTCATTGATTTTCCTATTCAAAATCACAGTGTTTATTTGTATGAATAGAGATTTAGAAAACTTAAACATCTATGAAAGAAGATTTTTGCTATGTCCATTGTAGTGAGCTATTCTGTCTGAAAAGAAAACGCTCCATACAAAAAGTATAGGTATAAGTGACGTCACTGCATAGGTTTTTCTTCGTCACATGAATGAAGCGTGATGTACAAGAATGATTAACTCTTTCAATTATTATTTTACGTTGTATACTATCCTAGAAGAACACATTTCACAAATGTTACGGAGATTCTAAAAATAGATTTTATTTTAACTTTGCAGCATTTTGGAAATTTCACAATTTTGAACCGTAATAAAATAGTAAAAATAAATGTAGCGTACTAGATTTCTTATAGTTTTTTTTTGTTTCGACGTGACATATTCTATAATAAAGAGTATTAATATATGTACATCATGATCTGCCGAAGACGTCTACTGCTGGACAAAGGCCTCTCCCAAGGATTTCCACACCGTTCGGTCCTGTGCTACTCGCATCCAGCGGCTTCTCGCAACCTTCACCAGGTCGTCGGTCCATACTTAACGTATTATTACAGGGTGAAATAATATTCACCTTATTTAGGTACGTTAAAAGGAATTTCTACGAAAATTCAAAAACTTTTCTGAATGAATCCATAGAAACGGAGTACGCGCTTACTTTTACTGGAGTTTCCAAGTTTGCTAATTAACGTGATATTTTTTATGAGACAGAATTCTTATTTATGTATTTTGTTCCGTCTTTATGGGTTCCAAGATAAAAAAAATAATGTTCTGAGTAAAAAACACAGGTTACTTCTTCCTAAAAAGTTTTAAAAAGATCTTCAAAAGTGAGAAGGGAAAAATTCCTTCAAATGCCAAAATGCAAAGTAAGCATAGCAAATTTTGAAAAAATATTTCTTTGTTACAATTTTAAATAAATAAATATATTTTTAAATAAATTTTTATTTGGGCTACCAACAGTTAATAATATGATACATATTACACAAAAGTATGGTTACATAATAGAACAATTTAGATGTTAGATGCGTCCCCCTTGTTAAATAAAATTTCATTTCTAGCTCCCCGCAAACAACAACAGTCCTGTCGAAAAAAAAAACTTTTCTATGATTCTACCAGTAAAAATTGTTATGCCAATAACTCTTTCATTCGAAGAGCCTGCAAGCTTTATAATGAGGAATTAAATGATATAGACTTATTTAATTGTAGCCTTACACGTTTCAAAAAGGACGCTCTCGCAGTGCTTTCTGGCTGTGCTTAATTCTTCTACGATCTCAATCAATTGTTGCTATGATAGGGTATTTTATAGAAGAAATGCTGTTTAGTGAATAATATTTTACAATTAATCATTGATTGATAGTAAATACCCTATTGTATTGTATTTTGTATTTATTTTGCGTTGTATTTTGTATAACATTTTTGTATTTCGTATTAAACACTTAGAGAACTATAGGTCTACCTTTAATAAGAAATATGTAATAACATAAGCAAGTGACTGTTTGTTCTTTAATAAAATAAAATAAAACAAAAGTAAAAAAAATAACAGGTGTCCGCTAATGGATATATTTTCACAACGTTCAGACTAATTTCATAATGTGTGTTTATTCCACAAAAGAATACAACTTTTTTATTGATTTATCCATAGAGTTGTCGAGAAAACTGTATATTTAAAATTAAACTGATATCTTATGATGCCAAGGGCTTACCAAATTGAGGGTGAAAAAAAACTGAAAATGACAGTTTACTCTTTGTTAGTATAAACATGTATACAAAGATATAATTTTATGTTGCATAGAAAAAGCGTTTTAAACCATCCACGAATGCAGATACCTTTATGACGAAAGTTAAAATTTAAATAGTCAAGCACTAACGCGAAACTTAGTCTTTAAACAATAGATTTATACTATCCAACGACTGCAAATACCATAAAACTGCAACTAAACTAACGTTCTAACTTCCTACAGTCATAAAATATACTGAAAAACGACTCAACAATTCATTTTTTCCCGCTTTTTCCTTTTTTCTCTTCCCCATTTCGCGGTTTCCGGCGTAAAATAGTGTTGGCAGAAAAAAGAATTAATGCACCTCTCTAGGATATAAAATCTTTTTTCTGGCTGACTGTATTTAACATGAAACGCTTTACGAGGCATGGAAGGTATAAATCCCACATCTTGGGAAAGTGTTAAAAGAGTTATGGCTTAAAATATTGAGGTATGTAGAATAGGATTAAAATATGTTATAATGCTTATTTCAGTGATCATATGTTTTTAAAAGAAAAAAAACCTGAAAAAAGTATTTAATAACCAGAGACAACAAAAAACTTTACATAGCTCTGCTATTAACTTAACACATTGTGTGTGGGTATAACGTTTCAGCTTTCGCCATAATGCAGTGTAAGCATCTGCAGTGAAGATATTACTGCAGATGCGTGTGCAAAATGCGTTCCAGTGTATCAGTTATACAGACGCCAGAGAAGTTTTGAATATAAATAGCGAATAGCGGACTCAAGTGAAATAAAAACTCGACTGCATAAAACAAACGTATTAAAAATTTAATAACTCATGAATTTGAACAACTTTGGACAAGATCCTTATCAATTTTCAAAAAGATATTGGACTCTAAATACAAAATTGGCTGATTGGCCTATCAATTTCTATGAAAAGTCCAAAAAATTTGTGCGAATAAAATTCAGTATAGTTTCCATAGGAAAAGTTAATTAGTTTCATTAATTCTGGTATTTTTACACGCTGTACCTATTTCTGGAGTGCACGCAGCGAGTGACAGAGCTGGATGGAGAGCACTCTGCGCCTTCTCTAGGCCATGATGGTCACGATCCTCAGCATTGAGGGAACGACGGATTGGATTTGGATTTGTATTTCTGATGATGAAGGCGAAATTTACGACATCTCGCACCTTAAAAGAACTTTTTAAAAAAAATGTGTTGAAGCGAGTTTCTTCGGCCAGTCGTTTCTTCTCACTTCGCAAACAGTTCCCAAAACGGCAGATATAACGAGTTCCGAGGAACCTCGTATTAGGTAGATAAAAAAAATCATTTAATTTCTTTCCAAATCTATTATTAATCCGTTTCGGTTACAGGCGCTAACGGTAAAATCGACATAAATAGATACTCCCGGAAAACGTTACCGTCCGCTCGGGCAGTCTGGTAAACAGATTTAATAACATTCGTTATTTTACAAATTTGCTGAAACAAGATATTGTGATTTTGCTTCCAATTTTAAACTGATTGAAATTTTCGATTTATCGAAATATCGGAAGAAAACTGGATCATCACCATCAGCCGAAAGACGTCCACTGCTGGAAAAAGACCTCCCCCAAGGATTTCCACACCGACCGGACCTGTCATGAAACTTATCATTTGTCCTTAGCAATTAATGCAAGAATATCAAATAAAAGAGACGGCTTTTTATACTAATTGCTAGCTGATTCGCCAAATTTGTATGGAAAGTCCAAAAATCTATTTCTTTTGCAATGGATGTTTGTGATGAAATCAAAGTAGAGTTTTTGGCTAGATTTTAGAATATTTTATTTAAATTCAAAAAAGATGTACTGCGTATCGTATACTAAGATCGTCTCGTTAGCCATATTGATTTTGAAGTGAGACGGCACATGAGTGAAAGAGACGGGTGATTGGGATCCATAGATTGATAGTTTCACAGATCATAGATGCGTAGACATAAAAATAAATAAAAAGTTCTTTAACTTTTTATTTATTCGTTTTTTTCTTCTCCAAATACTTGAGGAGGACCTTATTCACATAATACGCACGTTTAGTGTAATAAGATTTATTTATTAGAAATATTAACTAAAACCAAAACAGATTATTATAATAATAATTATTTTTAGCATGAGTTTTTATAATCCTAATACCTACCTAGTTACTCCTATAACTATACCGTGCTCTATTACAGCTTTATCCCAAAGTACTTCTCCTACGTCTAGTCTGCACAATGAGTGGAATTTAAGACTTCCTATAGAGGACCTAGGGTTCAAATGTAGGTCACAGAGAGATAGACTACCAAACTTGAGGATAAAGGCATACTGGAGTTGAATGCAATTGAATAAAGCGCCTTTGAGCTTTAAGCTAAGCTCACTTTTCACTATGCTGCATCCGTTTGGAAATGAATTTGCTCTATGTGGTTTTTAGTTATGCGTTTGAAATAAAAGAATACGGAAAATTAATTTTGATATAACTTTAAATTTTTAAGTGCATTGCATTCTGAAACTAATTTCATATAATTAGAATTCATAATTAGTTTTATAAATTAAAACAAAAAACTGAGAGCAAGCCAACAATGATGCGTACTTTTGCAATAACTTTTTGAAATAATTTTCTTTTTTCGTTTAATAAAAAAATCATTCTCTATACACTGTCACCGACAGTGACATTATTCCACCTGATGCCGAAGATGTAAGTGGACTTACCAAGATTCCCCAACATAATGGGGAACTGACTATCTTATCTCCATACCGGAATAAATCTACGAAACGATTATTCTTTTTTTTATGTGATAGGTCGCAAACGAGCAGATGGATCACCTGATGGTAAGCGATTACCGCCGCCCATAGACACCCGCAACACCAGAGGAGTCACAAGTGCGTTGCCGGCCTTTGATATGGGAAAGAACTAATCAAACAAATCTTCTCCTGGAACTGAATAAATTTCAAATTTCTTCATATTCAATACACGAAAAAAGCACTCGGATATAGCATACTTAGTTGGCCAATCAGATAATCGCTTTCAAAGTATTTTCCGCGAATCCGGAAGTTGACTGTTATGTAATCACTTAAATTTTCATTACATTTTCAATTTTTAATTTATAAGAATTTCCTAATTAGTATGCAAACTACTATTTTGTACAATGACGTCATCGTACAAAATTTCAAACATTTTTAGAACAAAATGCCGTTTTTGACATTTCATAAAAAGTAACTCAAATGACTAGCAGTCAACTACCGGATTGATGACGAGTTCCTTCCTTGACAAATATTGTTCATTTCTAAAGCCCCCGTTTTAATATTTTTTTAGCCCTTATATAAGATGCAGTAAGAAAAAAAAACTTTTTAAGAAAACAAGTAAAAAAGCTTAGGTATTTATTTACCACTTTTCTTAAACAGAAATAAAAGCGGAAGAGTCCATCTTTAATTAAGAGTTTTCCGTAACTTTTCCAACGTATTTACGAGTAAGTACGCGTCAGTAAGTTCGGTTAATGAAAATGAAGAAAGTGAGTGAAAAGTCTTCCCAACTTAACCACAGGCAAAGCTTTATGTCCTACTTAAAATATCGACTTAAGTTGCCACAAGTAGTAACTATGTAGGTGTATAGATAAGTATGTATAGTGTAATTATTATAACACGGGATGTTTAACTAAGGAACCAGTTCAAAAGGAGCAAAAAATTTGGACTCTTTATACAAATCGATGAGCTGAGTAGCCAACTTTGTATGGAAAATCATTTTTTTTGCTCCGATTGAATTGGTTGGTCGCAGTTAAATTTTGGTTGGAAATTTCAATTTCATCCTGTATAAATACTGTGTTAACAGTGAATAAATACTGTGTTAACTGGCAATAAAATATGTTATGAAATTAAATTGCAATAAACGGGAAATCGAAACCTATTAGTGCATAACTCGTTACTGCGAACATTATATAACGAAGGTTGAAACTGCTCAGTTTATTATTATTTATATTAATTGTGGTTTCTTTTGCAATATTTTCAGGAAAGATCAATTTAGCCTGCCGCCCGCCATGTTAGAAATTTCTATGACGTCATGACATGTCGCTTAGGACGTAATCTGGATCAAGATAAATCCGACGACACCTCATAAGTCAAAATCTGTTCGGTGATTTAGACTGTACGAGGGTCTAAACTTAAGATATAAACCTACATAACAGTTTTACTACCTACCTACTTATCTGAGATCCTATGTCTATTTTAGGAGCATAGTGGCTGACATTTCCGAGTTTTCTGCCCTCGGATGACAAAACGCGGCAACCTGGGTTACCGCGTTTTGTCGTAACACAGCTTAATTTGATCTACTACTCCTGACCTATGACGTAATGAGGGCAAAAATTAACTTACTCCATTTAAAACCAAAATACAAAAACAGTAACCTAAAAATCCTATAGAATTTTTAACAAATCGCGAACTTTAAACGAGTTTTTCTCAACTTCACTAATTTTAGGTTACCGCGTTTTGTCATCTGAGGACAGTTTACGCTGTCAGGTCAATGTATATGTATTTCATACACTATTGTATGTGTTACAAAATAGGTGTAGAAACCGATAACTGGAGCCGGATTCTAGTCGCCACACTGAACAACTTTTGTTCTACGTTTTTACCGGTTTTGCAAAAAAAAAAATGCACTCTACGTACAAAATTGGCCGAATAGGTGATCAATTTGTATGAAGAGATTAAATTTCTTGCAGGTTCAGCAAAGTTTTACAATAAAGGTTGTTCAGTATGACGTGTAGAAGCCTCAGTTAACGCGTCTCATGCCCATTTTGTCAGATCCTGTAAATACATGTATGTATTTAAACATAAATGTATATGTATGTAATTCTCTGGCTCCCGTAATATAGGGAACCCTTTTCATTCTTTGCAACTTTCTCCTTATTGCTTTTCTATTCACGTTTGGTGCTGGATGACTCTGTGTAATCTGTCCTTGGATTTTTATTATTACGTATAATATTATCTCATCTCACTTCTCACTAATATTATAAATGCAAAAGTATGGATGTTTGTTTGTTTGTCAGTTTGTTTGTTTGTTTGTTCCGCTGTCACGCCGAAACTACTGAACGGATTTGGATGAAATTTGGTAGGTAGATAGATGAAGCTCTCAGCAAACACATAGTATACTTTTTATCCTGGAAAATTTAAGGGTTCCCGTAGGAATGCTTAAAAACTCAAAATTTCCACTTCGTCACTAGATAGCGCTATCTTAACATTTTCTTTCAATTCTGAAGTCCACGCGGACGAAGTCGCGGGCGGAAGCTAGTTAGTCATAAGATGTCCACTACTGAATAAAGGCGTCCCCAGAGATTTTCATAATGACCGGCCTAGCGTTGCCTGTTTCCTGCAACCTTCATTATGTTGTAGATCCACCGAGTGGGAGGCCTGCCTACGCTACATCTTCCGGTGCGCGGTCGTCACTCGAGAAATTTCCAGTATCAACGGCCATCTGTTTTACGAGCTATGTACCTCACACAGTGTCAATCGCTTCAGTTAAGCAATTTTATAAACTTTATCAGTTACTTTAGTTCTCCTACGTATCCCTGTAAATTTGTTTGTTTGTTTGTAAACTCTGTATTGCATACAATAACACATAAAACAGAAAATACAAAACAAATTATAGCAAAGGCGGACTCATCCCTTAGGTACGCACTAAATCTAGACTAGACCATGTTGTATATACCGTGAAATTTAATTCGTTGTACTCCCGCTAACTGTGGTTTCTACTCATGAAACTGAACAACTTTGTCTAAGGAACCTATAGTCATTAGTCAATTCACAAAAAAAATGTTGGCCTCTTCATACAAATTCATCAGCTGATCGACAATTTTTGTATGAAGAGGTCAAGTTTTTTTGCGGATTGATTATAGCGTTTCGTCGTTTAGTGACCACTTCTGCTTTTGTCTTTTTCTAGATATAACCCTTTATCATTTTAGTATTGCACACCGTACTTGAGGTAGTCAAATACGGAAGTGGTCAAAAGCAAAAATGGACCTCGTAAGAACTGGTCTTAATAAGAAGTGGTCGAATTCAGAACAGGACATATCTAGAAAAAGACCAAAACAGAAGTGGTCACTAAACGACGAAACGGATTATAGGTTCCTTGGGCAAAGTTGTTCAATTGATTGAGTAGAAACCACAGTTAGCGGGAGTACAACGAATTAAATTTCACGGTGAATATCAACATCTGCATCGTCTCTCCTACTTAATTTGGAGAACGCCATTTCGAAGCTCTGTATCCTTAAAGTTGGCTTAATAACCACGAACTTTATTCATTAAACCCAAAGCGCCACTCGCATTGGCGACGAAATATTTTGAAACTAGCTCCGAAAAGGTTACATTTCGCATATTTGGCTTGGAATGAGAATTTAAGCCTTAACTAATGTGATGTTTATAAAGAGCCAGTGGAGCGTCTGAGACTACGTACGCTTGAACTGTGGATGTAAACAAACTTTGGAATCCCATTTCACCCAGTTATGTTACAGTTTATTTCCATTTTGCTTTATCTAGAACAGCCTGACAGTAAAAGACGAAAAACTTGAAAGTTACAGAACAGATTTTCACAAAATAATTGCTAGGAACCACTGTAATGAAACCGGTTTTCAAGTGCAAGCTAAACCGCATGTCGTTCTATAATCAGTTTGAGAGATACGTTGCTAACATACAGACATAAATACACACAGGATTCAAACTTATAAGTAAAATACTCCTCTTTCTAGACAGGGGTTAATCAATGATTAAGATGTAATAGCATATATTATGATCTTTTTTCTTAATTAAAAATGTGTTGAAGGAAGTTTCATGGGTCCGTCGATTCTTCTCTTTTAGCAAATAGATCCCAAATCGCGAATATACGAATTCCAAGTAGTAAGAATCTCCTATTAGTTAGTCAAAAAATCAACTGCTACTTACGTCGAATAAAATATTTTCATATCATTTCAGTAGGTTCCTTTGGAAAAAAAATAGTTTCATGCTACTCATGACCTTTGCGCTTGTAAGCAAATAAACAGTCACCCTAAAATAATAAAATATAAAAAAAACCATTCATCGAATCGTCACAGACGCGTTAACAGCCCCAGAGCTGTCAATGTCAACGCCCAGCGTTATGATAACAAACATATTTGTCAATGTCTCAGCTTGTCTGGGATCTGTTGTCCTGAAAATAATATCGTATGAACACAACAATGAAAAGAATATCTGAAAATAAAGAATATTTTTGGGTGAAAATACGTATTATATTAACAAATACAATATAAAAAACTGTAACTGCCGATGTCTGTAAAGAGGAGGTATTTAAGGCGCTCTTGTACCAAAATTACGTTTTTGAAGACTAATGAGGTAAAACTATAAAAATTTCATTTCTGAAAAAGTCACACTTATATTTGACTATATTTCCTATGTTCGTACGTCTTCCGAAACACGATTAAATAATTTCGGTTCGATACTAAAAAATCGAATCGATTGAAGCGGTCGTGGCTCAGTGCGGCTTGCGTGCTCGCATCGATCACGCAGGTTAACTGACTACAGACACGGTCATAACCTTGACGGGTTTGACTGTTAGTGGCATTTATCTCGACCGTTTCCATGCTTCGCAAGGCACGTTAAGCCGTTGGTACCGGCTGCTATCGTTAGCAGTCGTTAAGCCATGTCAGAGGCCTTATATTATAGGCGGCTTGAAAACTTCTGACACTGGGGTTTGCCACTAGCCCCACAACCTCCACCAATCCGGACTTGGCCCCCGTGTGTGGAGTATGGCCTAAACCTTCCTGAGTTAAGGGAAGAGACCCGTGCCCCTGTAGTGGGGACGTAATGGGTTGTTAACAACTAAAAAAATCCAAAAATAGGTCTGCCGTTACTTAAAGCATTTACCAGTGTTTAGTAACTATATCAAAAGAAAAAAAATCTATAACAATACTGGTTTTGACGATGTGGAGGAAACTACGCCATTAGTTTGAACACTTTCATTCAGAAAAAAAAATTAAAAGGTACATAATTTGCGTGGCGCATGTGGGTGGGAATTGCGTTCAGTATTGCGCAAATCAATGCGCAGTAGCTTAGTGCAACCTCTCCTTAAGAAAAATAATATTAGGGGTCTTTAAAAGAGTAATAGAAATCAAAACAATTATCCTTAGGATTTTTATTTGTCTGTCAGTCGATTTGTTTCTGTAAACATCTCTTTTACGTATTCAAATAATATAATTTGTTTAGATTCATTAAAAGTGCCTACCGTTACGGCTTCTATACTATAATAAAATACACATCAAAGGGTATATAAGATTGGATGCCACCAATGAAACTGAACAAATTTTCCAAAGGAACCCATACTAAATTCTCAGAAAATAATTAGATTCTCTATCCCTGTTTTCTCGTGGACCTACTATTTTGTCCCACTGGTGGTTCCACGAGCGATACTTGTTTCTCGTGGTCCCACTACTCCGTTCGGTGCAAATACAAAATTGTCTGACTGGCCGATTAATTTGTATGAAAAAGCTAAAAATATTTTCTGCTCATTCAGTATAGGTTCCATAATGACCACGCTGAATACGTTAAAAGCAACTGACTTCAATCGCAACAAATCCAATTTTTCTATGTTTTTGTTGATTTTCTCAAAAACCGCTGAATCGATTTCGATAAAATTTATATGGGACCACCTGACCACCTGTGAAAATTCCTTTTAAGCAAAAAAAGAATTTTCCAAATCAGTTCAGGCGTCTTCGAGTAATCGGTGAACATACGTAAAAAAAAAAGATTCCGACGAATTGAGAACCTCCTCCTTTTTTTTGAAGTCGGTTAAAAAAAACAGGCGCCGCGCCGCGGAACCTTTACTATAAGATTAATTTGCTGTTAAAATAAGAGAACTTGCACTCTGAACGTACAAACATTTTGAACGAACCGAAGCCAACCGAAGGTAATCTTACCTATATTTAATAAAAGATTTAAAATGAACACTCTTGGGATTAAGAAGAATGTATTAAAAGTTCGTATTTCAAATTGAGCTAATAAGCCAAACACACAAATATATAGGTACACACAAATTATCCTGAAAAAATAATCTTTTATTTTCAGAACAAAGATCCATTTTTGTTAGTAACAGAAACTTAGCCTATATTATTAGCAAGCACTCATACAAATAGTTAAAAATTAAATTACAATAAAAGGATATAGGTATTAGGTATATCTGCATTAGAAAATTAGATTCACCTCTACCATAAAAAAAAAACATATGGACCCCGTAAGATACCTATCCAATGCTACAGTATTGGCCCCTCATACCTATCAGCAATCATCTTCAGGATTCGATTGGTGCTAGCGCGGATCCTGACCATCATTAAAACGATGAATTTTTGTTTTGGAAAGATTTGAGATATGTTTCTACATGTCTCTTTGCAAGCTCTTTTAAAAGAACTCTCTTGCACTGAACCGAAACTAAGCTGCCCGTTTCGATTCGAACATCGACAAATATTGGCAAGGAACGCTAAATTTGCATCTGCATAGGGTTGTCATCCGTCCGTATTTATATGGACTTTATTTAGCTTTTTAACTATAAAAGTTCATATTTTTTACTTACTCATATTAAACTCAAAATATATTTTTTTTAAAGTAGATGCTTTACACATGCTTTTAAATCGTTGTTTTTCCTGGTACAAAGTTCCTACCACGCGAGACGTACAAGTCGTCGTTCGGAAACACTTCCCGAAACGTTGAGTGTACAAGTTCCGCGTGGTAGGAACTTTGTACTAGGTAGAAAAAAAAGACGATTTAAAAGTATGTGCAAAACATCTACTTAAATAAAAAACATTTTGAATTTTGAATTTTGAGTTGTTTCGTTTGTATTATATATAAAAATAATAAATGTGTATTTTTCACATTAAATTATTCTTTGTAAGTAATTTATAATTGGCCTTCAGTCTTTACTATCTCGTCTGTAATACCTGTAAAAAGGTACTTTACAAGTGGAATTCGTCCTTTCAGCATAGAAATCTGACTTGATTACGTGACAGTGACTGACAGAAAATCGAATTACGATACGGTACTGTGAATACGTCATTGCGAAAAAAGTTTCGTCAATTCTTATCGGAATTTTCGTAAAAATCGGTTAACCCGATTAGCAAAATTTGTATAGAGTCAAAAAATAAGTGTCTTTTCAGAAAGTTGTAGATCAAAATTTGTCACGTTGACACGTGAATAAAAAAGTCACGGGATGCACGTGACTTTTTTATTCACTAAAAAGTACTAGGTGCTACTATTTGGGCATATTCAAAACATCTGCTTCGTTACAAAATGGAATTTCAAAAAACATGTCAGCTTATTTTTAGCAGAATTTGTTTTAAATAGATAGAAAACATTTAGACAAACATAGGACATTAATTTATTTTTCATTCTGTTAAATATTATTTGATTTATATGAGTTTTTTTGAAACATTACCGGAAAAAAGTTCCATTTCATCACAAAATTTCATGAGGTTTAAATAAAAAAGATTTTATTGTACAGTTCCATTCATTAAATTCAATTCAAATTTCAAAGATTCAAAATATTGTATTATTGTAGAATTTATGAGACTGAGCATTTTTCTCTATAAGAAACCTATGTATATTTAGCAGTAATGTAGTAGGAAATTGCTTTAACGTTTTTCGCAGTAAAGAATACTGCTGTAACGTTTCCTTGTATTTTCACTCTTAATTTTTTATTTGATTTAAGTAATCAAATCTAGAAATTTCCGGATTTTTGTAAGGATTTTCTTAAAATTTCGAAATCCTATGAGTCAGGTTATACGCTCAGTCTGGCGTCAGTCTGGTCCATGAATGATCGGAGAATGATCGTGTAACCCACTGTCTGCCGTCAGTCTAGATTAACCATATACCGTAAAATCATCCATCATTCTGGCGTCAGTCAAGACTGATGGACCAGACTGACGCCAGACTGAGCGTGTAACCTTGCTCTAACCCTACATCTGCATTTGTTTCAAACTCGCAAACTTCCTGCTTTGAACGTTCTGAGTGTAGTCTCGATCTGCTTCTTTACGAAGTTTTTAAATATGTCAAATGGAAAAGGCTGATGGCTCATCTGATGAAAAGTGGCTACCGCGACGCTTGTAAGCATCTGTAACCCCAGAAGACAGTATCTTGCTAGAGGACTATCTTGCTTGCTTGTATACTTAATATTTAGTTATTGAAATTGTAAGTGGTTGTATACATATTGTGGAGGATCTGGAAGGATTAAAGATTCATTAATGAATATATTTTCCCACTGACCGGAGCGATGCATGCTCGCTTAAATGTTAGTGCGGATGGTGGCGTATCGGGAGCCGGGTCGTTCCCTTCCCTCAAATATGGTTGAGGGGAGCGATGGGTGACTCCCGCGTTATACTCGTGATCGGGTGCTGTCCATGTGAACTGGCCTGCTCTTGTGATTGGTTACAATAATTACCTGTTTGCACATTGTACCTGTATGTTTTTGTTGATCCTTTCACATTCGTTTGCAACTAAACTAACTATAACTTTGTTGTTTACCCGAATTATGTAATAGCATGTAGGATTTTATTTTAAAAAAATGTCTTGGAGGGAGTTTCTTTAGGGCCCGCCGTTTCTTCTCACACCGCAAACACTTCCCGAAACGGTGGGTATACGAGTTCCGAGTGGTAGGAACCTCGTATTAGATAGATAAAAGAATGACGTACGAAAAGTGTACACTGCTACCTACTTCGAATAAAATATTTTCATTTCATTTCATTTCACCCCAGAAGACAGTATCTTGCTAGAGGGTTAAGACAGAATGTCTTTTATGCCAGTTTTTTTTTTATTATATAGGAAGGCAAAAGGCTGACGGTCCACCTGATGGAAAGTGGTTACAGCCACCTATGGGCATTTGCAACACCAGTGTGCTATCAATGCTTTGTCGATCTTTCAAATACCTTTTCAATCCCTTCTTGAAGAGTCCCATTCTATAGCCCTCAGGGAAAACCTCGGGTAGGAGCTCGTTCCACAGCTTGAGATAATTAATAATTATGCTTGTAACATGAAAGTACCAACAATATTGAAAATTCTATCATCGCCGCAACAATTGTGTCCTTTTGAGGCTTACACGGATTCCCTTTAGGATTACTTTGTCTCCTTTAGGTAGGGATTAGTGGCAAATTTTTCCGAGCTTTCCTCGTTTTCTGGTTGCTTGTACGCAATTCCATAAATCAAGTGGTTTACGTGGCCAGCATTAACCGGCCCTAAGTACGGCTCTGGTCATGAGAATTGTAAAAAGGTTGCGTGAATTTTTGAGAATGATTTATTTAATATGCTTTTATATAGATATTTTTTTAGGTAATTTGCGTACCTTTTTAAGATTCAAAAAATATTCTTTGACTTACTCAGTGGTTTAGTGGTTAGAGTGCCTACTACAGATTCGAAAGTCTTGGATTCGATTCCGACCTATAGTATGTACAACATTTTTGTGATGTGCAAATTTGTTTGATCGGTGTATGGGTGTATTATACATCTACATTTATGCTTTGATTATTTGTTTATTTCTTATGCTAAAGTAAAATAATGTTCTACAATATATATATTCATTCGCTTCATATCATTATTATAATGGGTAGATTGTAATTAATAAATTCATTAAAAGTTTCTTTTTTTATAGATACCTTGCGAAAAATTATGAAAAATATTCACACGGGAATATATTAGGAAAATTCAGGAACAAGTTAAAAGTAAATAAAAACAATCGTGTTTATTTCTAACTTAATAAAATTGTTATAGGTATTTGCCGTTAAACAATAAACCGTTAAACAATAAACATAGCTCACAGAATCGCTAAACTGAAGTGGCAGTGGGCGGGGCATATAGCTCGTAGAACAGATGGCTGTTGGGGCATTAAAGTTCTCGAGTGGCGACCGCGCACCGGAAAACGTAGTGTAGGCCTCCCACTCGGTGGACCGATGACCTGGTAAAGGTTGCGGGAAGCCGCTGGATGCGGGCAGCGCAGGACCGGTCGGTGTGGAAATCCTTGGGGGAGGCCTTTGTCCAGCAGTGGACGTCCTTCAGCTGATGATGACAATGATGAATAAACATACTAGCCGCGTTGTATTTACAAGAGTATGTACTCTATTTGGTAAAGTAAACTACTCTGAATAAAACGGTGTAATCAGTTTTAAAAGTGAGATGTATCACAAACAATTTCAAACAACACATTCAAACAATTTCAATTAAAAATCTCATATATAAAACTTATTACATAACTCCTATCGGCTTCCATTCACTAGACATAATATACCCTTTTCATCAATAAATTACAGCTTCAAAGTTTCATACAAAAGCGTACGTCAATATCAAATAGGAGTACAATACGTCTTAGAAGTATAGAAAAGGCGCTTTTGTTCAGACGTTCGATGAGGTCTTTAGTTCTATATGGTTCTATATTAGAATATACTTTAGTTTTATACCTATTTCCTCAGCTAACGTGACGTCAGACTTGGGTTTCGTTCAAAACTATCGCATACTAAACCAATCTCAGAGAGTATGTAATTTTATTATCCTGATACCAGGGTAGTCTATTTGTAACCGACTTCAAAAAAAGGAGGAGGTTCTCAATTCATCGGAATCTTTTTTTTAATGTATGTTCACCGATTACTCGAAGACGCCTAAACCGATTTGGAAAATTCTTTTTTTGTTTACAAGGGTACTTCACAGGTGGTCCCATATAAATTTTATCGAAATCGATTCAGCGGTTTTCGAGAAAAACATAGCAAAATTGGAGTTGTTGCGATTGAAGTCGGTTGTTTTTAACGTATTCAGCATGGTCAATTATTTAAGTTAGTAAATTATTATACATCCATAACAGGTGAAATTAAATTTTAAATTAAAAAGCCTATTAACAGCCCATTTCCTCAGTTAAAGTGACGTCAGACTTGGGTTTCGTTCAAAACTATCGCATACTAAACCCATCTCAGAGAGTATGTAATTTTATCCTGATTTTTTAAGTTTATATTTAGGCAACTTAGTAAATTATTACACGTCCATATACAGGTGAAATTAAAATTGTGGTTCAAATTTTAACGGTGGCTTCTATGTAGTTATGACACTGAACAACTTTCTCTTAGGAACCAATTTAATTGGAGCAAAAAAACTTGGAATTTCCATAAAAAGTGCTTCAGTTTTAAGAGTAAAATTTTCGTTTTGTTAGCGACATAGTTTATCTACCAATACGTATGGTTAGTCTGAGCTTGCCTGTCTTGTCTTGCCGACAAACATCAATGTTAATAGCATTGATGTGTACCGGCATGGCGATAAGGTAGCCAGTTTCCCATTGCGTTGGGAATCTTGGTAAGCCCGCTTACGTTTTCGGGATCATCATCACTTACCATCAGGTGAGATTAATAATTGACCACGCTGAATACGTTAAAAACAACCGACTTCAATCGCAACAACTCCAGTTTTGCTATGTTTTTGTTGATTTTCTCAAAAACCGCTTAATCGATTTCGATAAAATTTATATGGGATCACCTGTGAAGTATACCCTTTTAAACAAAAAAAGAATTTTCCAAATCGGTTCAGGCGTCTTCAAGTAATCGGTGAACATATACATAAAAAAAAAGATTCTGACGAATTGAGAACCTCCTCCTTTTTTTTGAAGTCGGTTTAAAAGAGCTTACCAGTTAAGAATAAAAACAGGCCACATTTTGCGCTACTCTATGAATAAACTAGGTTTATGCTCCTCTCAGTGTGTGCCAATCTAAACATGTTCAAAGAAAATATAGACATCTAATAAGGAGTTTGCAAATATGCTCAGCTCTCTGCTCCGCACTCAGCTTCCATATTTTTCCATTTCAAAACATTCTGTTTAAATAAATATGTTTTTTTTCTAGAGGTAAACGAAATAACTCAAACTCAAACTCAAACTCAAAATGTTTTTTATTTAAGTAGATGCTTTACACATGCTTTTAAATCGTCAATATTTTTTTTCTACCTAGTACAAAGTCCCTACCACGCGGGACTTGTACACTCAACGTTTCGGGAAGTGTTTGCGAAGCGAGAAGAAACGTCGAGCCCAAAAGAAACTCGCTTCAACACATTTTTTAAATAAAATCTTAAATTCTATTACAATTCATGTCAACAATAAAATTGTGAGCTGGAGGATCTATACATGTCCATATATCATTATCATTTACATAATCTCGTATTTTGTAATACCCTCTAGAGCATAAACAATTTTTCACATGCAATTTGAATTTGTTTTCTGGCAAACTAGTCACATTTTCGGGTATTTTGTTATAAAATTTTACACACTGCCCCATAAATGACTTCTTAACTTTACTCAGTCTCGAATAGGCAACATCTATGTTATTAATATTTCTTAGATTAAAATTGTGTCTGTCACTGTTTTTATGAAACAAGTGCAAATTTTTACGTACATACATGATATTTTCGTATATGAATTGACTAGCAACGGTAAGAATATTAATTTCTTTAAACAAATTCCTCAACGACTCGCGGGATCGCATCTGGTAGATTGCGCGAATTGCCCTTTTTTGCAAAATGAAAATCGTTTCAATATCAGCCGCATGTCCCCAGAGTAAGATTCCGTAAGACATTATACTGTGAAAATAACTAAAATACACTAGTCTCGCAGTATCTACATCTGTCAACTGTCTTATTTTCTTAACAGCATATGCAGCTGAACTAAGCCGTCCCGCTAAGGTTTCTATGTGTGGGCCCCATTGCAGTGTAGCATCTAAAGTTATACCTAAAAAAACAGTCTTATTTACAAAGTCCAATACATTATTATCTACAATTACACTGTTTTCAATTTTCTTTACATTTGGTAATGAGAATTTTATGCATTTTGTTTTTTTTGCATTTAAGAGTAGATTGTTAACAGTGAACCACTTTAGAATCTCTGAAAGAGTGTTGTTTACTTCGTCAATTTTGCTATCTTTCCTGTCAATCTTAAAAATAAGAGAAGTATCATCAGCAAACAACACAATGTTTGACAAATTTTGCACCATATATGGCAAGTCATTTATATATGTAAGAAAAAGAAAAGGGCCTAATATAGATCCCTGGGGCACACCCATTTTAACCTTAGAGCCGGATGAATTTGTGCCATTTACTTGAACTTTTTGCGTTCTGTTGCTTAAGTACGAATTAAGAAGACTGAGGGCCCCGTCCTCGACACCGTAATGCTTTAACTTTATAAGCAATGTATGATGTTCAACGCAATCAAATGCTTTAGATAAATCACAGAACACTCCTATTGCATTCTGTGATTCCTCAAAAGCATCATAGATGTTACGAATAAGAGATACTCCTGCATCGGTTGTAGATCGACCTTTTGTGAAACCAAACTGTTGTTTATGCAGAAGATTATTTTCATTAAAATGTTGTAGTAATTGGTTGAGCATAATTTTTTCAAAAATTTTACTGAGAACTGGTAGTACAGAAACTGGTCTGTAATTTCCCGGATCACTTTTGTTACCAGACTTATATAAGGGTATCACTTTACTACATTTCATTAGGTCCGGAAATACGCCACTATCAATACTGATATTAAAAAGACAAGCTAAATATGGCGCTAAAGTCATAATTACATTACTAATTAAACTTACTGATAGTCCCCAAAGGTCTTCAGTTCTTTTCATTTTAAGAGATTTAAAAGTTTTGACAATAGTGTCTGGTTCAATTTCTCTGAAGGAGAATTTTTCATTACAAATACTGACATTATCTTCTAACAATTGTTTAGCATGCACTGGTGACGAATTCAAGGCCTCAGTGGTCTTAAGTTGAATATTTGTGAAAAAAGTTTCGAATTCTTTGGCTACATCGGCATTTGTTGTAATTTTACCTTGATCTGTTTGCAAAACATATTCATTATCGCGGGGTTTGACCTTGCCGGTTTCTTTGTTTATAATATTCCAAACGGTTTTAATTTTATCATCTAGACTAGAAACGTTAGGCAGTAGAAGATATTTATAACAAGTTTGTGCTTCCTAATGTTTCAGGAATTCAAATTAGTGTATTTTCCTAAATGAAACCTTACAAGAAAGGAACTATTTGTAATTCATAAATTGCTACTTCATACATGTATTTATTAATGGCCTTTTATATCGGGAACAGACAAATTCAGAAAATAATAGAATAAACCTTTATTTGAAATACAAATAAAAAAAATTAAGCAAGGAAAAAATAGGTAAATAGTAAACACACAAAATAGTAATACCAAAAAAGTGCAAGCTCATAATATGCTGTGGGTTTCAAGCACGGAAGAAAGAGGTAGGGGGAAGGGCCTTAAAGACGCGTTTGTACCAGAACCGATGTCGCCGAAATCACACATCAACACCTAGTATATTTACGCACTACTAATGCAAGAAGGCCTTTGATTGGACCATAAATATAGCACGTAAAAATATAAAAAAATTAGCAACATTGAAATCTATTACTTCGTCCATAAAGCTCATACAAAATGAGCAAATAGAGGCGTATTTGATAGTGACATCTAGTGCTGAGTAGCAGAAACTCTAGATGACGGAAAACTCCAAAAGCGCTTCATAAACGTCCTAGCGAAATTAAACTTTCACTGCATATTAATAAAGCACAACTTTATTTACCTATAACTAGTACACGTCATTACTACGTCATTTCCGTTCGCTACTCGATTAGGGATGTAAGTAATCTTCTATCACTGAAATATCGATATCCGGAAATGTTTCCCTTGAAACACCCGATGTTTCTGGAAAGGGGTCGTCCATTAATCACGTGATGTTTTTAGCAATTTTTTAGACCCCTCCTCCCCCTGATGATATGTGGTGAGGTTTTAGACTACATCGCCACAACCTCCTACCCAAAATCACATGTATTTTTTGGTACAAAATATTATCTTTAAATACAGGTACAATGTAATTTAATTCTTGAAAATTTAAGCACCGTGATAAAAATGACCAGACAGACATTTGTTTCTGACTGTCTGACGCCGCACCGTTTCGAACTTTGGGATGAGTTAAAAACAACGTAACAAAAACAGTCTGACGTTTGGAACTTACTCTAGAAATCGCATGTTCAGCGAAAAAATAAATAAACGTGATATCTCACTACACCCCCCCCCCCTCCCCTTTTGATATTTCGTTATTTTTTCCGAACCCCCTCTTACCCCTTTTGAGCCTCACGTGATTAATGGACGACCCCAAACGTTCAAGAGACTAGAAAATCTACAGTGCTAATCACTTGAATAGCCTCACCCTATATTTAGGATAATAATTTGTTTACGAAGATGTATACTAAATATTGTCTGTAATTACTCTGTCTGTGCAATGTATAGCGACGTGCTTTAATTAAGAAGAAAACAATTTTAAACACATCCATGGTGGCAAAACGCGTTTTACCCCATTCACATGAATAGCCTCGCTTACTTTGTTGCTGTCTTACGCGGTCAAAGATGATGTAATGAAGACATACTTAAGATTGCTCTTATATTTGCACAACAATAAGTAAACCGATAAATACCCAGAGATTTGGGTTGTAAAAGTATTATTATACAAGGTTATTCTTTTTGACCTGACATCCTTTTGGCCACGTATATTGGTGAGGTCAAAAGCAACAACTTTTGTTCTGGCAATTTTCGAGTAACAGCCATATTCTTTTCCATGCAAAAAAACTCAAGACATACTAATTCCAAAATCTTTTCGAGATTTTACCTTAATTAACATTAAGTCCGCAACACACACAGAGGTGGCTGCGGGGTGGTACAGAGAATAGTATTTTTTGTAATGTTCGGTTACTATGAAACCATTCACATAAAAACCGGCCAGGCGTTGCGAGTTTTCGTGAGAAGGGTTTTATAGTAATCCGGAAATTACAAAAAATACCGCTCCCGGTACCGCCTCGCGGCCGCCTCTGTGTGTAATGCGCTATAACTGTCATAGATAGAAAACAAGACTCGAAAACATAGAAAAACTGTTAAAGAATGAAATAACTGGCATAAAGAAGTCACACGTGTTTTTGAGTAGATATTACGACAAAATAATGCACAAGACTGACCGTAAGACAATAGCTTAAAAACAAAATTATCAAAGAATTGGAGCAGCTCGCCCTTATCCTATAATATATATTTTCAATTAGGTGAGGCTCTTCATGTGAACGACCAGAAACATGATTAAATTATATTTTCCTCTGTAGAATTTTATTTTCATTCCTGTACAATGTACATAAACTAATACAACTATTATGAGACAATGACAATTTTTATGTTAGTTGTAATATGCTATTAACATATTAATAACTAAAGAAAACAGGTGAGACTATTTAAGTGATCGTCACTGTATTTTTTCGTCATTATATATTTCCAGAAACAGCAGGTTTCAAGGGGGTTCCCTTGAAACATCGGGTGTTTCAAGATAATCTATTTTTTAGGGATCCGTACCTCAAAAGGAAAAACCCTTAAAGATCACTTCGTTGTCCGTCCATCTGTCTGTCCGTCAACACCCTTTGCCTCAGGAATGCGTAGATGTAACAAGTTGATCTTATTATTTATTAACTTATTTTTTTATTTAAAAAAAAAAACATTTTATTTGAGTCTATTAGTTTAAAAAACCGCAATGTACACAATGAAATATATTTAGGGAATTATTTTTAACTATTTTTTTCTCACTTACATGTTCAGAGGATTGCCGTGGTCGTATGCTAAGTATGTAATTTAGGGTTTGTTTATCCCTAAGGATAAGGGGGCATACGACCATGGCTATGCTCTGAAGATAATTATGTAAGAAAACATATTTTCTTAAATATTTTTAATTGTGGACATTGCGGTTTTTGAAACTAATAGACTCATTTGACATAACGTTTTATTGTTATTTTTTGACATTGTATAAAATCAAATATTTTTAATGATAAAAATTTGCATGCTTATCGTATACTATTAAACGAGTTAAATGTCCCGACGATTTCGAAAATGGCTTGAAACCTTTTCACGAAAATCTAGGATTAGGGGTTAAAAATCACCAGAAATCGATCTATGAGGGAATTATCTTCGCAAAAATTGGGGGAGGCCTTTCTCCAGCAGTGGACGTCTTTCGGCTGATAGATAGATAGATATTTTCAGAACAAACATTGCTTGTCCTTTTGTCCCTTAGAAGGCCACTACCGACTAAAACAACACCCTGCAAAATGTGTTAGAAAATATATCATATATGTACTACTTCTAAACAAGTTATCTTAGTTTATAAAAACTCCGATTGAACGAGCGACGACGCTCGGTCTCCCATCTAGTATAATATTAAGCTAAAAACACAGTGTACGCTATATTCAATAAGAACTATATTTTTACTGTTTTCTAGCAAATAAAGTTATTCAAATTTGAATTTGATATCAAATACTCTGGCCTGCTATCCCTTGAAGCTGTAAAAAAATCTTACATCTGTGCCAACGCAATCAAGAGATACGGCCGTTTATGCCGCATATTTGGGCACTCGCATGGGAATTAAAACCTAAAGTGTACTTCCCGTTGACCTAGAATCATGAAATTTGGCAAGTAGCAATGGTTTATAGCACAAATAAAGGAAAAAGTCCGAAAACCATACATTTTTAGTTACATCACATTTTTTAAATTCCCATGCAAGTGTCCAAATATGCGGCATAAACGGCCATATAGTTAATTCCAGTCAAAAAAAAGCAAAAGGTAAACGAACGTAGTATGCAGATGATATTGACATGTGTTATTTCCATAGTAAGTTTGTTTACGTTTTGCTTTTTTTATTGGAATGAACCATAGGTATATCTTGATTGCGTTGGCATAGAAGTTTTTTTTTTTTCACAGCTTTAAATGATTGTAGGCCTGAGAATTTGATTTAGAGTTCAAGACATGTGTGATTATGAATTTATATGGAACCCTTGTTGCACAAGTCCGAATCGCATTTGGCCGGTTTTTTATATCTAGGGTTGTCACTTTTCGAAACTAAAAATGTGTCAATACTATTTCGAATTCAAAGGCGTTTAGGAATTCTTGTCGGATTCAAGAGTGATTTAGTTTTAAAATTATACCTTTTATTCGAAAATTACCTGTGAAGGTTAGCATGTGGTATAAGAAATGGTCCATCCTGGATAGTCATAATACTGAAACAGAATGGCAATAAATAAGAGAGAAGACAAAACTAGATTTTTAAGATCATATTTGATTAAGTGCATTAAGGTGTGACAAAATCACCTGTAACTGTTTTAAGTAGAGCTTCTATTTTTTGAATCTGAACAACTTGCCTCAAGTAACCAATGCCACCTACCTGTATAGCTTTTTTTCTTTTCATGTTTATGTTTATATTTTCCTGTTTTGTTGTGCAATAAACTGTTCATTCATTAATTCGATGCCAATAATCAATTCACATAAAATTGGATTTCCCATACTAAGTTGGCCAATCAGCTGATCAGCTTGTTAAAAAGGTCAAAACACTTCCGTATTGACTATAATTTATTGCTTGAGAAATGTTGTTCAGTTTTATAAATAATATAATAATAATAAGTCATACTTTAAATAGATCAGTTGATTTCGTTAGACCTTATATAATTATTAAGTTATACTGCTCGACAAACGGTTAACTAACAGAAATAAATAAAAAACAAAACATATATACTTAAAATAATAAACATTTTAGATTTTGAAAAGTGACAACCCTGGAAATGGATGTTTCAGGAAATGCTTTAAGTGTAGAAACTTCAGGTGAAAATATTATTCTCTGCGTAGAAACCTCAAGTGAAACTCTATCTGCGATTATGTCATTTCGAAAACAATAAAAATTTTGCGTGTAGGACGTAATTGTGCCTACATATTCTTATATTTAACATATCCCAAAATGGCAGAACAGCGGAGTAAAAAATTGAGAATGAAAAATTCAATAACGTTGAATACTCGTAAGTCCTAATATACATTGAATAGAATTACCAAACAAGACTTCAAATAAAGTTTTTTTAATGGCTTCAACAATATGCTATTGATTGCCTAATTGCAATCAATAGCATATTAAGTTTCTATTAAGATTTTCCAGTTTTGTTTCCGGTTAGGGAAATTAATTTGAAAATTGCCCTCAAATAAAAACTCCACATATTTGACACGCGGGAGTTCTCGTCGTGGGTTATACATGATTATTTTTACCATTTTTTGGAATAAACTCGAGAATGTCACTTTTTCCGATCCACTGTGCGGACCTACGTAAAGGGCATCACACACGAGCGCTATACTATACTCTTTCATCGTAAAATCAAATATCGCTCGCCAAACAAATAAATAGACCATCTATACGATACTGTTTTATCTTAAGATGTCACGTGACACCGAGCGATACAGAGATGACAGTGTACGATATAACCTTGATATGAGCGCCACGACGCCTGAGGGTAATGAAAGGCGATGTAAGATTTTACTATGGAAGGTGGCCTATGGCCGACGTTTTTTTCAAAGTCGCGCACCTTGAATCCTTTATAAATCGCTAGTGAACATTTAGATGGTGAAAAAATATGATAAGTCGTTTAGTGTTTCCACCAGTTTCGGACATATTTCGTGACAAAGATGGCCCTACCATATATAGGACTATAAAAATCATTTATATCTCTGCAACCGGTGATGTTACGAAAAAAAGACCTATTACATGTTTCATCATTTAGCTATCCTCTATCGATTTAAGTAGGTTTCAAACTGCGACACAACTTTCGTGAAAATTCGACAGGTCATAGGCCACAAATGTCCCTACCCCTTTATACGATAGTGTTGCCGCCATGTGTGATAGCTTGCTACAGTCACACACGACAGCAGCAGATATCGTAAGATGAAATAGCACAGTATAGCGTCCGTGTGATTCTTGAAAAGGTAGAGTATACAGGGTGACTGGTTGAACGACGGACGTATTTAAGGAGATGATAGGATAATTTACATACTTTTCAACCATATAAAACAAAAAAATCATACACTCAAAAAACACAAGTTACATATTTTTTTATAAAACGTAACTATTCTTGTGTTTTCTAACTCTATGCCTAGGTACTTACCACTTTCCCACAGCGTGCACCAAGCTGCTCGTGGTCGCTAAGGCCAATCTCTTGGACAGGCTGATAACACACTGATAATGAAAGGATGGAGTTCGTCTTCATGTAGGATACTTTACCCCAACCACTGGGATACCTGGAAATGCCTTCCTGCATTCCGCGTACTTTCACATGGGTAATAATCGAAGTAAATTGCTTTGTGCGGGTTCACTGGATAACGAACGATTCCTTCCTCGTCCTTGATAGGAACTGGAGGAAGGCCAAGTCTCTTAAGAAGTCCTATGACGGCAGCTTATGTAATTCGTGATACATTGCAATATGACGTTAATTCACGTCTAACAACACTAGCTTACATTACATAGCACCACACCATATCCCAGTATCCTCATTAGAATACTGATAAGCCATTATCACTCACTATCAAGGCACCGAAATCCGCGCGACAGCTACGTAAGTAAAACCAGAATGTTCGGGACGAACGGGACGCGTGAACGCACGCCACCCCTACGACGCGACGGCCCGCGGGCGACTGACTAGGGCCGGCGCGGCGCGGCGCAGGGCAGAGACGCGGGAGCAGTCGCTCACGCGCATGCGCGGTATTGCGCAGTGGCGAGTCCGCGCCGCCGCTACTCGGGGTCGTTGCCCGAGGCCGCGTACACGTGACTTAGTATTTAGTAAAATGTAGAGGTGAACATTAAAATTATTTTTTAAATGATGAAAATTAAGGTCATGTTTTTTTTACATATTTGGAATGTGTATCAGCTTCTTATTCACCTCCTTAAATGCGTCCGTTGATTTACCAGTCACCCTGTATAATAACGTAACGTAGACAAATTATATAAAAAAAAAACAAGATTCAGCTTTACTTATCTACTGATACACTCATGGCGTCATTCTTAGTATGCGAGTAATTACAGCTTTAAACTCGCACTCACAGTATAGCGCCTGTGTGTGACGCCCTTTATTTGTAGTGTGGCGAGCAATATTTGATATTACGATGAAATAGCACAGTATAGCGCTCGTATGTGACGCCCTTTAGGCTGTAGAGCGTACCAAAGAATTATTTACATACACACCTACAAAATCCTTCGGTAGTAGGGAATGAACAAAGGTTTGACATTTGCCAATATAATGTATCTAAAATATACACATTATAAATAACTGGAAGGATAATAAAATCAACTTCTCTTTTTATCGATATCGATAATATATTGTCAAAGATAAATGATTGCACATCACTATTTAGAACACACGAGAATGTTGGTGGACCAGGCCGACTTATGCTACTGACGTATGACTTTTATTACTCTCACATAAAGTTTAAAATTATCTAATTCGTTCGGGATAAAGCTTTGAATTAAATTAAATTAAATTTTAAATCGAAATATAAAATACAACATTTACCGGTGAAATGTAATGCCTTCATTATATGATATTTTGTCTGTGCTTCTATTTCTGCACTCTAAAACAGCACAGTATCGCATGTTTACGTGTTTTTTTATTTTATTTATCCGAGAACATCAGCCGTCCGGTGCCGCATAGTACGCGATTGAGAATGAGTGCGTCCTGTACTGCAGCGCTAATTTATGACACGCGAGATCCGCCTACTTACCATTTCCCCCTACCTCTTTCTTCCGTGGTTTCAAGCCACAGAGCTGGTATTTTGCTTGAACCTTAAGGGAAAGGAAAAGACCCGTGGACGATGCAGACACACTGTTGGGAACAGCAATTATTAAATTACTAAAAGTAGAGTATAACAAATTACACAATATTAGTGCATTATACACTGTTACAAAAGGCAATAGATTTAAACAACATAATATACAAAATAAACAAATACACGGCAACATTTAACTTTTTTGCTACATTTTTTGAAAAGTATCGCAAATGAATCATTACCTATACGGCCTAAACTGTGGTCTAACATAAAATACAGGGTGTTAAAAAAGTGCGTTTGAAATTTTAAGGGGTTACTCAGAATCTTAATTTAAACCTTGGTTTCTGCTCATGAAATTGAACAATTTTCTTTAAGGAACCAATTCAATCGGAGTAAATAAAATTTTGACTCTTCATACAAATCGATGAGCTGATTAGCCAACTTTGTATAGAAAGTCCAATTTTTTTTGCTCCGATTGAATTGGTTCCTTAGAGAAAGTTGTTCAGTTTCATGAGAACTAGAAGCCACAGCTAAAATTTGGTACAGGTTTTCAATTTCACCTGTTTGTATAGTAAAATTAGCTCTCAGAATCGCTAGACTTAAGTGGCAGTGGGCAGGGCACATAGCTCGTAGAACACATGGCCGTTGGTGCAGTAAAGTTCTCGAGTGGCGACCGCGCCCCGGAAGACGCAGTGTGGGCAGGCCTCCGACTCGGTGGACCGACGACCGGTGAAGGTTGCGGGAAGCCGCTGGATGCGAGCCGCACAGGACCGGTCAGTGTAGAAATCCTTGGCGGAGGCCTTTGTCCAGCAGTGGACGTCTTTTGGCTGATAGATAAATAGATAGGGTATAGTATAATTGACCACGCTGAATACGTTAAAAACAACCGACTTCAATCCCAACAACTCCAATTTTGATAAGTTTTTGTTGATTTTCTCAAAAATAGCTGAATCGATTTCGATAAAATTTATATGGGACCACCTGTGAAGTATAACCTTTTAAACAAAAAAAGAATTTTCGAAATCGGTTCAGGCGTCTTCGAGTAATCGGTCAACATAGATAAAAAAAATAAAAGATTTCGACGAATTGAGAACGTCCTCCTTTTTTTGAAGTCGGTTGAAAATTAAGCCGCCACGCAGCTGCAGTTTGCAATGCCAGCGAGATTCGTTTCGTGCGTAGAAAAGCGTTTCTTCAATTTGTACCGAATGTTCGCAAACACCTACACACGATTTCATACTAGGTACCGTAATGTTCTTGGTACCTATATCGGTTTCAGAGTAAGATGCTCTTAAATCTCTCTTCTGTAATGAAATGAAAGACATTAGAAGACAGATTTTAAGAGGGATATATACGTTTATAACCTGAAGTTTATAGCCTATGTGTGTCTGTGTACCTGTCTTTGGCGACGTAACTCTTAAATGTGTGGACCAATTTTAATGAGGTAGCTATGAGGCTAAAAAAAGCAGATCAAGAAACTGTATATAAAATTATTCAAAACTTAAACAACAAAAAAAGTCCTGGCTACGACGGAATCCGTCCTACAGACCTAAAAGCCATCAACAAAAAAATTACGCCTGTGATCACTCATCTGCTTAACACCAGCATTGCTAGATCTGAATATCCCGATGAACTAAAGATAGGAATTGTTCGACCCATCTACAAAAAAGGAAGTCATTCAGATTACAATAATTATAGACCAATAACAATCTTACCTGTCATTGATAAAGTAGCTGAGAGATACATAAGTAACGAAATAAATAATTACCTACGAAAAAACCAAGTAATTAACAAGAAACAGTATGGTTTTCAAAAAAATCGCAGTACTTCCCAGCTGCTTTGCCAATTTACTAATGAGGTCAATGAGTACATGAATGAAAAAAAACATGTGCTCGTTGTCTTCATTGATTTCAGCAAAGCTTTCGATATGTTAAATTATAAAACTCTATTTTTGAAATTAGAGCAGGCTGGTATACAGGGACCCCTACTAGACTGGTTTATTGATTATCATAAAAACAGAACCACCTATGTAAAAATATCTAATTCATATAGTACTAGCACAATAACTAAAAAGGGCACGGCTCAAGGTTCTATTATCGGTCCTACTGAGTACTTGATCTACGTTAACGATATGTGCAATGTTATCACTGAGGGCTCCGTATACCAGTTCGCTGATGATACCTGTATACTAGTAGCAGACAAAAACATTGAAAGAGCAGAACGTTTGTTACAGTCCAACTTTGACAAGCTATGTAAATGGTCACACGATGTAGGCCTAGTGATAAATGCTCAGAAAACTAAATTGATGCATATCCATTCCACACAAAATAAATCGAATTATAATTTAAATATAGTTGCACATGACCATACTTGTTTACATAAAAAAATTGAAAACAATAGCACTTGCACCTGCATGGCAATAGAACAAGTCAAAGAACATATGTATGTGGGTCTTATAATTGACAACAGATTTAATTGGAAAGCACATATTAATCATGTATGTGACAAGTTAAGAGCTATATTAAGTCAATTATCTATTCTTAAAAATAAGATACCATATAAGGTACTTAGACTGTTATACTTATCACTGGCAGACTCTACTATTGACTACGGTTTATGCTGTTATGGGAGGACATTTAAAACATACCTACAAAATATTTATAACTTGCAAATAAGACTACTAAAAACCATTGTACCCAAGAATATAAAAATTAAATTTCGCGAATCATACTCCAACCTTTTCAAACATTGTGGTATCTTGCCTGTGCAAAGTAAAACAAAATTAGCAGTATTAAAAGCAGAACACGTTAACAAGGAAAATTTAGAAATAAAAATAAGGAACCCAAAATTAAGAAAATTGTGTAATCAGAATAAATTCATTTTTACAAATAAAAACATCAACAATATTTATGGAATGAGACATTACAGATACTTACTGCCCAACTTACTAAATAGTTTACCTGAGGATATTATAAATGTATACTTAACAAAACATAACTTTAAAAACTGTGTAAAAAAATATTTTCTAGAACAAGATATCATGAATGTAAAATACCTGTTATAAAATTGTTTAAACTAATACCCATTATAATATTTAAACAGCAATGTTAACAGAACTCCACACCTGCACATAAACCTTTTATGGATTACGCAGGTGTGTTAAGACAAATATTGTATATAATATTTCTAATGTTTTGGCCAATAAAAAAAAAAAAAAAAAAATGCGGTTTTTTCTACTTGTTATCAGGTTTAACCGCGGTAGTTCTTGGCGGAGATTAGTGAAAATAGGTTCAGTAGTTTTTGAGTAATTCGACTTTTAATGTCGGAGGTAATACAATTCGTAAATGTGGTCCTAAGTTAAGGTTCTAAGCTGCATTTTGGGTATATTTTTAATTTCCTACACTAGTACCTTTCGTGATTGTAAGAAACAGTCAGGATTATAAGTTAAGAAAGTTCCACCACAAGACGCCATAACTTTCTTATCTCGTGGTAAATACGCGTAGCCCGTAGAAAGAACTTATCTTAAAACGTCAGCTTGTTCGCTAAGCTTCCAGTTTGTTGGAGAAAACAAACTTATGATTGGATAAAAGTTCTCTCTTGACCCTTCACAATCACTTAGTTCTTATAGGTATTACTCGTAGAGTTGAGCATGAAGAAAAACGTAACTAAAAAATTTACTATCCCCGAAAGCAAAGAATGTAGGGTTCTTCTAAAATACCTGAAAAACAATTAGCAGTAGCTTCTACTCTTGAAATTATACTTAATTTACAAAAAAATGTTTGGACTTCTTATACAAAATTCGCGGGTCGGTTGAACAATTAGTATGAGGAGTCGAATTTTTTTCTTCCGAAATGATTATGGGTTCCTTGGTGAAAGTTGTTCAGTTTCATGAGTCGAAGCTGTGATTTTTTTTCAGGTCTTTCATAAGGACCTTATATAGGTATATTAAATACCAAACCCCGAACACTTCATACAAACGCATGGCGCATGTTTACTACATAGACATTCATGTTTGTGCACATGTAAATGTGTGCGTGATGTACTAGGGTTGAATCGAGATTCAATAATAAGCCCTTATTGTCTGTATTGTTAGCTAGACTTTTACAAATAAAGTGGAGGCTGTATACAGCAGTCAAGGCTGTATAGCCTTAAAAGCTTTAACTCTTTCGTTAAAAAAATTGTCTTTGGTTATTATACTGTGCTTTGGTTTGCCAACCTCTTGACAAATGGTCACACATCGGTCACACAGAGGAGGTGAGGTAGCATTCAGAGAGCGGCAGGAAGTGTCCACACTGTATAATGCCCTTATACTGTGATTACATACAGTATGGTACTCGTATGTTCACTCCCTGCGCTTTTCTGAATCGGAACGCAACCTCATCTCCCCTCTAGGTACGATCATGTCGGTAAATACAGTCGTCACTCAGTTATTTATTTGTTTGTTTGTAAACTCTTTATTCAAAAGAAAAATGCAAATATTAAAGTAACAGGAAAAACACATACAGAGGCGGACTTATCCCTTACGGGATTTCTTCCTGTCAACCTTAAATGTCGAGAGGAATTACATTTAAAAGCAGGAGCAAAAGTCACAAACACGACTTATATACAACTTATTATATAAACAATAAATCTGAAATACCATATCACTACATATAAATATATATAATAGTTATTCGTCTTGATCCTTAGATTGATATCCGCCATATATCGTAGTTTGAGATATGAAGGTTACCAGTATATTTTGACTACAATTATTATATTTAAGTTCAGCTTTGCAAGTCATATCCGAGCACATTCCCGAAAAACTGATCCAAACTGATAGGATGTGGCCGTCGACAGATACGTCTGGGAGGAGATCAGATCATAATTATGTCTGTATTTAAAATTCTGCAAAACATACTAAAATGGCTCCTATTACATTAATACTAAAGTTACCAACCAGCTTCTTATCACAATATACCCAAAACTTTCCCTTTCCCCAAAGTATTTTTTTCAAATCTCCCTCTCAGCTTTCGCAACAAACTTTCTCTTCCAAATTATTTCGAAACTTAAAAGTAGGTGCTTACCATGCCGACAAAAGTATTTCGCGTCAATGGAACGAAACGTGTAAAGTCATTAAGAACATTTTTTCTCGAACAAGACATTCGGCGTAAGTCTTAAAAACTCGATTTTCACGAGATAAATCATGGCGAGTGATTTTCTGAACTGATTACGCTTATTTGGAAAACTTTTGTTGTCCCTCTCAAAGCGATTTGAGTTGAGATAAAACAGGCGCTTCTCAATTTATAACATTGTCTCAGAAAAAGACTACCGACTTTTAATAAGCAAACAAAAACTTATACCTATTAAACTGTATAGTGATTAACAGACAGACCACAGCCTCAACCATTCGAGGTCAGAAAAAATATATAATTTTCGGCTTTGTCCCTTCTGAACAGTATTAAAAGTAATGAGTTACTAAGGTTCTGTAAAATTTTGCTCATCTAATGACGCCATTTTGCAGGTTCATAAGCTATCTTCATTAAATAAAAATAAATGAGTTTATACAGACCTCCTTTTTGTTTATTAACAGATCGACTTCATTTTGTAGTTTCATAAGCTATCTTCATGAAATAAAAATAAATGAGCTTATACAGACTCCCTTTTTGCATAAAAATCTAATAAGAAAAATCGTTTCATCCATTTAATTCTTGCTGTTCTACTACTTGAATTCAAAGAGCCCAAATTGGATAGGGACGAGGGTATTATACATTAGTCCAAATACAGGTGAAAATTTAATCATGGAACAAATTTTAACTGTGGTTTCTACTCATTGAACTGAACAACTTTCTCTAAGAAACCAATTCAATCGGAGCAAAAAAAATTGGACTTTCCAAAGAAAGTTAGCTACCAAGGTCATCGATTTGTATTAAGTCAGAGTCAATTTTTTTTTGTTACGATTGAATTGGTTTCTTAGAGAAAGTTGTTTGTTTGTTTGTTTGTAAACTCTTTATTGCATACAATAACACATAAAACAGAAAATACAAAACAAATTATAGCAAAGGCGGACTTATCCCTTTCGGGATCTCTTCCAGTCGACCTTGAGTTGTTCAGTTCCACAGTGATGAGCAGATACCACAGTTAAAATTTGTTCCACGATTTAAATTTCATTCTATATAATAATATAGTACTGTCAGATTTAACTTGGTATTATGCACAAAATTATTATTAATATTTAATCTTGGTAAGCACACTTCCTAAGTAAGGCATCATTATGATTATTTACTTCTAAAGTTAGGCTTCTAACGTTATACAGGGTGAAATTAAATTGCGGACCAAATTTCAACTGTGGCTTCTAGCCATCACACTGAACAACATTCTCTAAGAAACCAATTCAATCGGAGCAAAAAAAAAATTTGACTCCCCATAGAAAGTTGGCTAAGTACTCAGCTTATCGATTAGTATGACGTGTCCAAATTTTATCGTATTTGCTCCGATTAGATTGGTTGTTGCAAAGTTGTTCAGTTTCACGTACGGAACGTCCAAAATATCTTTACAAAAAACTTCTTTGGCGATATTCGAATTCGAGATATTCAGCACGACCTTGCTCAAACATATTTGTTATGCCGAAACACCGAACCACTGCATTCCGGGGTAGCTTCCGGTATTTTGCGACCAAGTGCTGGAATAATATCCCGCCACCTTTGCGTCTCGCACCATCGAAACCTGTTTTTAAAAAACGTTATCGTGAATATCTTTTTAATTTTCAGTCTGTGTAGGATAGCTACCCTTTTCCCTTTATTTTTATGTAAACGAATATAATTTTACTTTAATACTTATTTAGTAGAAGAATTGAGTACTGTTTATGGTTTTTGGTTTGTTTGTTTGTTTGTTAACTCTTTATTGTAAAGCAATGCAAAGAACCTTTAGGTTTGCCTAGTTGTTTAAATAGTTATTTTATATAGGTACATTCTGTTTCATACAACATTACGCTTGTTTTTGATTGTGTACTATGCTGTCGTTTTATGCCTGACTTATTTAGGAGGAAACTGACTCTTTGTTATGTCTTTTTCTTAGCCTTAAGTTTTCCTTAATGTTTATTGGTATATTTTTGTTTTGTTTATGTAAAGCCGTCTTGGTACGCAGGCAGGCAAAGGTGCTGGCAGAATATCAGCGTTGTATGTGTACCACCTACAACAAATGCTGAGTCAGTACCTTTTCCTAAGGCTTGGCACAGGTCATAATATTTATATTTAAGTTTCTAGTTTTCACCTTATCTTTTAGTTTGTACGTTTCCTATAAGAATTCTGTCAAACTATACCTCTGATATTTGTATGTGAACTGTGTTTTGTCTTGGAATAAATGTGTCTATCTATCTATCTATCTATCTATCATGAGTAGAAACTATAGTTAAAATTTTATCCTGTATATTATTTATTAATATATGGGAAAATAAATATATAATAATATCTGGGACAAATGACACACATATTAATTATTATTATTCATTTTTTTTTATTAATTTTTTTTTTTATTTTTTTTTATTTTCATTATTTTTATTATTATTATTTATTTAATTTCACAAATTACTAGATCCACATAATATAAGTAAGCTTTGCCTAGATTAGTGAATGTAGTCTATGGTAATTGACAAACGGTACTGTTCATGACAGGGAGTTGATATAACCCTCGTTAACAAGCCATTTCATCCCTAGGGCTGGGGCAAGGGACTCTTCCCAAACCTAGCAAAAGTTAGGCCTTACTCCACACCCGGAGGCTAAGCTCGGATTAGTGGAGGTTGTTGAGCTAGTAGCGAGCCCCAATGTCAGAAGTGTCCAAGCCGCCTGAAGGCCTCTAGACATCTAGTCATAGTATCGGTACCAACGGCTTAGCGTGGCTTGTGAACCATGGAAACGATCGAAATGTCACTAACAGTCAAACCCGTTCAGGTGACCCGAACCAGGTCATGACCGTATCTGTAGATAGTTAATCATTCAGAACCAACCAATCGACGCGACTACGCAAGTCGCACTAAGCCACAACCGCTTCACTTCCCTGATATGACTTTACAATCCTACTGAATTAAAAAAAAAGTATTTTTTTTTTATATCGTGTTAAAAATTACTTTCTTAGAAAAAAAATACTAAGATAAATTCTTCAAAATCAAACTTGCAACAACTCGACACAATTTGATTTTTATAATCTCTTGCAAGTGATAAGAACGTAATCGAGTAAAATATAAAGGAAATGAAGTCAAACGATGAAGCGAGAACTTCAATTCTGGGTGCACATTGGATTGACGGGGCTTGGCCCTATCGTGGGTACCCATCTTGAATGATGTATGACTTTTGGTTAAAAAATGAACCTTTGGATTATTATATCGCTATTGCTTCAATGACTTTATAAGAGGTTTTCAGTGGGATAGGTCAACTGTACTGAATTGAAATATCGTAATTATTTACAAGTTGTCAACCGTTCACTGTGTGTTGATATGGGAGTACGCTCTTTTCTTGAAGGTTTGAATGTCGTATCGGTCTGGAAATACCGGAAATATTTAGGTAGCCCTGCCAATGTTTTTCATTTTTTTTAACATCTGACATAGATGTTACCGGTATTAGAGGCATTCCATCTGAGCACTCAAGATCAGCAGGGCACTGATAACCCTTCTGGGGCTATAGATGGTCATTGTTAGTCATTAGCTACAAAAACATTTTACTTTTCTCTTTTTTGAATCCTTTCTTTCTTTATTCTTATTTTTTTCATATTTTATTTACAGACATGACATTGTATAATTCATTTATTGATCTAGCATTGAGATGTAATAGAATATAAGACTTTAAAAAAATGTGTTGGAGGGAGTTTCTTTAGGGCCCGCCGTTTCTTCTCACTCCGCAAACACTTCACGAAACGGTGGGTATATACGAGTTCCGAGTGGTAGGAACCTCGTATTAGGTAGATAAAAGAATGACGTTCGGAAAGTGTACACTGTATAGGGTTTTTATCTCTCTTGTAAATATTTACCTTTGTTAGTTTTATTCATGTATTTCTTTATATGCGTAAGTTCTGAAGTTAGCGTTTCTTATAATCTTTATCTCGAAATTCTTGTATTTACTCAAATATTGTTTGTTTACGGTACAACTTCAATTCAATGTTTTTATGTTTGACATCTCATAGTTTCTATATTTTTATTTTTCCTAGCGAGTGAGAATAGCGAGGACGGATGACAAGAATGTCAAAAGGACAAAATTGAAAAACACAAGCATTCTTCGATTTTGCTTGACCAAGAGCAGGCGGAGATTTGTATAATTGTGGACTTCTATTACTCAAAATCCTTGGAACGGAAGCCCGGGACCCCTCTCCTTCGTGTGTTCCTTCTTATAGTCCCGGGCCCTCGTGCTGCCATCCCAGCAGCTCTACCGGCCGCCGTGGGAGCGAGCCCCTCCGGCCGCCCGACGTACCAAGCCGCCCGCTGCCTCATGTGATATTGTTTATTTTATTGTAAATAGTGAGTAATCGTGGACACTGAGGACACTTTTCTAGAATAGGTTGTACAGTTTAATTTTTTATTTTTATTAAATATTGTAAACCCCGGATGACCCGCTCTTTCTTTTTGTACCTTAACAACTGCTACCTACTTCGAATAAAATATTTTCATTTTCATTTTCATAGGCGGCGGATGCCACTTTCCATCAGGTAGGCCGTAACCCTTTTGTCATTTTAATCAATAAATATACGTAGATGTATAAGGGCAGTCTCTCTTATAGTGTGGCACAATTTAACCGTCCTATCCACTAGGTATAGGCGGCGCTTGCCTGGTGTTGCACTTATCATCACCCTTGCTCACGTGTAGGGCATTCTAGATTTACAACGGACGTGTGGAACGCGACCATCATACACAACTGGAAATCAGATGTGCAGGTTTCCTCACGCTGTTTTTCTTCACCGTTAAAGCAGTCGGTATGAAAATGCACGTAAGTTTCGAAAAACTCATTGGTGCATTGGCCAGGATTTGAACCCGAGACCTCTGGTTAGGAGGACGGAGTCACTAACCGCAGAGCCACCGACGCTCCCATAAGGCCAGGGATGATAGAGCACTTATAAACATTCAGTTGTTGGGGTAGTTTAAAAGCAAGAGATCACGAGCACTATGCAGCTGCTTCTTATGACTTGTGGACAGGACGGATAAATGTGCCACACGATAAGAAGAAGAAACAAGTGAAGAATAAAAGCTCCTTTTTGCAAATTCCGGCCAAGTAATTTTTATTGTATAATTAGGATGTAATTGGTGTATCATTTATAATTCCTTATGATTATTTTAATTGTTATAATATACTTACATATGAGTGGTTTTAATGAGTGCTTTGTGTTAAGTTACAGGGTATTAAAAAAATTGTAGAGCCTGTTAACTGAGAGTTCTACTCGTTCTAGGTACTGAACCTTTTGCTCTACGACTTTAATTAAATCGCAGAAATGGTAAGGCTTGTCATATAAAATGGACTTTGTATAAAAAGTTTGGAGGGAGTTTCTTTAGGGCCCGCCGTTTCTTCTCACTCCGCAAACACTTCCCGAAACGGTGGGTATACGAGTTCCGAGTGGTAGGAACCTCGTATTAGGGAGATAAAAGAATGACGTTCGAAAAGTGCACACTGCTGCCCACTTCGAATAAAATATTTTCATTTTATTTCATTTCATTTCAAGTCCTATTTTTTGTTACCCAATTTATTTTCATATAATATATTTAAGAAGAAGACCCGTGCCTCTGCAGTGGGAACGTAATGGGTTGTTAACAACAATATATTTATTGGCATCATAAACAAGGGTGTCAAAAGTGCGTTTTAAATTTTAAATGGTTACTCAGAACCAAGTATCGGATTTGTTAAATATTTTTCCTGTATTGTATGAGTAACCACTTAAAATTTCAAACGCACTTTTTACCACCCTGTATATTCTATGTTTTACATCAGCATCACGTTTTTTTTATGTCATAGGTGGCAAACGAGCAGACGGATCACCTGATGGTAAGCCATAACCGCCGCCCATAGACACCCGCAACACCAGAGGAGTCACGAGTGCGTTGCCGACCAATTGACAAAGACATAGACATAAAAATAGGCATAGACATAGACATATATTTATTTTTGACATAAAAAACGATATACAAACAGTAATAATATTGGTAAGCCAATTGGTATCCCTGTTAAAGACGACGACACATACGACACCATGTTATTTGTGTATTATTATAATTTCGCTAACATTTTGGAAGGCTTTTGTTCAGCAATAAACGTATTTTTAACTGACTTCAAAAAAAGGAGGAGGTTCTCAATTCGTCGGAATCTTTTTTTTTTTTTTTTTATGTATGTTCACCGATTACTCGAAGACGCCTGAACCGATTTGGAAAATTCATTTTTGTTTAAAAGGGTATACTTCACAGGTGGTCCCATATAAATTTTATCGAAATCGATTCAGCGGTTTTTGAGAAAATCAACAAAAACATAGCAAAATTGGAGTTGTTGCGATTGAAGTCGGTTGTTTTTAACGTATTCAGCGATGATGACGATGCTAACACCTTCCTACAGCACGACGTAAATAAAGACGACTCCCTTCTATGTTTAACAATATAAAAAATGAATTACCCCAAACGCAATCCCAGACAGTATGAACGATGGTACATTACCGTGCATTTCAATTTTATCCAAGACAAATGACTCGATTTAGTTCTACATCACGTTCCTACCCGCGAAATTTTCGCGCTCAGCACAAATTTCTCGCATACAAAGCGAGGTGAATTCGCCTTTTATCTACCCACCGTTTTGTGGGGTTACGTGAAATACAGTTGTAGTGTGAATGAAGGTAGAGCCTTAAAGGTGCCATGGACTAGGATGGAATGTTCATTATTGAGAAGAAAAAAACCCTCACATACAAGGGTTGTCTTCTAAAAAAAAAACGTTTTAATGATGCTCCAGAAAAAAAATATGTTAAAGTCGTTTTAGAAAAGAGCGAGCTTTTTTGTAAAATACTGTGCAAGAACTACGAATAAATTTGAGTCGCATTGACAGATAATGAGGTAAAAGTATATCAATATCTGGTGCTATTTAAAAAAAATATATATAAAAGAATCTTTTTGAGTATAGTTTCAAAAAGGTCTGTTGGTTGAATGGCTAATTTTACCAATTTACTTGTGACATTGAAACATAATTTTAACCTGAGGTAAATGTACTTATGTCAATATGTAAGGTGGTATTTAAAAAATTATAATAATCGGTTAATTATTTTTCAGTTTAGTTTCAAAAAGGTATTAACCCTTTTGGCCAAATAGCTAATTTTACAATTTAGCTGTGACATCATTTAAAGATAGATCGGAAGACAAGTTGTTTGTGAGGGGCATTACTTTAGTTAATTATTACAATATGGCTGCGACACTGACACTTGAATAAAGAAATAATAAATATATAAATAAATATAAAAAAATGAATATTTTACGCGACTAGAGTAGTTCAAAAGCAATGCGACTTTTATTCTACGGAAAACCATTTCTTTTCGAAAACGAAACTTCAAATTATGTTTTTGTTATCAGCGTCTACCACTCCGATAAAGGCCCTTGTTGATCATAATAACATTGTAGAATTAATAATAAACCCACGTTTGATCTATCTCAACAGTCTTAGATTTATCGTTAAAAGCTTACATTAAACTTCAGTGCGATGATCTAAGAAGCGTTTCTGTGAAATCTGATCTCTTTAGACGATGTTCAAAATGTCATAACATTAATAAAATTTCAGACCATAGATTTATGAAACCAAGAGATTGATTAGAGGGTACGATATAAATCAGTCAGAGTTTCAGGCACACTTTAGTAGTCTGTCGTTTTGTTATAAAAACTATAATTTGCTCTAAAAAATTTTGAAAGAAAACGCAACCTATGACGTCTTAATTTTGTATATTCGTTTCCATACTTATTATGTTAACGACCCATATCGTCCCCACTGCAGGGGCACGGGTCTTTTCCCATACCTCGGGAAGGTTAGGCCATACTCCGCACACGGGGGCCAAGTCCAGATTGGTGGAGGTTGTGGGGTAGTGGCCAACTCCAGTGGCATTTATCTTGATCATTTCCGTGCTTCGCAAGGCACGCTAAGCCATTGGTGCCGGCTGCTATCACTAGATGGCAGTCGTTAAGCTATGTCAGAGGCCTTATTATAGGCGGCTTGTACACTGGGGTTGGCCACTAGCCCCACAACCTCCACCAAACCGGACTTGGCTCCCGTGTGTGGAGTATGGCCTAACCTTCCCGAGTTATGGGAAGAGACCCGTGCCCCTGCAGTGGGGACGATATGGGTTGTTAACTACAGTCAACCACCCTAGTCATCATCTCTTTCTCTCAAAAAACGTATCTTTGTCCTACTAATGGTTCTAAATTCATATTAAAATTATCCTTGTCGTGCTCACTTCCTCTTTTTTCTTCCTTCAAACTAATATTGTGTTCAAAAATGATCAATTTATATATTACACCATCTATGTACATCATTATTCCATGTAATATGGAATATAACTTAACCCTAAATTCCTACCCATAATTGGGGTGTACTTTTCTTACCCTGGGTGCCAGAGCACCCTGTCTCTAAATTTGTGATATCTTTAGAAATAAAAGTCTTATGGCAGCTCAAACATTTTATTTATAATTTTAGGTTATTATAAGATGAAAAACGCATAAAACTTAGCTTGGTATCTAATTTTAACATTTAGCACAAATTTTAATTTGATGCTCCCCACAGATAGACATTTTGCACTAGTACTAGCACTAGCACCCTGGGTAGGGTTTAAGGGTTAAGGCATAACTTGACATGCTCTTGTCAAGATATGACATTTCCTGATTTGGAACTTGGAACATACTCACAATGTAGATCAAAGTGTAATTACCCACTTTACACTGTATACCTACATACTCGTAATGTCAAAGATATAATTAATAATGCGCTTTGATGTTACCGTAGGTATAATATGTCACCATTATTGTACTAAATTCAAAGGACGGATTCGGACGTTTTGGTCAAAAATATCACCTCCCTTCTTAGGGGTTGGAGACAGTATACATAATGCTGATGCATTAAAAATTATTTAAAAAATCTATCTTTTCAAAACAGATTTCTGTAACTTTTCGTTCAATGCTGCAAAAGCTGATGTATATACAGAGTGTAACAGAAAGATGTGACAATACTTCAAGGTTGGCTTTTACCCATCAAACTGAACAACTTTTGTTCTACAACTTTGTTCAAATCGCAAATTTTTTTTGGACTTTTCATACAAATCGATCAGCTGGCGAACCAAGTTTGTATGAAAAGTCCAAAATTTTTTTTGCAATTTCAACAAAGTTGTAGAACAACAGTTTTTCAGTTTGATGGGTAAAAGCCAACCTTGAAGTATTGTCACACCTTTCTGTTACACCCTGTATATATTTTTTTTGTTTTTTACCCAATCAAAACAACACCTGTACAGTACCTAATAATTGCCTTGGTTAGAATTTTTTTCTTTTTTAAATAGTTATCGAAATAATGAGCAGTTGACTGCGTAGCACAATAGTATTTTGGATGTTAAGTAGATCCCAATCTAATTTACACGAAAAAGAAAATACTTATTGAAGGTGATACATACGTCAGTATCTCGGGCGATCTTAAAACAACACAAGCTAACATTCAGCACCTGGCACTCCATAAATACAACCGAAATACATATATATTGTATATTTATTTCTATGGGCCTTGTGTCTGAAATAAACGGATAACTAAATAAATAAATAAATATCTTACTACCTAGGTGCTGTTTTATCCATAATTGGGAAGCCCTTGGCATCATGTCACCTGATGTAAAGTGATGATGACGCCGATGATGGAAGCGGGTTTACCAAGATTCCCCAAGCAATGGGGAACTGGCTATCTCATCTCCATGCCAGAACACAACAATGCTATTAACATTGATGCTGGGCGGCAAGACTTACATACCATGGTGGTAGCTAGACAGACAGCCAAAAATAGGTACTCTAACCCTACCACCAACAAAGTAAATACAAACCAAACACAGTCCTAGAGGGATAATAATGTATGTGAAGGGGGCTGGTATAGTAATTAAAATCCCTCCAGTAATTTAATAATGGACTGTATTTCTTATAGAGCATGGTGCCGTGGCCATGGCCCACGTAACAATGAGAATAAGGATGTGACGTCACAGCGCCAAATACTGTGTTGCTACAGTATTACAAATGTCTTATGTTAGAGGATTCTAACAGTATAACAGTGCATAAGCGCCACTGAGTCGCAAGCCACATATTTGCGGGGAGGGAGGGAGAGGAAGAGGGAGAGGGGGAGGGGGAGGGGAGTGGGGGGGGGTGTTCTTTCTACATCTTACGCTTCATTACGAACATCTTTACGTTGTAAATGTAAAGTTTCCGATCTGAGTAGGTACGTAAGTTAGCTTCGTTATTTTGTTTCATTTCGTTTCTTTACATCAGAATTCTACCGCTACTGAAAGTTTCAAAACAAGTGTAATATATTCTTGATTTATAAGTTTACCGATTCACGCAATATGCTGTGGTGAACTTTGGCAGTTTATTTAAGTATGGGCAAGGCGGTAAAGTAAACAAGGAATTCGTTTATTTAAGGCCGATCTAAATAGTAAAAAGTTGCCTTTTTACCGACTTTAAAATAGAAGTTTAAATAGATACTCGATTCTCAATATACAGGTGTCACGAAACTGAAGGAAATATTCAACGACTTCGGCAAAAAAATATTGGATTTGGCATAAAAAGTTGGCCTATTAGCCGATAATCAGTTGATTCGTATGAAAAGTCTAGATTTTCCAGGTTTTGTAGAACAAAAGTTGATAATTTATTACCAAGGGCTTTACCAATTGGCAGTGCCGCAGAATGGTGGGTAAGAAATGGGGACTTACCCCCAGGATAATGCGGTGGCTGTACACAGCGGTAATACGTCCAATGGTGAGCTACGGCGCAGTTGTATGGTGGCCACGCACCAAACTTCTAACAGTCGTAAGTAAACTCCAACGTTTCCAAAGAACAGCATGCATGGCCATCGCAGGCTATATGCGGACAACTCCAACGGCAGCTCTTGAAACGATGCTGGATGTTCCACCCCTACACATGTTCATCCAGCAGGAGGCAGCAAGCGCTGCGACTCGTCTAAAGCTGCTAAACCTGTGGAGTAAGGAAAGGGTTCCTCACGCTGAACTTCTGCACAACATTGTCGCGGAAGAGCCGCTATTCGCGGCCGTCAACGACAGAATCCCAAAACAGTACGTCTTTGATAAGAAATATAAAATACAACTCTTCGAAGACCCCTACGAAGGACAGAACCTGAGGGACCTCCGGATTTTCACCGATGGTTCCAAAACAGGCTCGGGAACCGGATGCGGTGTCTTCTCAGAGGACTTAAACATAACAATAGCAACTCCACTTGGTGCGTACAACACGGTCTTTCAGGCGGAGTGTATGGGCATCGTCATGGCTACTAAGGCAATCACCGCCAGAGGAGTACGGGGCTACCCTATCCGTATTCTATCTGACAGTCGGTCAGTCCTACAGGCTCTTCAAAGTAACACCGTTACTTCGGGGCTAGTTTACGAATGTCACCAAAGATTGACAGAGGTATGTTACCACAGCGACGTAACTCTGCAATGGATTAAGGGACACAGCAACTCACGCGGTAACGACGCGGCAGATGAACTGGCGAGGAGAGGGTCGGACTTAATTGCTGTGGGACCTGAACCTATCATACCTCTACCCACTGGGTGGCTAAAAACAACCCTGCGTCAACGCACAAGGTCAGAACACAATCGGTATTGGACAGAACTGGAGACCTGTAGACAGGCTAGACAAGCACTACCGGTGACCAACCCTAGCCTGTCCAGAAAACTCCTGAGCTTAGGGAGACTTCAGCTCCGGAAGGTAACAGCAGTCATCACTGGCCACGGTTACTTTAACAAACACCTGTACACTTTAGGTATCACCGACAGTCCCCTGTGCCGAGCATGCATGGAGACCAAAGAGACAGCTGCTCACATTCTTCTGGAATGCAAAGAGGTAGCTTCATACAGGGTCAAACACCTCAAGGACCCGAGGACACTCCCGGAAGTCGTCGGCAACCTGCGGGGGCTACTGGGCTTCCTGGAGGAGCTGGGCTGGCAGTGAGGCCAGCCGAATCACGCAAAATGGGCGCACCTGTCGCCTGGTTGCGGAAACCAGCCCGTCCTTATTATTATTATTATTATTATTTACAAATTGAGGGTAAAAAAAATATTACTAAACATTTTGTTACATTCTTTATAATTTAATTGCTCCTAAAATAATGAAACTAATTCTATTGTAGTTTTCTACGATCTCTAACTAAAATGTATTGTTTTTAAATTACAAACACTAGGAAATCTTAAAATACGTAATGATGGTATATCTATGTCTGATATTTAAGATGTCATGAAACAGACTCAGATTATCTAAAACTCCAACTAAAAGTCCGAAAATTTTCGACTTATACAGGGTGTAACAGAAAGGTGTGATAATACTTCAAGGTTGGCTTTTACCCATCAAACTGAACAACTTTGTTGAAATCGCAAAGATATTTTCGGACTTTTCATACAAACTTGGTTCGCCAGCTGATCGATTTGTATGAAAAGTCCAAAAAAAATTTTGCGATTTGAACAAAGCTGTAGAACAAAAGTTGTTCAGTTTGATGGGTAAGAGCCAACCTTGAAGTATTATCACACCTTTCTATTACATCCTGTAGATACCATAAGATGACTTTAAGTCGATGAAAAACATCATAAGAAGTCGTCCCATAACCAAGTTAAGAAATACCTGACAAGAGTTTGTCTCTTTAATACTTGGAAAAAATATAATAGGCTATTCTACTGTCGGGTAAAAATTACTCTAACGAAACTAATTTGGAACGCTTTCCTTGTTTATTATTATCAAAATTCACACTACGAGTTGATATGTTTATCTACAAAAATATACATAAAGTAAGGTAAATAAAATTGTATATTTGTAAAGCACAAAATTCCCGCGAAACTAACGCTAGTCGCTATATAAACTCTAAGCGTTTGTTCACACTATTCGGTTCTATTGTTCTTTTTACACGATAAATGGCAACAGTTTATCTTGTTAGTCTATATTGGCCATAGTGTGAGTTAGTCACAATTTGATCGTATTATTAGACAGCAAATAATATTAAATGTTACTATTAAAAAAACGCTTATCTCCTCTTGTCTATACAAGTGATTGTTAATGCCGGATGAAAACATGCCCAGGTTATTTATATAAGGGTCAAATATGACAAATTAAAACGAAAAAATTTTTGGACTCTTCATACAAACATGGTAAAGCCGACGATCGTACTGTATGAAGTGTTCATCAGTTTTTGAAATTTATTTGTTAAGTTGTATCGAAAATAGAAAATTGAAGTATTTTAAACTACTGGCGAGTAAAAATACTATTAGTAGTAAAAACTGCAATAACTCCTACTCGAAGTAGCTAATGGTATTTAAATTTAAATAAACAAATATTAAAATCAGTTTTTTACTAAAATACGTTGCGTTTAATGCGTAGTAAAAAAAATGACATATAATGTTTATTTTAATTACTTACCTATCATGAGTAGCTGAAGAGTTTTTTAATTTTTTGTAACCTATACAAGCTTTTATCCGCTCGCCAGTTAAAACTCATTGACGTCGAAACTCAACTGTTCCTTCCCAATCTTAACTTGTGACCAGTTCTAACTATGACCAAACCATACATCTTCTATATCTTGACACGGATTTAGTGCGCCCTGCAGGTATTTACTGGTCTTGTTCCCAGGTATACCGGGCTCATAGCAAAGTTCGGCCAAGTAGAGCTTAGTTGCTTGAATATGCATCGCATGGTCTTAGTTGTGGCAAGTGTTGGTGACTTAAGCTGTTTTGTTAGTTTTAGAAGCCTGCGAGATAGGGATATGTATAGTGACGGCTGTACCCACCCACACCCCGGACACTTCATACAAATTTTGCGTCATTGTTTACTACATAGATATTCATGTTTGTACACATGTAAATGTGTGCGTGATGTACTAGGGTTGAATCAAGGTTTAATTAGCCCTCATTGTTCATTATTGTTAGCTAGATTTTTACAAATAAAGCGAAGGCTGTATACACAAGACAAGGCTGTATAGCCTTAGAAGCCTTTAGCTCTTTCCTTAAAAAAATAAAATTGTCTTTAATTAATAAACTCTGCTTTGGTTTGCCAACCCCTGGACAAACGGCCACACATCGGTCACACAGGGGGGGTGAGGTAGCCTCCAGAGGGCGACAGGGAGTGTCCATACTGTATAATGTCTTTATACTGTGGGCTGTAGCATAGAATGTCTAGTAGTTGACAAATTAGTTGTCAAATTAATGTACTGCCTATTAGGAAATTTTCTTTATCTGCTTTTCTTTTTGTTCTGTCATTACGTAGTTGATAAGAAAAAAATGTCACTAACAAAGTATTGACTGTGATGTCTGAAAATAAATATGATTTTATATATTAAAAAAAAATAAAGATGGAATAGATTGCTAAGCTTAACACTAAGAATCGTATCCTGAATATTTTCTTAAAACTAGATGGTGCGCTATATAAAATAATACGTTTTTTGCTTAAAAATAAATATTTTTAATAGACATACTGTAATACAATACGCATACAATATTTACATACATCATAAAACGGACGGAGCCGGGGGCAAAAGCTAGTTTGAAATATCCTGTATATTGGATGGTGCACTTTCCGTTCACTTTCCACTTTAAAAGGGTTTTATAATTAATTTATGTTATAATTAATAATTTATTATTCGCGATGCGATGCGGGAACGATACGATGGAAAAGACATTGAAAGACATTGAATTGTAAGCAAAGAAAATAATGTAGAATAATAATAATACAGGGTGTAACAGAAAGGTGTGATAATACTTCAAGGTTGGCTTTTACCCATCAAAATGAACAACTTTTGTTCTACAACTTTATTCGAAATCGCAAAATTTTTATTTGGACTTTTCATACAAATCGATCAGCTGGCGAACCAAGTTTTTATGAAAAGTCCGAAAATTTCTTTGCGATTTCAACAAAGTTGTAGAACAAAAGTTGTTCAGTTTATTGGGTAAAAGCCAACCTTGAAGTATTATCACACCTTTCTGTTACACCCTGTATAATAGTATAAGTTCATTAAATAGTTTGTAGCAAATTACATTTCGCGGTTACCCCTAGCCTCGGTCAGTCGCAGACCGCGCTCCTGAATTGGGTCTAATTTTGTAACTGGGCAATCCTAATATCTAATAGAAAACATTATACATTTTGAACACAATTTTTTGATATAAAAGAGGTTAGACAAAAACAAAAATAAAAAACAAAAGACGGTATTAATATATTTTTTTCAAGTAATAAAATATTTTTTGAAATAAAATATCTGCCAGGCATCCTGTCTGTTTTGTGGTGTGCAATAAAGTGTTTTCATTTATACACTTAATTCCCAAAAAATATACTCTTCATACATTATTGTACAATTAACAGATCGAAATTTTCTTTTTATAAAAGGATTTTTTCCTTTTTTTTTAATAAAGTGTTAAAAAAAAGAAAATAGATAGAAAAAAAATGTTTAGGTTATTTAGATTAGACAGATCACGGTTTGTTTAGCAATTTTATTATTTTATTCTTCTTCTTATCGTGTCATTTTAACCTTCTATCCATAAGGTATAGACGGCGGTTGCCTAGTGACACTGAGCATCTTATTTCAATCGCTTAAAAAACCTCTTCTGTTTTACCATACACAGCTGTAGTAAAATTGACTGTTATTCATAACATTACACTATTATATTTAGTATTTATAAGAAAAACAAACTGACATCGCAAAAATTTACAGTATTTTAAAAGCATGCAACAAATTGTACTGGAATAAAATTTACGAGGCAAAGCAGAATAAATTTCAGCGAGAACCACCGACTTAAATTGTTACTGTCAAGAACTGAGAAATGTAGACAAGGGGAGCTTCAGAAAAGAACTTGGTAAGCTACTGAATACTAGAGTAAGTGTCTTAAACTTATGGTGGTGGTTAAATATTGGTGAGAATTTAGAATTTTTCGAGGATTTTCGTGAAGTATCTCTCACCCTATGTCAAATTTAAATCGTTCAGCAAATTTTCTTAGACCTAATAAAGGGTAAAATTGAAATCGAGAATCAAATTTTAAGTTACTAAGTGGACCGCCAAATAATTGTAAACTTTTATTTTATATTTCTCTGTCGTGTCTACTAACATAGCTTTTAAGTTAAATCTTGTACTAACAAATTATGGATTTTAAATTGTCTGAAATAAATGATATATTATTATTATTATTATTAAGTGTGGTTTCTGCTCATGAAACTGAACAACTTTCTCTAAGGAACCAAAACAAAACAAACCTGAGGAGCCTGAGGAGGAGCAGGAGGAGGATGTCCTAGCAAAACATTTGGACTCTTCATACAAATCGATGAGCTGAGTAGCCAACTTTAGGTATATGGAAAATCCAAAATTTTTTGATCCGATTAAATTGGTTCCTTAGAGAAAGTTGTTCAGTGTCATGACTAGAAGCCATAGTTAACATTTGGCTCGCGATTTCAATTTCACTCTGTATACAAGTGTTTAAAAAGGTGCATTTGCAATTTTAAGGGGTTACTCAGAATCAAGCATATATACAGAAAAAGTATTTAAAAAATCTAATCTTGTATTTTTTTTTCAGTTTTCCATACAAATTCTTAATTCACTACTAAGATTTACTACGGGACTCAAAAAAATTGTAGATCGGATTTATTTTTTATTTTTCCTGCATTCTATGCTTGATTCTAAGTAACCCCTTAAAATTTCAAACGCACTTTTTTAACACCCTGTATTAGTAGGATTATGGAAATAATTTAGAAAGAGTCGACGTCATCTTCTAAGTCTACATGAGACGCTCCGCCAGTTAGAAATAACTGAAAATAAACAGTAAATATTGATTGATGAACTATTTTTGTATTTACAAAACGAGTGAAGGTAAATAAACTAAGGTGTTAGTTGACATGCAAAGAAACCATTAGATATTGGTAAGAAACGTACTGGGTATTTGTGTCAACATTTCAAAGTTTTTACCCCTAATTTATATTGTGTATTTTGTGGAATACTCAAAAATAGAACATCATTTTTTATTTACATATTTTTCGAGATAATCACTTATATCCGTTAGTATTTTTAGGCTGTTTAGGGTATGGACGTTTACGACCTTTCCATCAGGTCAACATTGCAAACTGTTTTTTTTTTAATTCATCGTTAACCTATTGGCATAGACAGTTACTTTCACGTCAAACATTTGGTGATGAAAATAATACTATCTCAAGAAATATATAACATTTGCATGTTATTTTTTTAACATTTTAAGAAAACAAAAATTGGGGTAAAAAAATAATAATTGTCAATTGCCAATCTTGGTAATGGTACGTTATGCGAAGAAAACCTTTTAAAGTACCATTTAACAAGCTAATAATTTAAAATAAAAGGTAATTTCTCGACCGCTTAAGAGTGGTAGAAGTTCCATTATAAAATTGTCGTTACACGATTGAAAGTTTAATTGTGATTTAACTCCATATAAGTACTGATTATAATTACCTGGGGTTGCACAAGCAGCAGTAGTCGTCGACTGAGAAACATTTTGTTGGATAATGAATTTTATTCAGTAAATGAATATATTAATAAAATATTTTAATTTCTTATACGCATTCCTGATCTTTACCATTGTGTAATAGTGATATTTTTATTTTTTATTTTGTATTTATCCATTGTGTGATTATTATTATTATTTCTTAATATTGACATTGAATTTTATATTAATGACTATTTGTATTATTCAATTTTTAATTTTAATTATTTTGACGATCACATTATACTTTGACATTTTAATAAGCTATTATTGTAATTTGAAATTGATAATGTGAAATAAATGAATCTAAATCTAAATCATTATAAAAGGAATCTAGAATACAAGGTGTCAATTAAAATAAACATTGTACTTGGCTACCGAACCGGATAAGATAGTGTTAAAATAAAACCCTCGCACTGGAAAGTCCATTAAACTGTAATGTTTAGGCAATAGGATTAGCCACACAAACAGACATACCTGAAAAAATTACTCTTCTTGCGGATCAGTCGGGTGAAACAGCTGCTTGAGCCTATGATGCTACAAACACAGAGCGTCGCGTGAGACTGGAAAACCTCAGGAATACAAAATTGCTAATTTATCTCTTATTCATATATTTGTAGTTTTTAACGAATTTATGACAACAATTCGAAATGAATTGAAGAAACATCTGAAACCTCATCTTCGCTAATAAATACACAGTTAAGGGTACAAATTGTAGTAATAACAAAATTTTTACGAAGAGGTTTTTCCTTCTTCCTGAAAAATTACCCTTTCCGCATATAAGAGGTTTTCACTCTCAGGCGACGACGATAGACAAAAACCGCCATTCCTTTTTTTATAGTATGTAGTAGTAGTAGTAGGCAAAAACTTGAAGCAAATAATGTCTAAAAGTCTTTTGAATCGGGGGATGAAAATCCAGATTTTCCATAACGAATTTGAATTCAGAATTCAGATCACATCTCTTAATGGCTGTTAAAATCGCAAAATGGTTTCGTAATGACTATCGGAAAGGCGTGAAATGAATTTGTTCGGAAACAAATACAATAAACGTCAGATTTCAACATTAAAATTTCAGTTAGACAGCCCGTAATTATTATATGTATAATAACCACAATTTAAATGCAGGTGAAATTGAAATCGCGCTCTAAATTTTAACTGTGGTTTCGTCTCATTTAGACTGTCCATACAAAGCTAGTCAGTTTATTCATTTATATGAAGAGTCCAATTTTTTTGCTCCAATTGCATTCAAATTGCAATTGTATAATTATCTGAACACTTAAGTCACACAGAGGAACAGAACACAGTAAAGTTATGTAAATAAATAGGTATACCTGAATTGAAATTTAATTACAGTTCAAAATTTATCATTCAAATCGTTGAATTTTTTTTTTTTTTATGTGATAAGGAAGGCAAACGAGCAAGTGGGTCACCTGATGGTAAGTGATCACCACTGCCCATAGACACCTGCAACCCCGGAGGGGATTGCAGATGCGTTGCCAACCTAGAGGGCTAAGATGAAATGCCTCTTGTGCCTGTCATTTCCTCGGCTGTCTTACTCTCCACACCGGAACACAACAGTGCAAGCACTGCTGCTTAGCGGCAGGATTAGCGAGTAAGATGGTGGTAGCGATCCGGACGGACCTCGCACAAGGTCCTACCACCCGCATATGAATTAGTCAAAACCTTTATTACAGATCAACTTTTTGGGAAATCAATAGGTAACATTTACAACACATAAGGAGATAAAGCGACAAAGACATTATTCTAAGATTTTCTGTAAAAAATCTTAAATTGGTAACTTTTGTTTGGTAAACTATTGAAATAGGAACAAATTAAATAAAAATGCCGCTAAATAGATCTAACATAGTTAATAATGATACATGCAGCTGCAAATCACCACTAGTTGAGATAATGCCAAGGGTTTATTACTTGCGGATTAAAAAACTTGGTGTATATAGTTATTATCACAGGATATAAGTGAAAACTTATCAATCCTGTATTAAGCGCGATTCAGTGTCAGAGCCAAGTATACGCGATTCAGCGTTACCAACCGACTGGAGCCGAGTATACCCGATTCAGCGTCACCGATCGACAGGAGCCGAGTATACCCGATTCAGCGTCACCGACCGACTGGAGCCGAGTATACCCGATTCAGCGTCACCGACCGACTGGAGCCGAGTATACGCGATTCAGCGTCACCGACCGACTGGAGCCGAGTATACGCGATTCAGCGTCAACGACCCGAGCGCCAGCGTGACAATGACAGATCAGTTTTGTTTACTGTTCAGCAAAGTGCGCCTAAAGAAAGTTTTCATTTCAAAAAAACTCCGGTAAATTTGGGCCCCCAAATTCAAAGAAACGATCTATAAAGGACAAGGCATACAAATTACAAAAACAAACAGAGCTGTTGAAATTACCAATGCCCGCAAAAGTGAACCTCGAGACTCTGTGATTAACCGAACAAAAATACAATTGAATTCAATTGTCACCCAAACCATTCAAGAATACTTTATCAATATAGAGGAATTTTGAACACAAGAAAATCAACTGTTCTGAGTTCAGAGTTCCCATTTAAAAATACATTCCATTGTATAAAGTTGAACGATAATTATACTTTTGTCCACGTTGCGAGGAAAAAAATAATTTGAACTTTGCGTCAAAGGGGTGACTTCGAAGCAGAGGCGTACTGGGGTGATAAAATTTGGAGTCCCTAAAAAAATCTAAGCGCTCAATAGTTGGTGTGCCTTCTAAAAATGTAATTTTTGTATTCATGTATCTTTGTTAAATCACAATCACATACATAAAGTTATATATATTCGTTTGTATACTACGTCTATACTTGTGTTAGAAACTTATATGATTGATACGCTGAAACCCAAATGATTGGGAGCAGGGCATGAAGATGATGTCGACTAGCAATCAAGATGGCACGTTAGCAACAGGTGCACAATTGTTACTTTTCTGTTGCATTACAGGGTCCTCCTAAAATATCTATAATTGACCACGCTGAATACGTTAAAAACAACCGACTTAAGTCGCAACAACTCCAATGTTGTTATGTTTTTGTTGATTTTCTCAAAAACCGCTGAATCAATTTCGTTAAAATTTATATGGGACCACCTGTGAAATATACCCTTTCAAACAAAAAAAGAATTTTCAAAATCGGTTCAGGCATCTTCGACTAATCGGTGAACATACATAAAAAAAAAGGAAAAAAAAAGATTCCGACGAATTGAGAACCTCCTCCTTTTTTTGAAGTCGGTTGAAAAGAAAATGTAACCATGGCTAGTTCTCATGAAGCAAAATAATTTTTACCCAGTAATCTATAGTTGATTTTCAATTATTTTTTAACAACTCATACTTATTTAGCTGTTAGGCTAAAAAATTGCTCGATTTTATGAGTAAAAACCACGTTCTTAGGGTTCCGTAGCCTAATGGCAGAAAACGGAACCCTTATAGATTCGTCATGTCTGTCTGTCTGTCTGTCTGTCTGTCTGTCTGTCCGGCTGTATGTCACAGCCACTTTTTTCCGAAACTATAAGAACTATACTGTTGAAACTTGGTAAGTAGATGTAGTCTGCGAACCGCATTAAGATTTTCATACAAAAATAGAAAAAAAACAATACATTTTGGGGGTTCCCCATACTTAGAACTAAAACTCAAAAAATATTTTTCATCAAACCCATACGTGTGGGGTATCTATGGATAGGTCTTCAAAAATGATATTGAGGTTTCTAATATCATTTTTTTCTAAACTTAATAGTTTGCGCGAGAGACACTTCCAAAGTGGTAAAATGTGTGTCCCTGTAACTTCTAAAATAAGAGAATGATAAAACTAAAATAAATATATGATGTAAATTACCATGCAAACTTCCACCGAAAATTGGTTTGAACGAGATCTAGTAAGTAGTTTTTTTTAATACGCCATAAATCGTAAACCGCAATTTACCTACAACGAACTACAAGAATCCTATAGTTAAGTGTCCCGACGATTTTGAAAACGGCTTGAAACCTTGTGACGAAAATCTAGAATTAGGGGTTAAAACTCGCCAGAAATCGATCTATGGTGGAATTATCTTCGAAAAACTCATTTAAGGGAGATATGAGCGAAATTACATATTATGACTACACATATGATGTTTATTTTTAACATCACCTTCAAGCGCGAACTGGCCTAAAGGTTCGGTGCTAGCTTTTTTTTATGTAGGTTCGGATTCGAATCCCGCGAGACTTTATTGTTTTTTGTCTTTTTATTTGTGTTATTATTATTATTCCTATACTATTAAACGAGTTAGGTGTCCCGAGGATTTCAAAAACGGCATGAAACTTTTTGAAGAATATTTAGGATTAGGGGTTAAAAATCACCAAAAATGGATTTGGAACATTTCAAATCGGGTGCTGCAGCGTGAATGACGTAGGTACATTTTATATCTATTTTATCGAAGATAGTATTTTTAAAAAAATCGACGTGCGCTGATTTATCAAGTTTTATATAAAAGACATCAACGACTGCTACAATGTTTATGTTTCGAATTTACTGTGCATTAAATTTTGTTTTTATTTTTGTCGAAAACGATTCTAACAAAAATAATTCTATCGATCTATGGTTAGTTGTTTCGGATCTACAATGGATCTATGAGGGTCTAAACCTAAACTTATCCTTACAAATAAGGAATTTATTTTGATAGTTGGTTTTTTGTTTTATAAATATATTTCCAGTGAATTACCAGTGAATTACATTACTTGGGAGGCCTTGGAGCCCTTTGTTGCTAACATTGACCGCGCTACTTGACAACAGATGGCGTGCAGTTCTGAAAGAATGAACAGAGGAAGGACAACATGCACTGATATGTTCGAGTATTTTTCTGCCATTTTTGGCGTGGTTCATCTGGATATGTCGTTAACAGCTTTTTTTTCAAACGCTCCGATTGAACGTGCGAAGCTCGGTCACCCAGCTAGTTTTTATATTATGTTACTTGCTGCTACGGAACCCTTTATGGGCGAGTCCGACTCGCACTTGGCCGCTTTTTTGTATTTCAGGTAGATTTAATATATGTATATGAATAAAATGAATAAATATAATTTGTCTCTAAGTGCGTCTTCGAATGAAAACTCTTAAATAACTTTAAAGTCACCTATTAAATATTTTTTGCTATTTCATTTAAAATAATCCTTCATTAGAATTACACTGATCACTGTATAGTACAGTCTCGTGCAACTAAAAGTATACAGCCAAGTAGTGCAAGTAGTACTAGATGGCAGGGCTACCCTATATACTTTTAGTTGTGTGAGAGTGTACATACACGAATTGTTAGTTATTGGATCTCAGGACCCATTTGTATCAAGAAATTATTCTATTGATTGCTTTACGAATGTCTTGCACTAGGAGCTCTGAGATCACTGTTGGTCCCTGCCTTATTTCGTCTCTGTTTCCGAGTCCCAATTTGAGCAGAGTCAATAGGAAATTTGCTGAAAGAGACGTTGGAGTGTGCACCCGCTGCGTATCGGTTCCGCGTTTTGAATTGTGAAAAGGCAGAGTCTGCAATGCTAGGTGGCCATGGATTTAGTTTGTAATAGGACATCCTAATTTCTTATCCTTAACAACTAATATCGTGCCCACTACTGGGACATGGGTATTTTTCCATATAGTCGACTCCTGTTAATTCAAACCTGCGATAATTCAAACCTCTCTATAATTCAAAGTTATCTCGAGTTCCCTACAAAATCTCTTTATATTTCGAACTAAATCAATACATTTTTATGCACTTGGTAATTCGAACGAATAAATCATTGCTATATAACAAAACGACGCGTTAATTCGAACTGATCGGCGTCCAACACTCGACAATTTAAAGTTGCAGAGAGAAAGAGGCGGAAAGATTATAAGTACATTTTGCGACAAGTTCAAACTTATATCAACGTACACGAGCCTTTGTTTTTGTTATGATTAGGTTGACTATTTGACACACACTTCTCACGAATTGGTTTGTTTAGTTATCGTTCAATTACTGTTACTCTTTGATATATAACCATTTGATATTTCAAACTCTCGATAATTCGTAATATTTTAAGAGTCCCTCGAGTTTCGAATTAACCAGAGTCGACTATCGCGAAGATTAGGCTATATGAGTAGTTAACATACCTTTAAATTGAGCAAAATTATGGACACGAAAACATTTCACGATATACCAAGATGCAGTTTTGTTGTTTATTTGATAACTCAGCGTCACTATACGTATTGTGACATGCTTCGTGTGAACATTTATTTCTCTGCTACAGTTACAAAGAAAATGTCCTATGATTTGGCTTCACGCATGGTCACCCCAGACCAAACACGTGATAGTATCGTCGAACTGTACTGGTACTGCCAACAATTCGTCGTAAAAGTGCCATTTTTTACGAAAAATGTATAGCTTTTTCGTGATATAGTGCTGGTGTGTCGGTGCGACAAATTTGTTGCTACGCAGAGAGAATTTATTGAAGTACATATTAGAAATTGACATTCTAGTTTTTTCCGAGTTCTGCCATTAACTTGTTTGAGTTTATTATGTATGTAGGTATTGTAGAGACTATATAGGTTAGGAGTTAGGTCTTAGGTTTGCATAGGCTTGTATAAAAAGTAAATACGACGTTGATTCAAATATTTGAAATGACAGAATAGAAAAAAATGTATTGACAGAGTTTAAGTTGGTACCTCGCCCCGAGTGCATGTGAATATCGAATAAAATTTATAAAAATATCAAATTGTTTGCATCGATCCCTACAGTATGTAAAATATTTTAGATTATGTAAACAAAAGCGAAAATGTAAATATTTTATTCGAAGTAGGTACAGTAACAGCGCACGTTTTTTGATGGTGATTCTTTTGTTTACTATGCTATCCCGTATACCCGCCGCTTCCTAAAGTATTTTTTTTGCAGTTAACTAAGACTACCGCTAAACCTACATACTTTTCTTGTCATAATAAAAAATATATTTCCAGTAAAAGTTTAGTATTAGTCCCTAAAATCCGTTACACAGTCCATAAAATCCATTCATTCGTATATTAAATGAATAGCCATTAAATCTAAATTCGTGAAAAAATTTAGCACTGTCTGTCAAAGGTATCTATCACAAAAACTGACAGGAGGCGTCAAATCAGGCCACTCGGCAGCGTATCGCTCCCAATATGGCGGGCTGCCAAACCAAGCGATGTATTGGATGCAGGGATGGATCCAGAATAGTTTTTGGGGTCACCATTTCCGGCCGTAATAGTAGCAAAAAATTTTGCCAAAGCGTGAAAACGAGAATCCTTACAGTGGTTATTTACGCCACGACCTTACGAGTGACGTACGGTATACGAGTTAGCAATCTGTACCTATTTTGCCCCAAGGGATAGGTTTAAGGGTAGTTTTTTATTTCACTTAAACGAAAATAAAAGCATACATACTTAGACCCTTTTGAGCACGCTCCAAAGAGATTACAATGTATTTTAAAATATAAAAGAAAGCTTGTAGCTAGTTCTTTATTTTTTTTTTTAAGTTAAATCTCTTATCATTTATAATATTATAAATGCGAAAGTATGGAAAGTTTGTTTGATTGTCTGTTTGTTCCGCTTTCACGCCGAAACAACTGAACGGATGAAATTTGGTAGGTAGATAGATAAAGCACTTGGCTAACACATATTTTCTTTCCTCTATATTATAGTATTATTGTGAATGTAACTTTCTGTATAAATCGTAGAGCTAGGCAGGATCGTAACCGTAGCAAAGCGGAGGCTCCAAAGGAGCCATATATATCTATCAAAGTACACCATATATTACGTAGTTACATCTGTCCACTAACCTGTAGCGGAGCTATGTTCCGAGCAGTTCCAAATAGTGCTGGTAGTGATAAGGAGTTTTTCAGAATAAGTTATTTGCACAATAAAAAACAGATTTAAGTAGAGTGGAATGCGATCACAGCAGCAGTCAAAGGTGAATCGCCTTCGGTCCAAATTAATACTAACTAACCAGAGATAATTAGCAGCGGTAAACATTGAAAACTTTATGGTGATAGAGGGCTTATCAACAAAAGTGAATTAAAAATCTTTTAACTGAAAACGAAGCCCCAAGAGGCTTGCAACATAAAGAGTTGCGGTTTAGAATAAAGAAATGTTAATTTAAAATAATCTTGGAAACAATAATTGTAAACTGTTATTATTAACTTTGACTTTAATTAACTTAGGACGCCTACATTGTTTCATTTCCACGAACATGAAGCTCATTCATGAGCGTAGCACTGCGATACAATGTTTTTTATTAATACCTCCTTTTTTGTGCAACTAATGTATATTTAATTACAAGGAATGTAGGCGATATTATCGCTAATATAATATTCTACCAAACAAGATTAGACTTTTAACACTCTTATCTAAAATTATTGAGTATAAAAACTTAGCAAATCAGTGTATATTACCATGTACTACTTATTAAATGTTGCTAAATAAAGTAAAAATGAGAATGAGAAGTCCAAAATTGTTTTTTGCCTTTTTTTAGCAAATTCGTAGAATAAAAGTTATTCTGTTTATTTATATATTTATTTATTCAGGATTAGCTGGTGTGTCCCGGCTTCGCTCAGGGAGTTGGTATGAGATCGCGTGGTAGTTGGAATAAAAGGAGAAAGCTTATAATCTAAGAGGTACTTTTTTATTGAAAATATATTCTAACTATTTATAATGTGTTAACAACCCACATGGTCCCCACTGTAGGGGCACGGGTCTCTTCCCATACCTCGGAAATGTTAGACCTGGACTTAGGATTCTAGTCAGAACTCTAACTGGCCACTGCAAGCTTAACAAACATCTCTATCAAATGAAGCTTGCAGATACGGGCGAGTGCCGATTCTGCCTCGAGGAAGAGGAAACTCCTCTTCATATACTCTGCGAGTGCGAGGCACTGGTCCAAGCCAGAAGCCGATCTCTAGGTGGACCGATGGTAACTCCAGAGGACATTAGGGAACTCGATCCCAAGTGCATCCTACAGTTCATTAGAACTATTGGCCTTGAGGATATAATTTAACAGGGGCAGTGATCACAATAGATCAACCCAGATCGCAGTGATTCAATAGGGCCCTCCTTTGGTCCTATACCCCTTTACCCCTCAAATAATAATAATAGGCCATACTCCACACACGAAGCACGCAAATCCAGATTATGACCGTGTCTGTAGTTAGTTAACCTGCGTGATCGACGCGACCACGCAAGCCGCACAGAGCGACGACCGTTTCTGCTACAGTACTTGTTGTTAAACAACATTTTTCATTTTGTTATCCGGGGTACATATTTTTCGAAACCCTACTCGAGAGCAAGCTACGTATAGCTGACCGTGAGAAAAGCAGGAGTCTTCATTCCAGAACATTTCACAACATTAGTGTTCCCTTGTGTGCACCTCCCCCCTTACCCCTACCCCTCCAGCCCCCTCAGCCCGCTTCCTCCCCGCACCTCAGCCACCCCCCCGCAGCCCTCGAACAGAATTTTTTGCCACTCACACCCTCCCATTTTCACTCACCGATACCAAACTTAAACTATTACGTTCGAATGCATACCAAGAGCTATCTATTACTATAATCACGAGTGGTTGCAGGGAATGGTTTTAGAGAAAAAGCTGGACATACCCACACACACTACATTTTTATAATATAATATTGATTATGAGTAGAAGCACCAAATTAAAATTCTACACTAATTTATTTACACCATTACACACTGTATAAAATTACTTTCTGCTTACAATCGATTCTATAATATATTATTATGTTGCTTTATACTGGTCTCTATTTAATTTAATTTGTTGCTTTACATTGGTCTCTATTTATTTAGCTCTCCCTGTCACATAATATACTTTCGTTGATATCGGTACGTGTATCTAACACTACCTTATGACCTTACCCGAAAAGAATATATTGCACCCCTTCGAATCTCAGGGGTCATGTGATTCGATTCTGGATTATAGTTCTGTGTTAGTTCTTGGAGATTGCTTTTATTTGATATTTTTATTGTCACTATCTATGCCTTAGACTATATAGAATTTAGAGGATCTAGCAAATGTTATAAAAAGGGAAAATATATTTGACAATCATAGCTGAATCTTATACTATTAAACGATTTATCTTGTAAGCGCCAATGATCTCGTAAACGGCTTCAAACCATTCGACGAAAATCTAGGGTTAGGGGCTAAAAGAGTCCAGAAATCGATATGTGAGAGATTTTTCTTCGGAACCTTTCCTTTCAGGGACATTTGAGAGGATTTTAGTGAGTCCTGCTTAGAATCCTTTACTTATGGCGCCATCTTCTGGTAATTATTTTTTTAATGGAAAACTTACGAATTAATATTGAACCTCTTTTACAATTTACTGAGCGTCGATTAGTGAAACGGTGTAAGCAGTCTACGTGTCTACTACAAGTCTTTTTATCCAGAACTGGTTGGCATTATTTTACCTGATGGTAAGTGATGATGATGCCGAATATGTAAGCGATTAACCAAGATCCCTCAACACATTGGTGAACTTGCTACCTTATCTCTTCGCCGGTATACATCAATGCTATCAACATTAATGTTTGGCGACAAAACTTTGACTGTAGCTAACCAAGCGGGACCATAAATTCGCCTCACCAAACCGAGTCCTCCAAAGTTGGACCCCACAGGGAATCGGACCCGTGACCTTAAGATTGCCGCTTAACTAGCGTATTCATTTATAATACAAATAATAATTTATTGCCGATCTTATTTTGCCAATGGTACCAATCACTGTGACATTATTAGTGAATTAGTTATTTGTGTGGACAAAGCAAAATTTGTTTTTATTGAGAGTGCTGAATGGCGAGTAAGCAAAGGATTCTAAATTTCGTCGTCAGCGTAGTTAGGGATTCAAGTTCAGAATAAACAAATAAATTTGCTCTTTGTGGCACACAGAACTTTTCACCTCATTAACGAGTAAAATACAAGATGAAAGAAAAGCAACTGTAACTAAAATAACAAACAAAAACAAAACTTGAAAATGGTTTTTATTGTGAGCTCAGTACGTAGCATTCTAAATTTAAAGCAGTCTTTTCTCATTCAGTGCCCAAAGTTGCTTTTTGCATAACAATTTTAAGTAACAAAGGCACGTTTTTTGAGATAGTGCCGTTAAAACTACATGTTTTATTAAAAGTAAAATTGGATGAGTAAAATATTTGCTATGTTACATTGACAACCCCTTGATAAGCCCTTGGCATCATATCACCTGATGGTAAGTGATGATGATGCCGAAGATGGAAGCGGGCTTACCAAGATTCCCCAACGCAATGGGGAACTGGCTATCTTATCTTCATGCCGGAACAAATCAATGCTGTTAACATTGATGTTTGGCGGCAAGACTTAGATAAGATGGTGGTAGCTAGCCAGGCGGACTCAGAAAATGCCTTACCACCAACCAAACCGAGTCCTGCAAAGTTGGACCCCACCGGGAATCGAACCCGCGACCTCCTGATGTGAAGCGAGCGAACAAGCCACTAGGCTACGGAGGCGGTATGTATACTGCTAGTAATATTTCGTGGAAGGAAACAAGAAATATAAGAGTTGAACACATTATCATAATAATAAAGAATGCGCAAAAATACGACTTAATATTTAACGGGTTATACAGGATCGAGTATTTGTTTATATGCATGACCTGATCTAATTTGCAAAAGCTCGTAAATTTTCGTAAGTGAACCCTGTATTTTTGGCAACCAAAATGCTGTGACTTTGTCTTTGAATATAATAAATAAATGCATTTTTTTTAATTCCAGAAAAAAACATTTTATATTACTAAGATATGTGAACCTCGCAAAATAGCCAAAGAATGTATGTGAAGATGATAAGCTATTACAACATTTATCATGTACATATGATGTTCACTTTCTTGCCTTCTTGTACCTTTGTGGTGAAAACTCCAATTATGAATATGAGGGTATCTTTACAAGATTAATAAGTACAGTACTAAAATTATATACCTAGTTATAAACAAATTATTAGAAAGCTTATTAAATTATTCTATTTTATTTTTCTATTTGGTATTCCACATCTCACTAAAGGAGTGATTTTGCCAATGTCTAGTGAAAAATGGGAGAATCTTCAATAAAAAAAATGGCGAAACGCCAATGTTAAGTGAAAGTGACGGCTCTAAGGGTGATGGGCACTTAAAGATGCTCCACGTGGTGGTTTGCTGCTGGAACTCGCAAACTGAGCTATCCCCCGAGTTAATTATTTTCTTATGACCGCTTATCTCTGAATCTGAATCACAGCTATTTCCCCATCACAAAAATAACGTTGAAACTACTCTAAAACGGAAATAATTGAAAAATTAACTCAACAGAGTGTGCTCGGTACAGAGTCCCGACAACCAACCTATTAAATTATAATGGCAGCTAAAATTTTGTCTCTGAGATGGTTATGACGGATTAAAATAATGATTTTGTTTACAGCTATAATTAAAACTTACTAAAAGCGGCACCGTATTTTTTTTTTTTTACACCTTATATTATGACCTCATACCAGCTTTGAATTAAATTTATTAGAATTTAACACACCAACAGATTACAGTCAAAAGACTTAAATACTTAGTAAGATAAATGTATGGTCAGACTGTAGTCCAATATAAATTTGAAAACATATCTTATGATATTTTGGAAGGTTTCGTATCAAAAAGATTCCAATGAAACTCAATTATTAAGGCTACGATATCTGTACGTTGGTACTTTTGAAAGACATGTTACAAGGAGAGTGTTACAGATGAGTGTCGATGGATATAAGGGGAGAGGGAGACCAAAAAAGAGATGGATGGATTGTGTGAAGGATGATATGTGTCGAAAGGGTGTGAGTACGGAGATGACAGCTGAAAGGGATGTATGGAAGAAGAAAACATTTTGCGCCGACCCCAAATGATTGGGATAAGGGCAGGAGAATGATGATGATCTGTACGTTGGTACTTTGGCCTTTAAATGGCAGTCACTTTTGAAGCATAATAGGTAACATTATTTTAAACTATTTGACCATATTATATCCGATGTAAGCAACATAAATAAATGTTCTAAATTTTAAAATAATTTTTAAAATTTTAAAATAATACTAATTACTAATCAAAGATAATATTACGATCATTTATAGATAGGATTAACAGAAGGTTCAGTCCTAAGGTTATGACCTAAAGTCTTTTTGTCCCTTCGGCATCCTTTCGATTCCAAAAAGAATAGCTTCAATCTAGAACAATATTTTAACGACATTTACAATGCACTTATATACATACATGGTCTAATATTTGTGTATGTGAGTTTTTTTATACAAATCCTGTAGCTGATAGGCCAAGCTTTCATAGGAAGTTAAAGGAAGTTAAGTTTTGTATAAGTATGTATTTATTACAATAAAGTATATTAAATTGAATTGGATTGAAGTTAGTTTATATTACATTTTCTTTAACTAGCTCTATGGAAGCAAACTTTTAAGCATTACCACGCTCTTTTTATTAATAATTAATCAATCAATCAATAATTAATACTTACGTATACACTAGCTTCCACCCGTGACTTTGTCTGCGTGGACTTTTGAATTGGATCCATAAAGAAAATGTTAACGTGGCGCCATCTAGTGACGAAGTGAAAGTTTTGAGTTTGAACCCTTAAGTTTTCCGGGATAAAAATTATCCTATGTGTTAACTGAGTGCTTTACCTATCTGTCTACCAAATTTCATCCCAATCCGTTCAGTAGTTTTAGCGTGAAAGCTGAACAAACAAACAAATAAACTCACAAACAAACATCAATACTCTCGCATTTATAATATGAGTGAGATGAGATGAGATGAGAAGATACATATTATTTACCCAGTTAATCATATGAATTTAAAAACACATCTGCCTATTACTAATACAATATTTAGTTACTTATTAATAACAAGGATGATATTAAAATAAAGGGCCCCACAATAACCTGGGTCTTTTATTTCACCCTAAATCCGTCCCTTACAAGCCTGCTACTGCATTTCTTGCACGCTGGTACTTGTTCCTCGATCAAGCGAAAACCACTGCATTGATTGCCTCTCAAAGTTGTAAACTAGACTGCGGTTCCCAAACTGGGCTGTTCGACTATCAAACTTGCTTCATCATATACTCCTAGGATAGTTTGGTTTAGGAGGATAGCACAGGAAATATGTCGAGAACGAACCGAGCGCGTTTAGTTTCGTGTTATCACGTTTCCATTATTTATTTGATCTACAAATGCATACTTCTTAACCGACTTCAAAAAAAAGGAGGAGGTTCTCAATTCGTCGGAATCTTTTTTTTTATGTATGTTCACCGATTACTCGAAGACGCCTGAACCAATTTAGATATTTGTTTTTTTGTTTAAAAGGGTATACTTCACAGGTGGTCTCATATAAATCGATTCAGCAGTTTTTGAGAAAATCAACAAAAACATAGCAAAATTGGAGTTGTTGCGATTGAAGTCGGTTGTTTTTTTAATGTTAATTGTTAATAAAAATGATTGACCACGTATTCAGCGTGGTCAATTATTGTTATTAACAATTGGTATGACATTATATCACCTGATGGTAAGTGATGATAGTGCCGAAAGATGGGAGCGGGCTTACCAAGATACCCCAAAATGGGGGAAAAAGTTATCTGGGATAAATGTACTGTATTGCGTGCGCTTATGGTAAAGGATTTTATAACATAAAAACATAATAATAATAATAATAATAATAATATTTGGGACAAATCACACACGGTCATCTGGCCCCAAACTAGGATTCCCTGTATCTTGGGAACCAGAGACTGATATATATACACATATATTTTTAAATACATACCTACATATATACATATAATACACCCAGACTCAGAGCAAACAATTCTGCTCATCACAGAAAAGTTTGCCCTGTGTGGGGATCGAACCCACGACTCTCGGATAAGAGGTCAGGATCGCTAACCACTTAGCCACCGAGTCAGTCAATGTGACATGCGTTGTCCTATAAAATATTTACTTAATTAACAAAGTAACCATCGAGGTCCTTTATCGTGTACCTATTCGCAGTTAATATTTTTGCAATATACGGTATTTACAATTTAGTCAAATGAGTTACTTTTTTCGGAAACGTTAAAAATAAGAATATGAAAGTGAAATTACGGTGTGCGTGTTAAGAAGAATCCTACTCAGATTATTTGCGGTCATGCATGACACAATATAGTTTTTCAATTAATCAATAGGTAATTCCAAAAGATCATCTCTCTGCAATATGGCAGAGATACAATTTTATTAGGGCTCTCTTAAGATTAAATATTTGATAATTTAATATTTGATTAGATATTTGTTTTTTTGTTTAAAAGGGTATACTTCACAGGTGGTCTCATATAAATCGATTCAGCAGTTTTTGAGAATATCAACAAAAACATAGCAAAATTGGAGTTGTTGCGATTGAAGTCGGTTGTTTTTTTAATGTTAATTGTTAATAAAAATGATTGACCACGTATTCAGCGTGGTCAATTATTGTTATTAACAATTGGTATGACATTATATCACCTGATGGTAAGTGATGATAGTGCCGAAAGATGGGAGCGGGCTTACCAAGATACCCCAAAATGGGGGAAAAAGTTATCTGGGATAAATGTACTGTATTGCGTGCGCTTATGGTAAAGGATTTTATAACATAAAAACATAATAATAATAATAATAATAATAATATTTGGGACAAATCACACACGGTCATCTGGCCCCAAACTAGGATTCCCTGTATCTTGGGAACCAGAGACTGATATATATACACATATATTTTTAAATACATACCTACATATATACATATAATACACCCAGACTCAGAGCAAACAATTCTGCTCATCACAGAAAAGTTTGCCCTGTGTGGGGATCGAACCCACGACTCTCGGATAAGAGGTCAGGATCGCTAACCACTTAGCCACCGAGTCAGTCAATGTGACATGCGTTGTCCTATAAAATATTTACTTAATTAACAAAGTAACCATCGAGGTCCTTTATCGTGTACCTATTCGCAGTTAATATTTTTGCAATATACGGTATTTACAATTTAGTCAAATGAGTTACTTTTTTCGGAAACGTTAAAAATAAGAATATGAAAGTGAAATTACGGTGTGCGTGTTAAGAAGAATCCTACTCAGATTATTTGCGGTCATGCATGACACAATATAGTTTTTCAATTAATCAATAGGTAATTCCAAAAGATCATCTCTCTGCAATATGGCAGAGATACAATTTTATTAGGGCTCTCTTAAGATTAAATTGTAAGCAGACGTATACGGTAAAAGTTTTGGAAAAGTTAGGGCTTTAATCTAACAAAGAAATTGATAAATTGCTTCCTACCCGGCCTATCCTAACATTATTCATTTCCAGGCGAGATTTACCCAGTTTTTTGCAAGCTATCACCATTATTAGACTATTCTGAGGAACTCATTCTTCTTCTTATCATGTGGCGCAATTAAACAGAAACTCAATGAAACTCAGATATGCACATCGATAGTCGGATATGTACATTTTAAGCAGTTTAAATTTGTAATTTTCGTTTAATTAGTATTGTAGTTAGGTTATATATTTTTTTAATTGGTCGCGTATTGAAATTCGGCGAAAATTACTTTGAACGATAATACTTCGACACGACACAGATTGCAAACAGCATCAAAGTAAAAGTAAAAATTTGTTTATTCGAAGGAGGTAGCATTGTACACTTTTCGCAAGTCTTTTTTCATCTACCTAATACGAAGTTCCTAACACTTGGAACTCGTATACCCAATGTTTAGAGAAGTGTTTGCGGAGAGAGAAGAAAGGTCGGGTCCAAAAGAAACTCCCTCCAACACATTTTTTCAAAATATAATTCTTACATGCCATTACATAATTCGGGTATAAAAACCCCGATTAGAGTTAATTTAGTTGCATACTATTATAAAAGAATGTGAGAGGATCAACAAAGATTAAATGCTTGTCTTGACCAAATAGCTAGTAATATAAAAAAAACCAGCATCTGCAACTCACAATCTGTGTCTGTCTGATCATGAGATGGCGCAAACCATAGCCTTTTAAGTTGGAAGGCACAGGTTGTTTACGACTTGGTTAGAATATAAGAGGGACTACAATCCAACTAATATGCACAAATTTAATGAATGCTTAGCAGCTCTCTCTTTCTCTGAGGTCTTAGAGAGCACTGAGCTTAAAAATGCCTTTGACACTTTTTTATGAATTACTCTGCTTGTTGTATAACTTGTGCTTTCCGGTGATTACGGTAAAGGTTGATAATCGCCGAAAAATAACAAAATGGCTTATAAGGGCATAACAAAATCTAGTAAAATTAAGCAAGATACATGACATATAAGAATAAAGGTAAAAAGGTGAGTAAAAATGAACTTAAGCAGTATAACAAGATTTTTAGAAAATGCATAAAAACCTCTCAAAAAATACATAATTTAAGATATATTAATAACAGTACAAGTAAATGCAAGGCAACCTGAAATATTATATCATCGACATTAAATACTAATTTATATGACAATGACATCAATTATTTACAGTTAAAGGACATTAAATATCATAATCCACAGGACATTTGCAATATTTTTAATGATTTTTTTATTGACACTACTAACACTCAACACCTACCTAATAGAAGAACTTCGAATAATCTAATAAATAATCAATCTACTATATTTTTAAAACCTGTTGACGAATATGAAATAGTTAAATTAATCATGATATTGAAAAATAGTAATACTAGTGGAATCGATGACATTTTGACATGTGTAATAAAAACTAATGCTGCCTTGCAAAGCCGTCCACTTACACATATAATTAACTTATTTTTTAGTCAAGGCACATTTTCCGAGCAGCTAAAATTATCAGTAGTAAAACCTTTATTTAAAAAAGGTGATTGTACCGATCCTGCTAATTATAGACCTATTAGTATTGTACCCATTATTTCTAAAATTATTGAAAAAGCGATGTACGTGAGACTGTGTGATTTCTTCACCAAGAATAATATCCTATACCCTGATCAATATGAATTTCGTAAGGGTTACTTCACGGAACTAGCATGCTTCAATTTTATTAAGTATATAACAGAATGTATAAATGAAAAAGTACCAGTCACGGCAATTTTTCTTGATATGAGCAAGGCGTTCGGTTTTGTGACCCATGAAAAACTGCTCTCCAAGTTAGAATATTATGGCATAAGAGGCAATGCATCTAAAGGGCTTAAAAGTTACTTGGCAAATCGACAACAATGCACTGAAATCTCAAAAATCATAAAAAAGGACAAAGTATTAGTTAAAACAAACATTTAAATCTAGTTTTAGTGTAGGATTAGGTGTACCTCAGGGCAGCAATTTAGGTCCACTTCTATTTTTAATTTACATAAATGATATTCCTCAAATCATGCATCATAAGTGTATCCTCTTTGCTGACGACACGACTATATTAGTTAAAGCCAATGACATTAATAATTTTGAACATGACATTAATACAGCCCTGACATACGTAGTAACATGGATGAATGACAATAACCTGAAAATTAACCTTGGTAAAACCAAAATAATGCAATTCCATTCCTATAAGACAATACCACCACAAATCAATATTATTTACGATAACAATGTAAAAACCTGTTGCTTAAAATTCTTAGGACTGATCATAGACAATCATCTTAATTGGAAGGATCATGTAGACTCAGTATGTTGCAGACTAGATCGTTTCGTATTCGCATTGAGGAGACTGAGAGAAACAGTGTCTACAGAAGCTGCAATTACAGCTTATCATAGACATGTCTCATCAGTCCTCGGTTATGGTCTAATTTTGTGGGGTAACTCGGTCGACGTAGAAAGAGCATTCATTCTTCAAAAAAAGTGTATCAGCGCTATAACAAATTTATGGTACACTGACAGTTGTAGACCTTTATTTAAGAGACTCTGTATCTTACCATTAGCATGTATGTATGTATATCCGGAACATTTGTGTTTTTACGAAAACTCGTCATGAGTATTTTTAGAAGATCATTGATGTCAGTATTAGAAAACCAAGAAACCAATACTTAAACTTATTACATCAACCCCCATGTCGAACAGATATTTAATAACCCTCCTTTTTGCTTCGCCGTAGTCGGGTAAAAAACGTATGCAACATGTGTATAGTATTGTTTAATAATCTTCCAGATGAAATTAAAATTCTAAATGGTGTACAATTCAAAGCAAAATTAACTGAGTGGCTCCTGAAATACTGTTTCTACTCTGTAAAAGAATATCTTAATTATAAGTCAATTTTAATAGATGTACAATAACATTTGCATGCCTAGTCTAAGGTAAAATATAAGGGACATAATTATTTAAACTGTAACCAACTTTGTAAACCTATATTCAGCAAATAAAGTTCTTATCTTATCTTATCAAAAACATAGGTACGTATATTATGTGCAAATAGGTAATTAATTATTATTATCAAACACCAATGATAAGAGCAGGCCAGTCCACACGGACAGCACCCGATCGAGTATAACGTGAGAGTCAGCCATCGCTCCCCTCAACTACATTGCGTTGCGTTCCATAATGATATAAATAACTCGGAGCAATGCGTTTACCTGAAATCATTCCATAATTGACCACGCTGAATACGTTAAAAACAACCGACTTCAATCGCAACAACTCCAATTTTTCTATGTTTTTGTTGATTTTCTCAAAAACCGCTGAATCGATTTCGATAAAATTTATATGGGACCACCTGTGAAGTATACCCTTTCAAACAAAAAAAGAATTTTCGAAATCGGTTCAGGCGTCTTCGAGTAATCGGTGAACATACATATAAAAAAAAAAAAAGATTCCGACGAATTGAGAACCTCCTCCTTTTTTTGAAGTCGGTTGAAAATAACGCTAAGCTAAACCGAGTGTCAACGATCTATCACCTGACAGTTCTCCGGCAGCGTTTTCGTGAATGCAATTTTAGTACTGACAAGTGCGATTTTATTGCCTTTTGATTTACGTTAAATTCTCCTCTTGACAGTGTTTTTGACAGGAATTTTATTGTTAACTTGTTTTGACATAATCATTACTTGTAACTGCAAATGGCATACTGCTATGTCATAATTAAAGCAGCATAGCTGATCGTCAGTGAAGCGCTAACTTCTTAGTTGAACGGGAATCGAACCGGTTTCAATTGAAGTAGAATCGATCAGTTAAATTAGATGATTAACCAATATAATATAAGCGATTGAATTTAGGGTTGAAATATGAAGCACACGATAGATGTCGCCACAGTCAGCTCTGTGGTTTGTTGTAATCTTTGTAAACCGAACTTTGGAGTAGAATCATATCCCTCCGGGGTTGCAGGTGTCTATGGGCAGTGGTGATCACTTACCATTAGGTGACCCACTTGCTCGTTTGCCTTCCTTATCACATAAAAAAAAAAGAAAAAAAAAGAACAACAAAAAAAAAACACTGCAAATAAAATCTGCAAAACTTTATGATGTTTGACATTTATCACCCTAAGCAGTTACAAATAGTTTATCGTTCTAGAATCACTCGTATGCTTTTTAAACACATATTTTATTTCTCTTTTTTTTCCAAAAAGCTTCGTCAATTTCTTTTTCTGAGTTAATTTTACCTTAGTGCTGGGACAACTCCTCTAGACATGACGTCTCAAGACTGACAAATATGGAAAAATAGTATAAAGGGTGTTAAAAAAAAGGGCGTTTAAAATTTTAAGGGGTTACTCAGAATCAAGTACAGAACCCAGGAAAAATATTGAAAAAATCCGCTCTTCAAATCTTTTATCCAGATTCTCATACTAAATCTGAATAGTGAATCAAGAATTTGGATGAAAAACTAAAAAAAAAATTTGAAGAGCGGATTTTTTCAATATTTTTCCTGGATTCTATACTTGATTCTGAGTAACCCCTTAAAATTTCAAACGCATTTTTTTAACACCCTGTATAAATTCTTAAAATTACCATTACATTCGGCGTAACAGGAAGAAGGTGAGTTAATAAACTCTATATCAAATTCTCAAGCCTGCAGTCCCTTGAAGCTGTCAAAAAATCAAACTTCTATGCCAACGCAATCAAGAGATATGACCGTTTATGCCGCATATTTGGACACTCGCATGGGAATCAAAACCTATAGGGTACTTCTCGTGTACCTAGAATCATATTTGGCAACAAGCAATGCTTATAGCACAAGTAAAGTGAAAAGTTCGAAAACGAAAAATTTTGTTTCTAGGTATAAGGGGAGTACCCGTATAGGTTTTGATTCCCATGCGAGTGTCCAAATATGCGGCATAAATGGCCGTATCTCTTGATTGCGTTGGCATAAAAGTTTGATTGTTTCACAGCTACAAGGGATTTCAGGCCTGAGTATTTGATATAAATTCCAACTTGATAAGTCTACGGGTTTCTGAGAAAACGGGTCTTGACAGACAGACAGACAGATGGACAACAAAGTGATCCTTTTTTCCTTTTGAGGTACGGAACCCCAAAAAGGATGAGAAACTATTTTAAAAAGCTAGGAACTTTATTAAATAAAGTAATGAAAGCTTGATACATATTAGGTATAATATTATACTTTAAAATTGAGTGCTTTAAAAGCATGATCCTTATTTTCATATAAAAAATTAAATAAAATAAAGAGCCTGACGTGAGATATTTATTACTCGACTATTCATTAATTTAACTTCACGACTGACGTGAAATGAAATGAATATACGGTAATGGTTTTTGTCACGCCAAGCAGCACGTGTGAAATATTTTGATAATAATAAATAATAAATAAATAAAATTCATTTATTTCAGATTACAGAGATCCATAATACAAGTGTCCAGAATGTCCTTATAACAATTAATAATTTATTAATTATTTATCAGTTTAATACAGCAAACTTATTGAATAATAAGTTAGTCCAGTGTTGAAAAATATTATTTTTACAATAATTACAACAATAGTTACAAATCGTTTGGATAAGAGTATTCTGCGATCCAAAGACGGCGTTTCTGAATTTCGAAACTCGATGGCGTATCAGAGCGTCGAGGCCCTTAATACCCGCCTCGGCAAACATCAAAGAGGCACTGCAATACCTTGGCAATCTGAACAGAACTCTAAACGCGTCATTGTACTGCACCTTCAGTTGACGATATTCTTCCTTGGTATAGTGCATCCACAGTTGTGGAGTGTAAAGAGGCTGACAGTATGCAGCAAATAACGCTAATTTAGAGCTCTGCGAGCATTTACAAAAACGGCGAGCAATCATGTTCGCGCGTACCGAAAGTGCGCGGCGCTCGCGGTCCAGGTCGGGCCCGTCGCGCAGGTCGCGGCTCACCACGTGACCCAGGTATCTAAACGACTGTACCCACTCTAACCTAGAGCCCGCCAGGAAAACAGGTACGGCTGGCGTTAGCGTTTTTCCGTAATGAAAAAGCATACAAACAGATTTCTTAGCATTGTAAGTAAGATTATGCACACCTGCATAATTTTCACAAATACGCAACAACGCGCGAAGAGCAGCTATCGAGGGGCTCAGGAGCACCATGTCGTCTGCATAACTGAGGTTGTTAAGGCACTGCAAACCTATGTGACAGCCCAACCTGGTGCCGCTGAGATCCTCGATCAGCTGATTTACGTATAAGTTAAACAAGAGTGGCGAGGTAAGTCCCCCCTGTCTCACCCCACAGCTTAGTTTGAATTCGGAGGAATAGCTATCGCGCCATTTAACTATGTTGGTTTGCGTGTTATACCATGTAATGAGTAGATTAATACAGGCAGTTGGCACCCCTACGTCTTTCAGTTTTTGCCATAATAGGTCATAAGAAACCCGATCAAAAGCGCGACTTAAATCAAGGAAGCAGGCGTATATGTTCGTTTTACGTTGTAAATAGTACTGAACTGTTTGTTTTAATGTAAAAATAAGAGTTGGGTCTCTTTTGAAGGCTCTTGGCTCTTGGTACTTGAGTCTTACAATATTCTTGTAACAAATCTTGCGTTCCTTGAATTTTGGAGTATCCAATGGAAACTGTTAGGTTTAGAAACCATATTTTAGTTATCGATTTTTCCCCTCCCTATTCCTACCCTCAATTCCCAAATATTGTCCATCCTGTTGGGGGTACATCAACAAAAACCAACTGACAAGACGCCAACATCGTGGCCATCGGTCGAGCTTGCGACTGCTCCCGAAATTCCCTTCGAAACAATTAAATAAAGGCGTCTCGAGACCATCAGCCGCGACTCCGCGCAATACCCAAGTTTTTACGCACATAAAAAAAAGTTTTCGGTGAGAAGAGAGGAAATCGGCACACGCGTCCACCACCAGCCAGCACGCGGGAGAGCTAACGGGAACCAGGTCAGCCCCCCATTACATTTCTCATCCTATCCCGAACATTCTTGGTCCTTCGATCCCGATATCATCCTGAAATACCTTTTCCAATCATTTTGCAACGCTTTACTTAGTTTCAAATCATAACCTAAAATTGTCATTTCTACCATTCTACCATAAATTTCTACCTTCACTTTTGGGGTTTCAAATTCATTATACTTGCAACACCGAAATATTATCTGTCAAAGTCATAATTGTCAAACAAGTTTGTTTTGATTGTGTTTACGATCTATTTTCTTGCTATTTGTGATTGTTTTGTTGCGATAAACCTTTGAAAAATGTCGAAAGATGTGGACTTCAAATTATGTGCAGTGCGTTTCGAAATGTCTTACGATTTTGTACGCGATTTATATAAATTGTGTGGGCAATACCTACAAGCAACTCCAAGTCAGAAGCAGGTTGCTACTAACATAAAAGTTAGATGTAATGATTTAGACAGAATGAGGGAACAGTTTGACTCCAACTTCTCTCTCCTAATAGCACACACACAGGATGATTCACAAAAGCAAGTTTACGAAAAGAAATTCTCTCAGTTCTATGAGATGTTTTACTCAATTCAAACTGTTAGGTGCGATATGTTTAATACAAGTGAAACTACCTCAAAGTCAAAACCGGTTGATATGCCTAGTAATTTTCATTTGCCGAAAATAACACTAACACATTTCAAAGGTGCTCACACGGAATGGCCAAATTTTATTGCCATGTTTAACAGCATGATTCATCATAATAATGACTTATGTGCGATACAAAAGTTCCATTATCTTCTCAGCGTTCTTGAACAGGAACCTCTGAATTTGATCAAACATTTGCCTCTTTCCAATGAGAATTACCTAGTGGCTTATAAACTATTGGTAGATAGGTATGAAAATAAAAGATTGATTGCTGATAAACATATTGAACAAATACTATCGGTGTCATGTCAAACAGTGACATGTAAAAATCTTAAGCGTTTTGTTAACACTCTAAATGAAAACATACAAGCCTTAAGGGCACTCGGGTTCGATACAGAGTCATGGAGTTTTATTTTGTTCCATCTGCTTTCAAGAAAACTACCGGCCGAGCTTCGGACCAAATTTGAGTTTTTGATGAAGCCAAATGAAATTCCAACCTTTCAAGGCCTTTTAGAATTTTTAGAAAATCATCTAAGGGTATTAGAAACTACCAATTTAATTTCAATGACACCTAGTCCTAAACCAACAAGTCACGTTGCAACCTTGCACGTAGCAAGCGTTACCTGCCAATGTTGTGGGGGTGACCATGTAATATATCAGTGTTCTCAATTTGATTCTGTAAAGGATAAAAGGGCTTTTGTTGTTGAGAAAAAACTTTGCTTTAATTGTTTAAGGCCACATTTTGTGTCAAAATGTTTGTCAAGAAGTTGTTGTCAAATATGTAAGGGCCGTCATCATACAAAATTACATGAGGATCTCAGCAAATCAGCGGACACTAGTAAGGGTCCCGAATCTTCGAGTCAGGTGTTACTCAACTCCGAGCCCCAGTCAACTGGCCTCTTAGGTACTGCTCTTGTGGGAGTCCAGGACATAGACGGTCAGGTGCATGTAGTTCGAGCGTTGATAGATCCTGGTGCTCAATCATCATTAATGACTGAATCTTTAGCTCAGCTGCTTCGACTTCCACGTCGCAAGTCCAGCGATCTCTTTGGTGTTGGTGAACAGCGGCAGCCTACACATGGCAAGGTCGCCTGTCACATTTCCCCTCTCACTAATGACTCCGCTCCTGGTTTATCCACTGAAGCCATAGTACTTAAGCGCATTACTGGATATCAACCTGCAGCAGCGGTCAGCCCGTTAGTGCCAGAGAAATGCAATCATCTTCAGCTTGCTGATCAAACCTTCAACATACCTGGTAGGATAGATCTTCTTCTGGGTGTTGATTTGTTCGGTGACATTTTCTGCGGGTCAAAACAGAGATTAGGCAAAGACTTGCCTATTGCTCACTCAACAATATTCGGATGGGTTATCATGGGACCTGCTCCTGTGACGTCAACCCACTACAAAAATCTTAGTCTACTTGCTAGTAGTGAGTCTAGGCTAGAGCTTACTTTGAATAAATTCTGGGAATCTGAAGAGCCTCCTTTAACGCCAATTTCAGATCCAGAAGATGTGATCTGCGAAAAACATTTTGTCGACACACATGGTAGAGATAGTGACGGCAGGTTTGTGGTGCGCTTACCCTTCAGGGTAGAGTCCAAGCAGATAGGTGATACTCGCCTCGTCGCTTTGAAGAGATTTCATAATCTTGAACGTAGACTTTTAAAGGAACCTAAACTGCGTGAACTCTACATTGACTTCATGCGAGACTACCTCAATGCTGGTCACATGAGACCCGTGTCTGACAAAACAATAGCTAATAGGTATTACATACCTCATCATGGCGTGTTGAAGGAGAGCAGCAGCACGACGAAGTTGAGAGCTGTGTTTGACGCTTCTCTACCTAGCTCTACGGGAGTCTCTCTCAATCAAACTCTCATGTCGGGTCCTAAGTTACAGGAAAATATTCAGGACATCATCCTCCGATTCAGAACTTATCAGGTCGTCTTCACTTGTGACATCAGACAGATGTACAGGAACGTGCGTCTTCACGATGATGATTGTCGTTATCAGACTATATTCTGGCGTGAGTCTCCAGATCGGCCTCTTCAAGAATACGAGCTAACCACCGTCACTTATGGCGTGTCGAGTTCTGCGTTCCAGGCCATCAGGGTGTTGCACGAGTTAGCGAACATCAACCAAGCTTCCTACCCTGATGCCTCGCGTGTCCTACGGGAGGATACTTTCGTAGACGACATCGTGAGCGGTTCGCAGACACTAGAAGGCGCCAAAGAGCTTCAGCGGCAAGTAGTTGACGTGTTGGCTCAGGGCTGTTTCCAGTTGAGGAAATGGTCAAGTAATCATGACGAGTTGCTGAAGGATTTACCATCTGAACATCGTGAGACACCGTATCGTTTCGAAGACTCTGGTGACATCTTTAAGATTTTGGGCATTGAGTGGAATCCATCATCCGATGAATTTCTCTATCGTGTATCGAATCTCAACAAACGGTTTACCAAGCGAGGTATTTTGTCCGACATTGCCCGGTTGTATGACCCGTGTGGCTTCATCGCTCCTGTAACATTCTACGCAAAGTCGTTTATGCAAAGCTTGTGGCTACTCGACTTAAACTGGGATGATCCTCTCCCTGACGACACTCTCCAGTCTTGGCTTAAGTTTGTCAATGATTTCCCATCGTTACATCAACTTCGCATTCCGCGACCTGTTCTGTCAGGTCAGCTGTCGACACGTAGCTGTCAACTCCATGGTTTTAGTGACGCGTCGGAGCGTGGTTACGCTGCCTGCGTTTATCTTCGCGTTGATGATGGTGAAGATGTAGATTTGAATCTTCTTCTGGCGAAATCTAGAGTCGCCTCATGCAAACAGAAGCAGACGGTCCCAAAACTAGAGCTATGTGGAGCTCTTTTATTAGCTCGGCTTATAGAGCATGTCTACAAGGTTTTGCAGCATAAGATCGAGATCGTTTCCAGTACTGCTTGGTGTGACTCTACCATAGCTCTGACTTGGATTCACACTTCACCACATAAACTCCAAACGTTCGAGGGCAATCGTGTCTCTCAAATTCAGGGGATGCTTCCCGACACTAAGTGGAGATACGTGCCTTCAGCTCTGAATCCTGCTGACTCTGCAAGTCGAGGTTTACTTCCTTGCGAGCTAATAAACCATAATTTGTGGTGGGGTCCAACTTGGCTCAAATCTAATACCAGTTCATGGCCGAGCCCATGTCAACTGGTTGAATCTGATGATTTGCTAGGATTTAAGCCTTCAGTTTCTGCACATGTTGTGCAAACTGTCAAGGCCACGGGCTCTATGTTCCCAGCAGCCTCGCCAAGTACTGAAGTTGTCGAGAGTTTACAATTGACACCTGCAGATTCTACCTCTCCAATTTCTATTCTTGCGGCTCAAGCTGCTGACATACCGACTTCTACACGTGCAAACTCTACCCCTCCGGCACACAACACTAGCGATGCTGTCGAGGAAAGGTACAGTTCTCTCTCCAAACTAAAAGCAGTTTTGGGTTGGTGTCAACGTTTTATTCACAACGTTCGCCATCCTAATAATAAAATCACTGGCCCGTTAACTCTACAAGAACTCGACAAGGCCTTCGTTTCCTGCGTCAAGACTGTTCAGTCGTCCGTATTTGCCGAAACTATCTCATTGCTGCGGTCTAACAAAACATTGAAGGGCAGCTTGAGGCGTCTTCATCCATTTCTAGACGCTTCCGGCCTCTTAAGGGTTGGAGGAAGATTGGTCAACTCTAGTCTGCCGTACGACGGCAAGCATCCATTGCTGCTTCCCAAAAGGCATCATCTAACCGATCTGATCGTCGACCACTTCCATCAACTCTATGGTCATCCAGGTCCTGCCACTCTCATGGCGATTTTGCAGCGTAGATTCTGGATATTGACGGCACGCAGCGTAGTGCGTCAACGCATCTTCAAATGCCAGAGATGCTTCAGGCTAAAGGCTAAACCGATCAACCCTTTCATGGGCAACTTGCCCTCACGCAGAGTAAACCAGGCAAGGCCATTCCAAAACGTCGGTTTGGATTTCGCCGGTCCATTCACGGTGAAGGACTCAAGTCTTCGCAAGCCTAAAACGTACAAATCATATCTCTGCATATTTGTTTGTTATGCTACGAAGGCAACTCATCTCGAAGTTGTATCTGAGCTATCCACTGATGCCTTCATAGCTTGTTTGGATAGGTTTGTTGCGAGGAGAGGCTTGCCCACTGACATCCATTCAGATTGCGGTAGGAATTTTTTAGGCGCTCGTAACTACCTAAAAGAAATATATGAGTTAACGAGAATCATTGAGAGAGATAGTGACAAAATTAACAGATATCTCGCATGTAGAGAAGTCATGTGGCATCTAAATCCCCCTTCAGGGCCTCACCTTGGAGGATTGTGGGAGAGTGCTGTTAAATCAGCCAAAACTTTACTGAAACGGATAGTAGGCGATCGTGTGCTCACCTTTGAGGAACTCAGTACAATTTTCTGCAAAGTAGAGTCCACACTCAACTCTAGACCGTTGTGTCCGCTCAGTAGCGATCCATCTGACTTGGAAGTTTTGACGCCTGGTCACTTTCTAATCGGCCAGCCGCTCCTAGCCTTACCTGAGCGCGATCTTGGCGAAATTTCTGTTCATCGATTGCGTCGCTGGCAGTTGTTGCAACAAATTAGTCAAAATTTCTGGAAGAGATGGCATCAGGAATATCTCCATACTCTGCAGCAGCGCAATCGATGGCTTAAATCCGAGCCAAATCTACAAATAGGAGACTTAGTTCTCGTGGTAGAGCCTAACTTACCACCATTGCAGTGGCGCATGGCGCGTGTTAGCAAACTGTACCCTGGCTCTGATGGAGTTGTTCGTGTGGTTGACATAAGAACCGCATCCGGAAGTTTTCAACGTCCGGTAGTCAAACTTTGTAAGTTACACGTTTAGTTCATTTTATCGCAACAAAGTAGAGTTAATTTAATTTTAGTTTACCTTATCTTAGAAACTCATCTTGTATAATGTCTAGCTTCTTAAATCTGTATTATTTCAAGAGCATGTCTGCTCTTCGGGGGGGTGTATGTTAGGTTTAGAAACCATATTTTAGTTATCGATTTTTCCCCTCCCTATTCCTACCCTCAATTCCCAAATATTGTCCATCCTGTTGGGGGTACATCAACAAAAACCAACTGACAAGACGCCAACATCGTGGCCATCGGTCGAGCTTGCGACTGCTCCCGAAATTCCCTTCGAAACAATTAAATAAAGGCGTCTCGAGACCATCAGCCGCGACTCCGCGCAATACCCAAGTTTTTACGCACATAAAAAAAAGTTTTCGGTGAGAAGAGAGGAAATCGGCACACGCGTCCACCACCAGCCAGCACGCGGGAGAGCTAACGGGAACCAGGTCAGCCCCCCATTACATTTCTCATCCTATCCCGAACAGAAACTCAAAACAATGTATAGATTTAGTTTAGTTATTTTTCTTAGTATAGATATTCGGGTTATGCTCCTAAAGTCCTATTAATTTAAACATAAAATAGATTAATTATAATAAAATATCTTAGATTTAAAACACCAACACTATGCATTTCTGATGTGTCAAAATAGATTTGAATAATTATGTCAACTCTGGGTTCTTTTTCTTCTGAACTAGCCATGGTGGCAGTTCTCAGAGTATTTTATTTCTAAAAAAGAAACTATAAAAATATCAAATCTCATTGTTTTGCATTAAACACTTACTAAAAGCAGAATATAAAAGATAAATGAATTGTATTTAGAAGCAGAAAGAGCTCGTCTGATATTAATATTCTGCAATTTACATTTCCTAGCTTGCGTAATGATTTGGAAATTTTCAACATTCAAGCGAAGGTGAATGGAAAGTATCAGAGTATTTTAGTGTTCGGGATTTTATACTGAATTTCATTATTATCCGCTGACGGCACATTCACATTTCGAGCCTCAGAATTCGTGTGAAAACTTCCACCGTGTTATCCGAGATTTTGTTATATTTATGTACCTGACATGACTGTAAATATACAAGTACTCATTAGACTAAATTATGATACAATATTATTAACATTTTATTTAAAAATTTTTGAAGTTAAATCTTCTTTAAGCCCACTTTGCTGAGCGGTAAATAACACGGTCACGCTCGGGTCCTTGACGCTAAATCGGGTATACTCGGCTCCAGTGGGTCGGTGACGCTGAATTCGGGTATACTCGGCTCCAATCGATCGATGACGCTGAATCGGATATAATCGGTTCCAGTCGGTCCGTGACGTTGAATCAGGTATACTCGGCTCCGGTCGGTCGGTGACGCTGAATCGAGTATACTTGGCTCCGGTCGGTAGGTGACGCTAAATCGCGTTTACTCGGCGCTGAATATGTCCATAACTCACATAAAAAAGCATTGTCGGTGGCGCAGTGGGTAGTGACTCCGTCCTCCTAACTAGAGGTCGTGGGTTCAAATCCTGGCCAGTGCACTACTGAGTTTTTCGAAACTTACGTGCATTTTCATATCGACTGCTTTAACGGTGAAGGAAAACATCGTGAGGAAACCTGCACATCTGATTTATAGATGTATATGATGGTTACGTTGCACACGTCCGTAGGTGTAAATCTAAATGCCCTACACGTGACCGCGGGTGATGCTAAGTGATACTAGGCAACCGCCGTCTATACCTTGTGGATAGGACGGTTAAATGTGTCACACGATAAGAAGAAGGCTCACATAAAAGATTTCAATTCTAACGTGTGGTCATACACACACAAGCACACACACGCACTTTTCCTCAAAAGACGAAAAATACCTACCGACAAATTTTTAGCTTCAGTAAAAATTTCAGACAGAAAAATATAAGAATAATTTTTAGCTCCAGTGGCAACAAAAATGAGAACATTTGCAAAATTGTGACAACCTGTGTTGAGTTGAGGAATTTATTCATGAGTTCCCGTAGAAAGGTTTGTCACACGCGAAGATAAGGTTCACGAAAAGTCACGAAAGTCGCCGAAATGAGGGCAAAGATTACCCGAGACACTTGGAAAGTCTCGTTAAGTCTGGCTCCGTGGCAATCTTAATCTACGAGTTCTCGATTAAATATTATGATAAGATGGGGTTCCGGATGAGGATTTTGATCAGCGGTTGGTCCGTCTTTAACTGTTTGAATTTTGGACTCTCCATAAAAATGGCTGATTGGCCGATTAACTTGTATGAAAATTAAATTTTTTTGGGAATTCTTTATCAGTTTAAACTTTAAATACATGAGTTTTTTTATATCAAAATAGATCTTAAACTCGCTGGGGTGGATCTTTTTTCGAGGTGATACTTAAAGAAATCGAAAAATCTTATTCAAAATAACGGACTTTTCATACAAAGCTGACCGGTTTGTATCAAAATTTCAAAAAAATGTTGAAAATATTTTTTGGCGTCAGTATAATGTATACTTGTTCTATGACAATATGCAAAGGATATTGTTAGCTAAACAACATTTATAATAGTATAATAAAAACGATAAAGACTTTATGAACGACCTTAACGAAAAATCCCCTTTTTATTAGAAAAGTCCCTGCTTTTTCAGTGTTATTTTGGTTTGTGATGATAAAAAAGAGCTTAAAATTATTAACAAAGGAAAGTTTTGGTTGTTGTTCACGACGGAACAAAAGGTAAAATAATGAAAATGATCTTTTAGGCCAAATAAAATACTCCTTATAATTTTCTTTAAAATATTAAAATATGTTACAGGCAAGTAGTGGCCGTTGGTAGCGAGAGTAAGTACGCAATGACGCCGGTGCGGCGTACATACAATGGTCCACCAGAGTGGGGGCAACTAAACCAGTTTACATACCTAGCTGGTTAAAGTAAATAGGACCTTAAATAACATGTGAAAGAAGGCCACATTGAAAATATTACATAGATAACTGCGTTTTCTATTAATAGAGCAAGTTATTGTCAAAGCGGCTAACAGACGGTGGCGGCGTAGACAGTTGTGGTTCATTAAAATTTTGCTGATTTTCACCTTGGAATATTGCGTTGAATATCAATGTTTCGAGAGGCAGAAATTACACCAATCTCCCGCCATTTGAGCCCATTAGTATTTATTTATCAGCTTATTGGAGTATTATTAAAATTTATTACCATTTCAAACGAAAGCTTTGTAGCTACTTATTTGTTTGAAATGTGAGAATTATTTTCATTTTATTTTTTATTTTATATTTATTCGGAAAACTTACAGCTAAATAACAAATATAGGTTAAATTAACAATACATCAACCTATGCTATTGACAAGTTTCCACCAATATATAACAAATTAAGAGCTTGTACAATGTAGGTACAATGAAAGCAGATGTACATCCTTAAGGAAAAAAAACCTGTTTTTTTATATAGCAATAAACACTAAAATATAAGTAAAAGGGAATAATAGATCTCAAAAGAAATCAGGCTGAAGGATTATGGTTTAAAATCTGTTGTATTTACAGATATTATTTATGAGTGGCGAAGTTGGGAACTTCAGTATCGAGAGTCATTGGTTTGATTCCCAATTGACAATATTTCACATTATTTTGACCCCCAGTTTATACAGGTTGTAACAGAAGTGTGTGACAATACTTCAAGGTTAGCTTTTACCCATCAAACTGAACAACGTTTGTTCTACAACTTTGTTGAAATCGCAAAATTTTTTTTGGACTTTTCATACAAACTTGGTTCGCCAGCTGATCGATTTTATTTAGAAAATGCAAAAATAAAATACCCGATTTTTTCAATAGTTTGATATTCCTCGAGATAATTACTTATTTATTTGTTAGGTTGTATAGTGTACGCAATAGCGGGATATTATACTGACTCGGTGACGCAGTGGTTAGTGCTCCTGACTACTGATCCGAGAATCGTAGGTGCGATCCCCACCGAGGGCAAACATTTCTGTGATGAGCAGACTTGTTTCTCTGGGTGCATATTTTATCTATGTATGTATTTAAACAAATATGTGTATGTATATCAGTCTCTGGTTCCCTTAATACAAGGAATACTAGTTTGGTGCCAGATGACCGTGTGTGATTTGTCCCGGTTATTTATTAAAAGGGTATTGAGTGTCCAGGGTTTAGGAATAGGTAGGTCCCGTTTGCGTACCTAGGTCATCAGAAAATCCCAACGCAAAAGCCCTAGTTCTATTCAGTATTTGCACAAAGCACTAAATCTACCCACATCATATCGATCTCCGTAACTACATAGGAATAGTTAATGGCCGAAGCATAAATCCTAAGGAAACTCGCTGACAGCTCACGTTATGTAAGGATGGATTCACACTGGTGTTTTGATTTGAAGCTATTCGGAGCTATGCGGAACGAGAGTAATTAGGCTTTAGGCTTAAGAATTCACGGTTCTTCGCCTTAACAGGATCTCATGATTTTGTATACATTTTTGTCGTTCTTACTACGATTCTTAGCCTATTTGTTAACCGACTTCAAAAAAAGGAGGAGGTTCTCATTCGTCGGAATCTTTTTTTTATGTATGTTCACCAATTACTCAAAGACACCTGAACCGATTTGGAAGATTCTTTTTTTGTTTAAAAGAGTTTGGTTCACAGGTGGTCCCATATGAGTTTTATCGAAATCGATTCAGCTGTTTTTGAGAAAATTAACAAAAACATAGCAAAATTGGAGTTGTTGCGATTGAAGTCGGTTGTTTTTAAGGTATTCAGTGTGGTCAATTATTTCAGAAAGGTATTCTGTTCCTGTGACACAATACAGTGACTTATTTACTAGTGTAGTGATTTACTGAGTTATTGACTTGCTAAGTCACTGTCATATAGACCTATTGAATTACTAAGAGAGAATGCAGAGACAAAACTATAGAAGATAGAAACTTGAAAATTGTAATATAGTTTCCAGAGAAGATTTTATGGTGGGAAAACTTTGAAGTGGGGTCCTAAAAACCATGAAGATGTAGTTTTTGTTTTTTCTTTTAAATTAAGTATAGCTGATTTTGAAATAATCTTAAATCCGTAACCGGGTTAGGTGTATCTATGTCGGTAACATGTTACTTTTTGATAAACTAAACTGAGATTGATTATATGCTACTAGAAATCAATTTCAGTATTTAACCTTAAATCGAGTCATGTTCATAATCGTGTGATAAATTGCTCTTCGAAAAAAATCATGACATCGGGAATAGTCTTTACAGAATAACTGAAACAAAATTTGAAATTGTTAATGTTCATTTAAAAACACTACGGATCAATTTGTGAAGTTCTGCGCACGAGCGCACCCTTAAAATTTGTGTGGATAATTGAATTTTCAACGCGTTCATAGGGCTGCGGCTGTTTACTTGCTTAATCTACGCGGACGAATTTTCTACCCGACCGTAACGTTTTCTGTTACCGCTTGTGAACTTTTCTACCTGACTGTATTGTTTCAATATTACCTCTTGTAGATAAATGGCTTGATATATTTTGGAGAGAGAGGTATCTTCGATTCATCTTGATTCCCAGATTGGTGTAGGATAAATTTTACGCAAGTATTTTTGAAAAATTGTTTAGATTATAATTATATTGGGTAAGCAAAGCAGCCAGTGAAGGCCAAAGTCAATATCGTGTCTTACCAAGAAGTCAAGGAGTTAGCGAGGGGTAGGAAATAATGGTGGCTGATCTACTGACAAGAAATAAAGAAGAAGCAACCGCATGTACTTAAATCGTCTCCGTGGCTATGCAGTGGTCTTCAGATGGAGGGGTTCGATTGGAGGCTGTGTCCAACATTGTAGAAGTCTGTTTGGTTGGTGGTTGGACATTTTCTGAGCTAGCTACCACTGTCTTAGTTAAGTCTTTTCCCCAAACATCAAGGTTAATGGCGTTGATGTTTTTGGGCCCATTGCGTGAAAAAACTAGAAATAGTAGTAACTATCAAGAAAAGGGAAACGGGATACTTGGGACACTTATACAGTAAACAGTAAATACGGCATAATAAGAAATATTATAGAAGGCAAAATTGAAGGCAGAAGAGGAAGAGGAAGACCACGTATCACCTGGTGTGACAATATAGAGGAATGGACTGGAATCAAAGATGCAGCCAGTCTTTGCAGGATGGCTAAAGAGAGAGAGGAGTTCCGCATGCTGATCGCCGACATCCGCTAGGATATGACATCCCGAGAAGAAGAAGCGCTGGGGAAACTTGGTAAGCCTACTTTGATATTTGGCATCATCATCATCCTCTTAACACTAAGAAAGACTATTCAGGCGATTCTTGTCTGTTCTACTAATAAGACCATGCCAAGGGCTAACCAATTGTGGATGTGGATACATAGCGTTGATTTTGATATTTGATTTTGAATTCGTGAGTTCTGTTAACTAACGTTTCTCATCCATTACGTTATGTTTTGTATTTCGAAGTTATGTTCACGGGCCTATCAATTGTATAAATATCCGTGGAAATCTGTATAGGCTGTTGTAATTAACCTTACTATTGGTGTATTATATCTATAAATGTATGTATTTAAATGTATATGTGTATGTATATCAGTCTCTGGTTCCCAAGATACAGGGAATCCTAGTTTGGGGCCAGATGACCGTGTGTGATTTGTCCCGGATATTATTATTATTTTAATTAAATTAAAAAAAAAACAGTAAAATATCTACTTTCTACAAGTATTATTTTTATTGTGAAAAGACTAACTATTATTTTCTATTACGGTTGCCAGTGTGAACAAAGGCTAAACGAAGCATTTGTTTGTTCGGGAAACAATCCGTCTAGATGTATGGTGGGCTAATAATGTTAGCCTTGAGATAAGGAAAATATGTGTAACGTAACGTTTTTGTACTTGCCTCACAGCTAGTACCTATACAATAACAATAAAATTTAATTTAATATTTAATTTGGAGCAATGTAATTTGACGCTTTGATTATTATCTGATATAGACTGATATGTAGATACAATTATATTTCAAAAGATTTTTATTAAATATCATTGATAAAAAATAATATGAAATGTGTTTTTTTGGTTTGATATAATATTCGTTATAGTGTATAGAGTTGGAAAATGAGGGTTTTGTAAATCTTAGTAAGGCAAAAGTATCTGCTACGTAACACCTAAATCCATTACAATAAACATGGGTATATATTTAGTTTAATATTTCAATATCATATTACAATGAGTTAATGTCATTACTGAAACTAGATAAAGTTAAATAACAGATGTAGTTAACTAGTCGCTTTAATCTAATCTTGAAACTGAACAACTTTCCCCAAGGGGCCATCCATAAATTACATCAGGGAGGACCCCCTCCCTGATGTGACGTCACATATTTTTTAGGACCACCCGGTCCCACAAATGTGACCATCTGTATCAAGGACGGACGGGAGAAGGGTCAAAAAATCATTAAATTTGTGTGACGTAAATCATGGATGGTCCCCAAGAATTGATGGCGAATGTTAAGTGCAACACTAGCCAACCGCCATCTATACCTTGTGGATAGGACGGTTAAATGTGCCACACGATAAGAGAGAGAATGGCGACTTAATTCTCAAAAAAAGTATTTTACTGTGAAACTATGGAATGAATTTCCGCCTGCAGTGTTTCCGGACCAATACGACATTTAAACCTTCAAGAAAAGAGCGTACTCCCTTATCGAAGGCCGGCAACGCACTTGTGACTCCTCTGGTGTTGCGGGTGTCTATGGGCGGCGGCAATCGCTTACCATCAGGTGATCCGTCTGCTCGTTTACCACCTATGCCATAAAAAAATAGAGGTTTTTTTGATCGTCTTATTCAGTTATATTTTTCAGTTCGGGAACTTGTTCAGTGTCATAGAAGACACAGTTTATTTTTTTATATTATATTTTTCAGGTGTTGCAGAAGGACCTAATCCACTTAACTTTAATAAAGATAAACCTACACCTGAATAAGGTGATCAAGGAAACACGCTTATAAAAAAGACAGCATCTACATAAATATATAAAATTTTGAATGTTGAATAAAATACTTTAATTTACTTTACAGCCCGAGTACATTTGATTTCAAATGACTTTTTACTGAAGAATACGTAGAAACTTCATTAAGTTTAAATTATAACGACGTCAGTCTGCAAAATAATTTTAAATAGCGTTTTTATTAAAAAATAAATTTTAATTAGATTTATTATTTAATTTTGACAGTCTATTGCGCTTCATTTCACGAAAAACATTCATGGTTTAGGATCTTTTATTATCCTAAAATTAACCATTTTAATGTTTCTTTTTTACTTAAATGTCCTTATTGTTAGTTTAGTTTAAACGTTAAAATGCCTTAAATGTCCTTGCACCAAGGGTTTACAACGCAATCGATGAAGAAGTAAAAAACGTCTATAGTGACTCTCAATTTGTAATGAAATTTAAAAGAAGCTCATAGCTAATGCTTGTTATGACGTAAAAATTTCTAACAACATCGTAACAGTCTCATTGACCTAGTAATTTGTTTTACTTGTAATCCTGGCATATGTAACAATTTATTTATTTTTTATGTACACATAGTACCTGGTAAGTATAATATTATTTATAAAATAATGTATTATATTTTCATTTTACTGTTTGACATGTAAAATATTTATACGAAATAAATTGAATAAAAAAATATTGTAATATTTTCGAAGTGTCAATTGTGCCTTACAGTAAGAAGATTGGAATGAGAAAAACTTGTTTCATAGCTTGAACATAGAAGACAGTGTTCAAGAGCTTTTAACGACATTAACATTCTGTAAACTGGAGGACTAGACTTGTTTCCCGACAAACACGATTAGTTCCAATGTAATTACAAAGTTGATTGTGTTGTCTTTGCTATAAAATTGACTTTTAAACGTAGAGTACTGGGAAGATACGAGAATAAATAATAATAATATCTGGGACAAATCACACACGGTCATCTGGCCCGAAACTAGGATTCCCTGTATCTTGGGAACCAGAGACTGATATACATACACATATACTTGTAAATACATACATATATAGATATAATACACCCAGACTCAGAACTAAAGCATTGTAAGTATTTTGCATGTTGTCGTATTATTGTAACGGGTCGTAGCTTAGTGCAGCTACCGTGGTCTCGTCAATCCCGCAAGTGAAATGACTACAGACAAGGTCATAACTTGGGTGGGTCTGACTGTTAGATGCATTTATTTCGATCGTTTCTATGCTTTATAAGCCAAGCCATTGATGTTTGTTGCCATCACAAGATGGCAGTCGTTAAACCATATCGGAGGCCTTAATGGACGCCTTGAAAACTTCTGACACTGGGGTTGGCCACTACGCTCGGGTAAAGTTTTTAATTTACTATTTTTTGTTTATAATAGTTAATATTCTACGTATACAATAGCTAATGGTATGACGTTTGGACCACAAATGTATGGAAAAAAAATGTTGTCGAATCTTTTCTCCACAGAGATTTTTTTGTCTATGATCATGAAGTAATGCCTGTACCAAATTTTAACTCAATAAGTCAAAGTTTACAGGTCGCCCATAAAGTTAGATTTGTTCAAAAATCACAAATTTCTCCTTATGTAAGGTGCTACTTTATTAGTGCCCGATACTTTCGTCAGTGCTTCTACTTCTGATTCTGATCAACTTTCCCCAAGGAACCCATAGTCAAATCGTAAAAAAATTTTTGGACTCTTCATACAAATCGATCAGCCGAGCGGCCAAATTAGTATGAAGAGTCCAAAAATTTTTTTGGGATTTGACTATTGGTTCCTTGGGGAAAGTTGATCAGAATCAGGAGTAGAAGCACTGACTAAAATATCGGGCACTAATAAAGTAGCACCTTATATATCTGTTCATATTAGCTAGATTGTTGGAAAGCAATTTTTTTTTCTGCAACAAGACTTCCTCGTGGTTCGTCGAGTAGTTCAGTTTCACCACTTAGGAGAGGCTAAGACTATTCTACTGATTACAAAGTGACACGCGCTCTGCATGCTCTGCACTTCTGATTATACAGGGTGTAACAGAAAGGTGTGATAATACTTCAAGGTTCTCTTTAACCCATCAAACTGAACAACTTTTGTTCTACAACTTTGTTCAAATCGCAAATTATTTTATGGACTTTTTATACAAATCGATCAGTGGCGAACCAAGTTTGTATGAAAAGTCCGAAAATTTCTTTACGATTTCAACAAAGTTGTAGAACAAAAGTTGTACAGTTCGATGGGTAAAAGCCAACCTTGAAGTATTATCACACCTTTCTGTTACACCCTGTATACACCAGACAATGCTTGCCTCTATAATATATATAGAGCTTTTCTCAGGAGAGGCCACAAATGGAGTACTGTTTTTATCTCTGGGCAGGTGCGCCCAAGTATCAACTGAATCCCCTTGATCAGAATTATCAACGACTCAACGCAGTCTAGAATCCCTCAGCTGGGAGAGACTTCTTCAGCTCTCTCTGTGTGTTGTGCCACACCAGCATAACGTGTTCTGAGGAACTGTTCGACATGATGCTTCTTACAGTACAGTTCTGTCACCGCAGTCGTTATCGGAGTGGAATTCATCTTCATTAGCTAAAGCCGTATTGATCTCGAACCGTAAGATGCCGTAAGGTTTCAGATGTGTTTCCTACCTAGAACCCTCGAACTGTGCAATGAGCTTTCATCCGAGGTTTTCCCTGAGGACTACAGTATGCGTATCTTCAATAATGGCCTGAAAAGATTTTTGAAAAATAAATGGAGGATTTCTCATAGAGTTACATGAAAAGTGAATAAGAGCGAGTTGTTAATGATACTGTTAAACGAGGTATCAGTCTTTTTAAAAAATGCAACCTGCAAATAACACAAAAACATATATAACATAAATCGCCTAGTAGTAAATCATAAAAAAGCAGTTTCCTAAACTATTTAAAGCAGCTTTTACGTTAACATCATTGCATAATGTTTAGTTTCATACATTTTTCTACATTTACTCTTTATTAAAGGCGACCTTTAAATGATGTTCTATTGCAATAAAATTGTATGTACTTGTCATTTAAGTATCGTATAATAAAAAAAGCCTTGTGGAGAAACAATGTTCGAAACTTTAGTTTGTTGGACCAACCTAATGTACGTGCAATAATTTTGGCACTAGGCAAAAGATCTTTTAGATTTCTATTTTACTGTAGACTAAGTCGCGAGCATCAGCTAGTAATTCTACACTGGATTCAACAAAAAAGGTGCCTCATTCATTATAGTGAACTACTTAGAAGACTTAGTGTGTTCATACTTTGTTGAAATAAAAAATATAAAATTGGTCTACTTTTACAAAGTTCACACATCAGCTGATCAATAGGTAGGGTTTTCGTTTTTTTTCTATTTGGCATTTCACATCTCATTGAAGGAGTGATTTTGCCAATGTCTCGTGAAATATGGGAGAATATTCAATAAATAAAATGGCAAAACACCAATGTCAAGAGAAAGACGCGGCTCTAAGTGTGATGGGCACTTAAAGACGCTCCACGTGGTGGTTTGTTGTTGGAACTCGGAAAACGGAGCTGTCTCCCGAGTTAATCCTCTTCTTTTGACCGCTTATCACTGAATCGGAATCACAGCTATTTCTCCATCACAAAAATAACATTGAGACTACTCTAAAACGGAAATAATTAAAAAATAAAAGCGGCCCAGTGCGAGTCGGACTCGCCCATGAAGGGTTCCGTAGCAGCAAGTAGCATAATATAAAAGTTCTTGTAGCTCGTTGTAGGTAAATTGCTGTTTACGATTTATGACGTATTAAAAAAAAACTACTTACTAGATCTCGTTCAAACCAATTTTCGGTGGAAGTTTGCATGGTAATGTACATCATATATTTTTTTCAGTTTTATCATTCTCTTAGTTTAGAAGTAGTTACAGGGGGGGGGGACACATTTTACAACTTTGGAAGTGTCTCTCGCGCAAACTATTCAGTTTAGAAAAAAATGATATTAGAAACCTCAATATCATTTTTGAAGACCTATCTATAGATACCCCACACGTATGGGTTTGATGAAAAAAACATTTTTGAGTTTTAGTTCTAAGTATGGGGAACCCCGAAAATTTATTGTTTTATTTCTATTTTTGTGTGAAAATCTTAATGCGGTTCACAGAATACATCTACTTACCAAGTTGCAACACTATAGTTCTTATAGTTTCGGAAAAAAGTGGCTGTGACATACGGACGGACAGACAGACAGACAGACAGACATGACGAATCCATAAGGGTTCCGTTTTTTGCCATTTGGCTACGGAACCCTAATAACTTAGCAGACGTGTGCTCGGTGCAAGTCCCGGCAACCAACCGGGTTTTCGTTGTTAAACTTGAGGCACGCTATGATGGCCGTTTTGACACATTATTGCACTTCACTATTGACAATAAATAAGACTAATTTGCTCCTTCAAACGTAGTTTTTTTTTCGCCCTCCCTAGGGCAGGCTCTTTGGCCATACCGCCTCGTCTTTAGTTGTTTTTTTCCTTAGAGAGTTTAATTTCAAAGTTTACGTGTTTAGTATTTTTCCTCATTTTGAGTTATTAAATTTTTCAAATTAGTGAACTACCGTATTCTTCATCAAAATGATAGTACTTTTGATTTTGATTTGAAGATTTCATGGACTTCTTGAGAGCACTCGAAACACAGTGTACACACTTTTATTTCATTATCCTACATATTAGACACTTAAATGGCACTTTCTTGAACAATACACTATCAATATTATGCATTAAAAACCACGATATATATCTTTCTGATAATAAAACAAAACTGACAAACACTTGCTACGAGTTCCCGCCAAAAAGTCCAAACGTAGTTATTAAATAATACGCATGTTTCTAGAAACGTCAAAACGGTCGCCATGCGTGCCGTTGGTATAGAGGATTGTTGTGAAAAACAAAATGGCTGAATCACCCCGGATGGCTCGAATATTTCAGAACAGAAGAGCTCTCAAAATATCTAAAAGTGCTTTGTAAAACTATCAAAGTGAGAGCTAAAACCTATTGACATTTATATTTGTTTTTAACGTTATTTTATTTCAGTTCAAATCTGTTTGTTTTGCTGAAAATTCCTGGTTGTAATATTAATAGATAGGTTTAAGGAATGACATTTTATATTGTATTTGCATGCCTTATTGGTTTATTTCGCAAATAAATATTTTTGACTTTGACTTTTGACTTTGACTTTGACTTTGTACTAGATAGGTAGAAACAACATGGCGGCTTATAGCAAACATACGTTATGTACAAAACGTATGTTTGCTATAAGCCGCCATGTTGTTTTTTTATATAGCATTTAAACCGCGGAGCATGACGCTTCTTACGACACGACACCTCATTACTTATTAATCAAAATATGACAAGCAGTGCCCTACTTAAGTGCGACAAACGGATGTGCGATTAATGATCGTGCGACAGAACGATTCTGCGAATCACTCTCGTGCGAATGCACGCTAGTGCCACAAACTGTAAATCGACATAACTCTAGTGCGAAACACGAAATTAGGTGATATTATTTAATTCGTCAAAAAACACAAAAATATGTGATTATAAGGATTTAGAAATGAGTGATTAGACGTAGAGAGCACTAAAAGGTTATATATTTATTTTATATTAATCCCTACGTGAAGTGGGCCTGGCGCCGTGCGGCTTGCGTGGTCACGTCGATCACGCAGGTTAACTAACTACAGACACGGTCATAACCTGGATGGGTTTGACTGTTAGTGGCATTTATCTCAACCGTTTCCGTGTCGCAAGGCACGTTAAGCCGTTGGTGCCGGCTGCTATCATTAGATGGCAGTCGTTAAGCCATGTCGGAAGCCTGACAGGCGGGCGGCTTGAAAACTTCTGACATGGGATGGCCACTAGCCCCACAACCTCCACCAACTCGGACTTGGCCCCCGTGTGTGGAGTATGACCTAACCTTCCCGAGTTATGGGAAGAGACCCGTGTCCTTGCAAAGGGGATGATATCGGTTGTTAACTATCCCTAGAGCTGCCATTACCTAAATTGCCGATCCCGGACTAGAACTAAGGAAACCCCGGACATTTGCGTGAAATCAGATTTTTTTCCCCGGACACCTTAGTTTTTGTAATAAACACATGTGTGACGACGACAGCATTGTTTTTAAGGGGTTGCATCTGCATAGAATCTATCCGTTTCGTAATTATGATAAGTAAAATTGTAATTAAGCAATGACCGCATAAATGTGTACCCTAAAATACAAACAAACAAGCTCGAGCAAAGCGAGCGCAAAATTTTTTATGGCTATTTTCGTATATTTTCTGAATATAATATGCACCAGTGGTAGATGTAGCTTAGTGAATTTTTAACTCAATTTATTGAGTAACATTCAAATTGATAGGTTGTCCCCCGGACACAGAAGGCGTCCGGGTTTTCCCCGGACGCTTTTTGTTAACCCCGCCTTTCTTTTTAAATTAACAATGCCTTCTCTGCGTGAAACTGAACAAGTTTCTTCAAAGAAACCTTTACTCAAACCGTAAAAAATTTTTTGGACTTCCTATAAAAAATTGGCGAATCATTTGATCAATGGATATGAGAAGAAGACTGATTGATATAAGATTATTTTTTGAGAAGGGAAAGTAGTTCAGTTTCATGAATAGAGGCTGTGGTATTTTTTTTCAGATATTTCATAAGGCCCTATATATATGTATATAGGTACTATTAATGTATAAATACTTTACTAACCCTATATATGTATACAACTCAGTCATCTCAACAACCTACTTCCTATTATAAGATAACTAGTCACGTACTCACGCACAAATAATAATTAATGTTTCGTACAATCCTAAGGAGAGAAACAGGAAACTAATTCAATATCACGCATCGGGTTCACCCCAGAGGACTGTTGTGTTAACATCGGGTTAGTGCGTTCATTTACAGCTTTCATTAGACCAGACCCGCGCGCGGGGCTTTGTAGAAATAGAAAGGTGAAACCATTTCCCTAAAGTACCATCGTTTTGAAACTAACGAATTGTCTTTATTGGAAGCAAGGGGATACCGAAATGTTGATGGTGTGGAATTAAAATGGAATACAAGTAATAACGCCTGTTATCTAGCGATATAGCGATAGCAGCCGGCACCAACGGCTTAACGTGCCGTGCGAAGCACGGAAACGGTCGAGATAAATGCCACTAACAGTCAAACACATTCGGGTTATGATCGGGTTTGTAGTCACTTAACCTAACGTTAACGTTTTAAGCCATGTCGGAGGCCTTAGAGGCGGCTTGAAAACTTCTGACACTGGGGTTGACCACTAGCCCCACAACCTTCACCAATCCGGACTTGGCCCCCGTATACGTGGAGTATGGCCAGGTATGGCCTAACCTTCCCGAGGTATAGGAAGAGATCCTGCAGTGGGGACTATATGGGTTGTTAACGAACAAACGACTAATAAGTAATAATAATAATAATAATATCTAGGACAAATCACACACGGTCATCGGGCCCCAAACTAGGAAATCCTGTATCTTGGGAACCAGAGACTGATATACATACACATATACTTTTAAATACATACATATATAGATATAATACACCCAGACTCAGAGCAAACAATTCTGCTCATCACAGAAAAGTTTGCCCCGTGTGGGGATCGAACCCACAACTCTCGGATCAGAGGTCAGGATCGCTAACCACTTAGCCACCGAGTCAGTCATAGAAGTAGAGTGTAGGCAGGCCTCCCACTCGGTGGAAAGATGACTAGATAGGTTGCGGGAAGCCTCTGGATGCGGGCAGCACAGGACCGGTCGGTGTGGAAATTCTTGGGGGAGGCCTTTGTCCAGCAGTGGACGTCTTTCGGCTGATAATGATGATGGTGATGACGAGTAATACTTTCGAAACAATCGTTTTCGATTTAAAAAAAAATTTGGAGATCCCATACAAAATTGGCGAATCAATTGATCAATTAGTATCTATCTATCAGCAGTCCAAGTTTTTACTCGTTATGGTCAGGCAGTATGACGAGTTAAGAAGTCTGTTTACATGTCTTAAAGAGATGTTCTACCATCCTATATACAGGATGCAACAAAATTGGTGTAGGACCCGTTAACTGGGGATTCTACTCGTCATACTGAACAACTTTTGTTCTACGACTTTGGTCAAATCGAAAAACAAATTTTGAACTCTCCATACAAACTGATCATCTGTTTTGCCATTTTTTGCCATTTTTGTATGAAGCCCAATTTTTTTTTGCGATTTGAGCAAAGTCGTAAAAAAAGATGTTCAGTACGATGAGTAGAATCCCCAGTTAACGGGTCCTACATCAATTTTGTTACACCCTGTATATTGTCTGCCCCAGTATTACGTTGCCCTTAGGGAAACAACAGCTAATTGTATGGGTACATTCATTTCATCGGATCTCTAAGGGTTGTTAATGAACCCGGGATAAAAAACAACAACAATGAAAATGTTTATAAGACTGAACAGGGTCTGTGCTAACTTAAAGTTAATAATAATAAAAATATCTTGGACAAATCACACACGGTCATCTGGCCCCGAAACTAGGATTCCCTGTATCTTGGGAACCAGAGACTGATATACATACAAATATACTTTTAAATACATACATATATAGGTATAATACACCCAGACACAGAGCAAACAAATCTGCTCATCACAGAAATGTTTGCCCTGTGTGGGGATCGAACCCACGACTCTCGGATCAGAGGTCAGGAGCGCTAACTACTGAGCCACCAAGTCAGTCCCAAATTTCTGTGCCTCCTGTGAAAAAGGGTCTAATTCAAATTGAACCCTTTTCCGTTTCTTTCATATCTATAATATGTAAGAAAAATCCTTTCGAACGGTCTAATTCACGAATCTCTATGTACAAAATGGAAGGAGATACGAAATGTGTCAAATGGTTCTATTAACGAAAAAAAATATGTTGAATGTCTTAATTTCAATTAGATTCAGCGAAGTTATATTTATAAGTCGTGGAAAAGGGTTTATTTTTACTTAAATCGCATCAATTCATTATCCGGAGGTATAAATTGATACAAACCATTTTTCACAGATTTAAAATGTTGCATGGCTTATAAAAAAACGATCTCATTTAATTTGGACCATTTTGAACTGGATCTAAATAAAGTTGAACCTTTCTGTTGTTTTTAAAATGTTCCGTGAAAAATGGTTTAATTCATTGTGTGAGCGACGAAAGTATATAAAATTCAACGTGTTAGAGTAGGAGAGAATGAACAAAGCAAGAAATGGTGGGGGCGGGGTGCGGGAGGTTGTAACTGAATGCGCCCGTGACCAGTCCGTAGTCGATCGTCGAAGCGAGAGGACGCATAAGTTGCTGCTACGGTATGAGTTGAACCATTATGCACCACATTTTGTTTCTTTCTATGTGGTTTAACTTAAATTGAAACCTTGTATTTGTCAACACTTTATCTGATTCAAATCAACTTACCTATTTTTACTAAGGGATCCTTCACCAGCCCGACTTTGTTTTGTAATAATATGAAATATATTTCTGCAGATAAACCAAGTTCTGCCAAGTTTATATGCCAAGCCAAGTTTAGTACCAAGAATAAGAATGGTAATTTCTTGCTATGATATTTAATTTTACAACTACTTTTTCTTTTAGTATTTACTTACTGTTAATTGGCTATACTTCCAATCAAATACAATAAATTTTAATTCATAACATTGTCTCCTTGTTAATAATGTTAACAAGTATGTTCATAGTTTGAGAGGCATCTGATTGAATTATATGTAGATTAATTTAGTACTATCGTTAGTAAGGTTATCGTGTCGGTATTGCCAAGCCAGTGGAAAGTCAATACTCAATACTCAATCCACACCCCCGACACTTCATACAAATTCGCGCCATTTTTATACATAGAAATTTGACACTTCTTCATGTCTCTACACGTGTTTATGCATGTGTGAGTGTCAGCTGATAAATTTTGGAAAGTCATACTGCAAATGAATATGTCCTTGAGGAAATTATTCTCAGTTTCACCTGCTACTTACCACTATTTAGGTATTTCGAAATGTAGGTACAAAATATTCTATTAAAATCTCCATAATCGTCACGTATTTTATGTAAAATATAAAAAAAGCGTGTAAATATATTCCATATTGATACCGTTGTCCCTATATTTTTTTGTATATTGATATTGTAATTAATTTATTGAAAAAAAATGTGTGATAAAATATACATTACAAAAATGGCTAATACATTAAATATTAGCAAAATCTTAAAGTTATTGTTTATAAATAAAGGATTATTTGTTGTTTTGATCAAGTTATGTGATGATTATGAAGATATTTACAGATTGTTTTGAAATGCCATTTTATTTATCTAGTTGAAATCTAATTATCTAGTATTTAATATGTCCATGAGGAAATTATTCTCAGTTTCACCTGCTACTTACCACTATTTAGGTATTTCGAAATGTAAGTATAAAATAATCTGTTCAAATCTCCATAATCGTCACGTATTTTGTCAAAATAAAAAAAAGCGTGTAAATATATTCCATATTGATACCGTTGTACTTATTTTTTTTTGTATTTTCAGTAAGCCACTGATATTGTAAGTAATTTATTGAAAAAAAAATGTGTGATAAAATATACATTACAAAAATGGCTAATACATTAAATATTAGCAAAATCTTATGGATATCGGTTTGTACTTATTTATAATAATATACTACTTATTTATAATAAGTACAAACCGATATCCGTTTAAAAATATTTATTATGAAGTAAAACAAAAACCACAGTATAAGGATATTATACAGTATGGACACTCCCTGCCGCTCTCTGAAGGCGACCTCACCCCCCCTGTGTGACCGATGTGTGTTGCATATTTAAAAGCTACAAAAGTTCTTAGAAAATGATACTGAAAGATATACTTACCTTGTGATTTAAGTTAGGTTGGATCTTTGCATACAATATTTTCGATATAAAAAATAAATTTAAATAGATTTAAACCGATTTTCACAAAGTTTTGTAATTTTACGAGCGGTTCATTTAAAATTAGCCCGTTTTTCACCGAACAAGTATGGTTAAAATAGGAAAATCTAATTAGTTTATTTTTTTAATCAAACAAGATATCAAAAAATATAATATCATAGTAAAAAAAGCAACAAAAGTTATGCCTAGTCATAGCAAAGTTTGTGTAACTTTCTTATACTAAGATGTTAGTATCGGTAAAAAATGGTTCAAAAAACAGTTATTTTGCTGCCCTGTAAAAGTGTGAATTTGAATTAGACCCTTTTTCACAGGAGGCACAGATTTGTCCCGTTAAGTGTGTATTTATTAGCAAATTTGATGAGGTTTCAGATGCTTCCACGATTAATTTCGAATTGTTGTCATAAAATTCGTTAACGGCTACAAATATCATAAGTCATAAGAAATAAATTACCAATTTTGCGTTCCCGAGGTTTTCACTCTCAGGCAACGATACCTGTTTCTCGAGATATTTAGTTTTATTTTCTATATTTGTGTTTAAAAAGTTTGTATAGAGCAGTGTTTTTCAACCTTTTTTAATACCCGACCCCGTTTACAAGTAAAAAAATTCTTGCGACCCCCCTAGGGCCATAATCATACAAAATGTTAGTGACTTGAAAGATTACGTTTATAATTTTCTTCAATTAAAAAATGATTTACTTATGAAACGAAACGAAAATGAAACACGTTTTGACAAATTGTTAAAAAGTAAACAGGACCAGCCTCTTCATTTCGTACATCAAAAGGTTCAAAAAGAACCCTTAAAGAAGCACTCATGTGTCTCTCTGTCTGTCTATCCATCACAGCCAATTTGCTCCGAGTCTATTGAACCGATTAAGATGGAACTTAGTACATATTATGATTCAAACACGGACGCGTAACGTAAATAAATGAATTTTGAGTTTGGGAGGTACTTTTATAATTGTCTATTCTCCATAAAACAAGCATAAAAATATATTTAGAAAAATCAATTATACAGCTAATTTCTCTCACAAAATTGACGGAATTAGTCAAATTAAGTACTGTTAAATGACTGCCGTTCGTTGTGAAGGGTGGCGGTGTGAAAGCGCCAGAAAACTTGAATAGAACCCTTAATTAGAAAGGGTTAACTGTATCTCCGGATGTAAATACACAGTATACTATGAATATGTTTGTTTAGGACGGCCAATCGAGCATGAGTATCCTGTTTCCTGTTTGATGTTTATGACCATTATAAACATCGTTAAACAAATATTGTAACAATGAAATTAATTTTGTAATAATCTAGTGAACATTAAATAAGTTAGTAAGTAAATGTTTTGTTGCAACAATCAATCAAATTACAAAACAATGTCATTAAAAAATAAAAATATAAGAAAAAGGTAACAAAAAAATTAAAACAACAACAAGAGCTAAATTAAACAAAACTATAAAAGAATTTGAACTAAAACCAAATAAGAACAAAAAAGATCATTGACATCGGATACATATCATCCTCACTACTGAAAGACAAGTGAAGAGACCTGAGATAGCTTGGGAAGGATAGGCTATACTCCAAACATGTGGGGCAACCATTTTTGAAGCAATGCTACACGCAATGCCGAAGCGGTGGCGGAACTTGCCGAGTTGACACGCCGACTTGACGGGGAGCGAGAGAACTTCAGTCGAAGAAGAAAGTCTATCTTTCTTTCTTTCCTTCCTCCCTCACTCACACATGCAAGCATCTAGTCTCGAAGAAGAAGCGATTTTATTTAAGGAAAAACAAAGCTCTGTTAAAGATAGCACAGAACAACCTTTATCAGGTAGTACAATAAATTTGGAGGGGGCACGGCCCCCCCTGGTTCATTTTAGGGGGGCCTTTGGCCCTTCTGCCCCCCACTTCCGCGGTCGCTGACCAAAACGGCTTGACGTGCCTTGCGAAGCACGGAAACGGTCGAGATAAATGTCACTAACCGTTTAACACATCCAGGTTATGACCGTGTCTGTAGTTAGTTATCGTGGAGGATCGTCGCGATCACGTTAGTCGCACTAAGACGCAACCGTAATTTTCTTTTACCTAAAAAAAAATCACATAGCATGTATTACATAATACAGTGTAAAACTTCTTAGTCAAAAAAAAAAGGAATGTAAATATTACGTAGGTAAGAAACGAGATTTTACAGGTTGTTCTATGTAGATAGACCAGTGTAAAATCTCTTTAGTAGTCAATAATACGCAAAAAAGTAAATATTACCATACTACTTAAGGTTAAACGTTAGTGCTCCCTGGTTGAAAAAATCCGTTAGATGGCGTTAATCTGACTATAACTTGGTTTCTCGATTTAAAAATAGTATAAATAACCCTAAACTATACTACGTAAAACAGCGAGCAGCTACATGATCAATGTACGCTAATAAACCATAATAATGTTAATTTAATAAGGATTTCGATATATTTGTCCCCTTACAATTATAGTTTTGCGTTTATCTCGTATGAATAAGGGCTCAAATTACGCACACATACATAATTTTTTTACGTATATGATGCTTATTTTTGACTAACCTCTATAAGTAGTCCATAACCCAGAGGTGCAGGCGGCAAATTTTGTACGAACTTTTTACGTTATTGCTTTTAGGTCCGGGTTCGTATCCTACGAGACTTTATTGTTTTTGTCTTTTATTTTTTTTATTTAGTATGAACATAAGTAAATAGGTAAATAACAAGACCCAAGAGCGATAAAAGAAAAGATTTTTTAAAAGAAAAAAATCATTTATTGAATAACAATGTCGCATAGCAATCATTCATAGCATTGGCCTGCAAGGATATATGTATCACGTCGTCGGCAGCTGGTCGAGGTGACGGATCCACAGGAGTCCCCCATCGGTTCTGACTTCATAATGTACTCCACCCAGACGTCGGGTTATTGTGCCGAATTCAAACTTCTGGGCAAGAGAGGAGTAACTCCTGGCCACCTTGTCTCCAGGAGAGAAATGCCTCCTTGTCCTCTGACTACGTGGCTCCGGTCTAGATATGGGACTAGCATGGCATGTAGCTTGGTTCTGAACTCTTTTCCAAACATCAGTAGGTAGGGAGTCCCTCTTGGAGTTTCTGTCTGCCTCAAGCGGACTGAGGTCTCCCCTTGAGTGGTGAAGCAATACTTAGTTTTCGTAATGTAGTTTTCAGTGCTATACACAACTCCTCAAACTCGAATCTGTAGAAGGTTTCTTCCTCAAGATGTTCATCTTCGGTTTCTAGTTCTATGTTGTTCTGTATTTCGTGAAATCCTTTATTGTTTTGTCGAGTAACCTGAAACTTTGTGCTACATGGCGTGAATTCATTACTTTTTACAGTCGAGTCTATAAATATTGACGTGTAAGACATTTTACTTGATATGTGAAACTTTTTGTCGGGATTTTACTTTCCGTGTATGAAAATCTACATATCTAAGGTTCGGGTTGTATCACGTGGTTGCTGGTAACTACTTACTTTTTGTCAAACGAGACAATAATAATACTCCCGGAAAACCGCCTCCGTTGTCTAGTCGCTCGCTTCACATCAGGAGGTTGCGGGTTCGATTCCCGGCAGAGTCTAACTATAATATGTAAGACTCCGTTTGGTCGGTGGTAGAGCATTCTCGGAGCCTGCCTAGTTAGCTATCATCTTTTTTTTACCCCCAATTGGTAAGCCCTTGGCATCATCTCACCTGATGGTAAGTGACGATGATGCCGAATACGAAAGCGGGCTTACCAAGATTCCCCAACGCAGTGGGGAACTGGTTATCTTACCTTCATGCCTGGTTATCTTACCTGGTCATCTTACACATCAATGCTGTTAATGTTGATGTTTGGCGGCAAGACTTAAATAAGATGGTGGCATATACCAGGCGGGCTCAGAAAATGCCCTACCACCAACCAAACCGAATCCAGAAAGTTACACCCCACCGGGAATCGAACCCGCGACCTACTGATGTGAAGCGAGCGGACAAGCGGAGGCGGTTAAAATTTGAAATGGGGCATGGTATGAGTCTAAAAATTTTTGAATGCACCTTATACAGACTGTAACTTCTGGAAACTTTAACATACCAACCCATACAAAATTCGCATAAAAATGAAGTTTTCATATAATATGGTAAGCTAACCGACCAATTTTGTATGGTGTGTCCAAAAATTGTCTTAAGTATTCAGCATTCTTAAGGTTCATTCGGAAAAGTTGTTCAGTTTCATGAGTGGATCCCATAATTTAAATTTCCCGGAGTGATCTTTTTACATCCTGTATAAGTAAAAATATCAGCCTGTATATCACAAATATCGAGTTGAAACTCACAACTAGACCTTGTTGGGTGAACAATATTTTCGTCTTTCAGATGTCCCTGACGCGAGACTGACAGCGTCTTTTTTTCTGAATATAAAAAAAGTTTGCCAGCATAAATTACTCAGACTAAAAAGTCTTTATAATAAATTTGCTACTTTGGTAATGCTCAAGCAAAATGCAAGATGGCGCTAAAAACGAAATCCTGGGCTAAACAAAGCTTAACAGACTAGTTGAGATTGTAGTTACTGTAATATCAGAAAGGTGGTGCTGAATTATACACCACTACATGCGTAAAATTTATGATATTTTACTGCAGTTTTTAATGATATTACAGAAATAAATAATATAATTATATACATTTGGAGAAAATAAAAGGTTGCAAAGTTTACGTTGGACAGATAAAATCGAAAATATAGTGGTGATTTGTGTAGTTAATAGCCAGGTAAATTTGTATGAAATAGGGTGACTGACGTTTAACCTTAAGTAATAAATCTTGAAATACACTCGGCTTCAAAAAAATCGCACCTTTTAAGAAATCTATTTTAACCCGTCCTGCGCCAAAGAGATAGCAAAGGAGAATGCCACGGAAGTATGAAACGCTCGTACCATATTGCGTCTTGTAAAAACCTTCGGAATTGGATAGGGGATAACATATTTAATTAATATACGAAAAGTTACTATCATAGCTACTGTAACTCCAGAGCTTTTTCACTTTCATTTTATGTTTTGAGGTTATTTTTAAGTACTTTATCTACGCTCAGGCGTACACGAAATTCTTAGTTTTAACCAATCATTTGATAGCTAGTTTTAGTTAATCATGGTATGGTTCAGTGATGCTGACGAGTAATATAAAGGAGCACCACAAACCGAACGCGGCACTGTATGTATATTGTAATGATGAAGTGCAGTCGACGAATAAAACGAAGTGCTTTAATATAGAAGAACGCTCACGCAGAAGCATCACTCACGCCTCGCACTCGTGCATGCAATTCCTAACGCATGCTTGGGCCTCCACACGTACGCCTCAAGCACACACGTAGGCGCCTGTATCCAGCAGTGGACAGAGCAGGGTAGCAACCGCTGGCATATTTCAGTAGAAGACTTAAGCCCAGCCAAACCACCTGGCCCGCCTACTACAGGGAGTTGTTGGCCGTGTACATTTTCGGCATATATTGGAGGCGCAACACTTCATCATATATACCGACCACAAACCACTACTGTACGCGTTCTCACAACGTCGCTAAAAGTTGCCTCCCGCACAGCTGAACCAACTGACGATCATCTCGCAGTTTACTACGGAGATCGAGTACGTCAAAGGCGAAGACAACATCGTCGCGGACGCGATTTCCCACGTCGAGTCGATTTCGGTTCTTCTCTCAAATTGGAACCTACGCTAATTCCAGGCACGAATATTACCATCGCGTGCAACGTGTCGACGGGGCGGCCGCTGCCGAACCTGCCGGCGGCGCTGCTGCGCGCCGCGCACGCGCGCCTGCACGCGCTGAGCGACCCCGGCGGCCTCGCCTCTGCGCACTTCGTCGCTGACCGTTACGTGCGCTCCGGCGTGGCGCGCGACTGTCGAACCTGGGCTGTCACTGACTCCACTGCCAGCGACGCAAGGTGACCGCACCGCTCGGTGAATTTTCCCTCCCACCTGGGAGATTCAGCCATGTCCACCTCAAAATCGTCAGCCCCCTGCTGCAATCTGAGGGCTACACCTATTGTCTTCCGGCAATAAACCGGTTCTCGAGATGGCCCGAAGCGTGGCTCACGTCATCCATCACCGCCGAGGATGTTGGCGATACCTTCGTACGCGGCTGGATCGCGCGATTCGTCGTGCCCATCACGGTCATCGTCGATCAAGGCCGCCAGTTTGAGTAAGCGCTATTCAACTGATTCCTCGACCTAGGCGCTACCAAATGCGTACGAACTACCAGCTACCATCCGCAAGCGAATGGCATGGTGACCGCCATCTGAAGGCTGCACCCATGTGCCATCGAGAAACCTGCCACAGAGCCCAACCTGGTATCTCTTGGTGCTTCTTGGTATCAGATTGGCTCTCAAGGAGGACCTCAGATGCTCTGCTGCAGACCTCCTGTATGCTTACAGGGGAGCTCCTGGTACCTAGCGCTTTCACACAAAATGTAAGTGAGGACTTCGTGGCACACCTGGCCATGACCGACATGCGTCCCGAAGTCGTTCGCTTTTAAGGACCTGGCAGACGCATCTCACGTTTTCCTTCGCGACGAACACTGTACACCGGCCCCTATGAAGTCCTCAGTCATTCTCTGAAGACTTTTACCTTAGATGTTTCACGTAATAAGGTACAGGTGAGCGTCGATTGGATCGAATGGAAGCCTGCACACATCGCTGCAGACCCCGAGCGAGGCGCGGTCTCACCGAGCGCACAGGCGCCCGCGACGCCCCCGGCCTCGCAATTCAACCACATGTCCAGGTCCTACGTCTGCCCCACCAACAGCTCACTCTGCACCAAATCCTCCCACCGTCACATGATCAGGTCAGGGTTAGATTTAAGGATATTTTAGATTTGGACCTAGTTTTAATATATTTTTTTAAATTATTATTTCGTGTTCTCTAGTTTATAGTGTCTTGTATTTTATTCTATCATACAGCTACACTGTATTCCTTTCCGTGAGGGTGGGGAGGAGGGGGGATGTGGCGGCATACACTATTTGTATGAAAAAATGACAGATTTGCGACAAAAGCTGTCCTGTCAATGTCATCCACCTACCAAAAGATCGTAGTCAGACTGTAATTTGTGATTAACACTGCTTGAAACTTGACAAAACAATGAAACTATACTATACTAGGTATATTTTTTTAAATATCGTAAAGTGCAGCGGCGTAACATGACGTAACGGGGCGTGTATGCGATGCCGATTTGCAACGTACTGTGTGGCATATGTGGATTTAAAAAAATGCCGCTCCGCAACGTGACTATGGCCCTACGTTACGTCCAAACAAAAATTCTTGTACGTCTAGCAACCCTGGGACGAACCAATGTGATCAAGAATCAAATCTATAAAACATCTTCTGATAGTCAATCTTACCAGGAGTTGAAGAAGAGGGCGCGGGTATAGGAAAATGGTGGTGTAATGCGAAGACATCTCTTAGATTAAGAAGAAGAAATATGTGGATGAAGCATAAAAATCTCGATACAACCATAATGTAGTTTCGGAACACATTTTATGAATCCAGGGCTGCGTTCCGAGGGTGCACTTGACAGCAACCGCTTTGTACCCTCTCTTTCACACTTAGGCAATTTATATTATGCTATCCTGTTGTCAGAGTGAACGTTTGCTGTCAGAGTGTACAAAATGTAGGGGATATATCAAATTACAATCTTTTTTCATACATTTCTTTCCTGCAGTTCGAATAGGTCTAGAAAAAATTAAGTGTGCTTAATAAATTTAATTACGATTTTTGACAAATGTCTGGTTAAGACGCAACATGGTACGAAATCGGGCAATCTCCTTTTTACCCGGTAGCGTCCCATACAAAGACTTTTTTCCTGGCTTCACATAGATAGATCGAAATTATGGGTTTGTTGTATCATTATATTTAACATGTTATATATCGTTAGAAAGGGGATTAGATTCTCTACATGTTTAAATATAGCCAAATGATATCACTTACTTGTAACAACGATTAAAAAAATAATCTTTCGAAGGTTTTCGTATTTCATACATTTTTTCGTTCCTCTCATCGCACTTCACATACTTCTTGCACAAAATTTATAACCATTTACAATATAATACAAACACTTATTTAAAGATTTGTTATTTACGCATCTATTAAGCCTAATTTCATCGTCACAGAACATATAATGACTCCACAATAATTATTTTTTACGCGACAATCAAAATAACGGCCGGCCGCCATGCTTGCACCACGCGCAACTGACAACGAAGTGGTCCGCAAGTACAGTTGACAAACGAAATGCTCAGCGTTAGAATTATGGTTATTGTTATTTTCATTTCATATTTCAATGCCTTTCGTTTATTATTTTATTATAGTTTTCTTTTAGTCTAACTTATAGTACTGAGTAAATGCTTTTTGCAAATAACTTATTATCTTATGTAAATAATTAATGAAAAGTTGTATGAATGAAATGGGCTAAAAGTATATTTGGAAATTAAAAAAGTTTATATTATGAAATATTTTAATAAGGATGTTCGAAAAATTGTATTTTAAATAGAAGTCATCATGGCGAGCCATGAGCTATACCACGGAGAAGGCGTTGAGTCAATGACTCGACGCCGATCCTGGTGTTACCGATCTGGATCTAGACCGGAATTGGGACCTACATCGAGAAATTGACATGCGCCGCAGATCGCATGCTTTCCTAAAAAATACTTATTATTTATTGTTATAATTATGTAAACTAAAAGATAGTACATCTAACTTGACGGAAAATAAAGATTTCATTAAACGTACAGGATTAAAAAATACAGTGTAAACTCTTTACAAGTCCTTTAATTTTAACGAAAAATTAACATAACGTAGAAAGTAGTTTAGTTTGGTTAGCTTACCTTCAAACCCATATTGTTACACTCTTTATATTTAGACGTCCGTAAATATTTAGTATCAGTATTATTGTTTATCAGTAATTATCAGTTAAGAAAAGGTTCCGACAATATCTTTGAGGTGCCGACATTTCTAAAAAAGATGCCTGAGGTCGTAAAACAGTCGTGTTGCTTTTGTTATTGTGAATTGCCGGGAACACGTGTGCCATTACGATTGCATTGTCTGGAAACTTTGGTCTCAGTTACTAAATACACTAGTCACCTTTCATACTGTAAAACTAATAGCACTAACTAAAATTAACTATCTTAATATTCAATTACAATGATCCCACTTCATTCCAAGACATGAATAAAATACACAAGAAAAAAATACAAGACAAACACTGACATAGCAAAAAGTTTAGGCAAAGTTAACAAATTATATGTATTTATAATTTTATTATCTTTTATATCGAAACAAATATTAAACAGTATTTTGAATTGTGAAATTTTGTTATTTTTATTTCTTCACACCACTTAACGGAAACTTTCTATACAACAAAAAAATGCTTTACACCTATAAAATCTTTCGTTCGTTATAAAAAGTTTACACTGTTTTATCAAATCGAAAATAACACATGTTTATATAAAAATATGTTCATATTGCGTAATCTCACATATTTTCTTGTCAACTGTACTTTGTCACAATTTTGAGCCGTTATTGAACAATTATGATGATCTAACCAAAACTATTGAATTTATGACCAAACTAATAGTAAAAATAAATTCTTGAGTAAATTTCTAACAAGTTTATGTATTTTTTTAATATCATTTTCAACAAATATAGGGCACAACACACGTACAAACAAATGGTTGGCCGTTGAAAACATTGCATCACCAAAGTTCTAACGTTTTTTCACTGTTAAAATTTACAGTAAGACTAAAACAAATATATAGAACAGATTCTGTACTCAATTTCCAGTAATTTCATGTATAATACATACAATAAACACTTACCTTTTAAAAGCTTTAAACATTTTTATTTCACATAGTTTTTACGTTCGCGCACGAGAAATTGTAAATGAGTCGACCGCGTCCCCTTACCACACAAAATATTTTTTTCCTCTAAAATCACTCCATTTTATTGGTTGAAATAAATTTAAAATAAAAAAGGAAGAGTTCTTATTGACCGTTCATATTTTTTTAAACTTCTAACTATAATAAGAAACAGAAGATATGGCTGACAATCAGCCATTTCGTTTATGGACAGACGTCGTCACTAGGACGCGTCAGAAAGTTATCTCTTATGGACAAACGGTGTGTCTGGGGCGCTTGACGGGTTAAACATCTTTCAATTGTATTTGTATTATGAAATATTGGTAATGTTCGGTATCATTTGAAAGGTAAGGAAACAGAGAATGCAAAAACAATAATTCATTCAATGTTTTTTATTGGAACTGAGAAAAAATTACAAAACAATAAAAATCCTTAAAAAACCCAAATGAAATCTGATTAATTTTTCAAAACAAAGTTGCTTAAAACTAACCTAAAACCTAGTGTTACCCCCCCTAGCCCTAATGACGTCTTCCATGCGCTCCCTCATGGATCGCACCAACTTTAGGACCTCTTCTTGAGGGATTCTGTCCCATTCCTCAATAACGGCGTCTTGGAGCTCCTGAAGAGTCGCGGGAGCGGGATCACGGGATCTAACCTTGCGTTTCAGCTGGTCCCAGAGGTGCTCTATCGGGTTCAGATCTGTACTTCTCGCTGGCCACTGCATAACAGGGATCCCAACCTCTTGAAGGTAGCCCTGCACAATTCCAGCAGTGTGCGCGCGAGCGTTATCGTGCATTAATGTGAACCCGTCGTCAATAAATCCAGCATAGGGGACCACATGTTCTTCCAGGATCTCTGTGATGTACCGGTGAGCAGTCATCGACCCTTGCCCGCGAGCACCGCCGGTCCGAGAGACGCAAGAAAGTTCAGTTTTGCCGTCGGCAGATATGCCGCCCCAGAACATGCAGGAACCGCCCCCGTATTCTACCGTCTCTTGGATGCAGGCTTGGGCAAAACGTTCCCATTGTCTTCTGTATACTCTTTTGCGTCTATCGTTGTAGAAAAGGCACACTCTCGTTTCGTCTGAGAAGAGAACAGCTCTCCATTGGTCCAGGGTCCAATTGACGTGGGCGCGAGCAAATTGCAGGCGTGCTCGCCGATGCGCTGCGGTTAATTTTGGACCCGTGGCAGGTCTTCTAGCCACAATATTTCTCTCCTTTAGTCTTCTTCTAACTGTAGAGACACTCACGGCCCTTCTACGAACTGCTTGAAGCTGCTGTTGCAACTCAACAGCATTAGAGAACCGATTTCTCAAAGACTTCGATACGACGAATCGGTCATCTCTCGCAGAATTGCAGCGATTTCTACCAGACCCACGCCTTCGGACAAAGCCACCGGTCTGCAGGAACCGCTGGTACACTCTTCGAACAGAAAAGCGACTCAAGTGCAATTGCCGAGCAACATCACACTGACGTAGTCCTGATTGCAGTAGTGCGATAACTTGGGCGGCTTCAGCAGCAGTAGTGTCCATCTTCAAGGACGTTTTTCTGATGAAAGATATTCTTCTGTGTCTTCTTCGACTGTTGGTAGCAAATTTATCCCCCGATAAGCTGTATCGACCCTTTTATACCCAAAAAACAAAACAATACAAACAAAATTTGAAGAGGAGAATCAGTTCCATTGTCATTCACAGTGACTTAAAGTGTCAAGCTTTTTCTTTAATCAAATGAAATGGATATTTTTTTAAAGAGTTTTTATAGGGCTCTCAAATGATACCAATATTGCTACGAATAACTGCTTGTCTTAAGGATTAACAGTGCTTGAAGCCTATTTTTACGGACGTGCGATTTTTTTGAAGCCGAGTGTATGTTTTATATTATAAGGCCTGCTTCGAAATGTTTCGAGACAAACTATGCAGAGCTTGGCTATACAATTTATTTTCCCGTTCCTTTCCGTTACACTTGAAATTAAAAGCTACTTTTCTTCGTGAATTGCTCAATTTAAAAAGTTTAACTCAAATAAATTTCACTTCTCGTTTCCTTGATAGAGTAACACCCGAAAATGGAGGTTTCATTGGCAAAAGTAGATTTTCCGCACCGTTTAGTGTTCTTTGAGGGGTCGATAAAATTTAAGCACCTATTTCAAAGGAACAATAAGTTTGTAAACGAAAATTGGAAAAAGATACCTTAAACTCGGGTTCAAATCCTAACCAATGTCCCAATAAGTATTCTAAAAGTACGTATATTTTCATATCGATTGCTTTATCGGTGACGGAAAACATTAAATAAACAAATAAATATCTCGGGACAAATCACACACGGTCATCTGGCCCCAAACTAGGATTCCCTGTATAAATGTGTACCAAGACACATTTATATACTTTTAAAAACATAAAGAAAGAAAGGAGCTTACTCTTCTTATTCTCTTGGACTTCAGTAATGCGTTTAAAACTGTAGATTTTGATATCCTTCTTGGTATCCTCAATTCCCTTAACCTTTCCCCTACAGCCCTCTCCTGGTTCAAATCGTATCTCTTTGATAGACTCCAATTAGTTAAGATCGATGATCGATCTTCTGATTGGTGTTCCCTTAATTCTGGCGTACCACAAGGTGGTGTACTATCTCCTATTCTGTTTTCCGTTTTTATAAATAGCATAACTAATTCTCTGCGCTCTTCATTTCACTTGTATGCAGATGACCTTCAAATATACACCTCCGCCCCTCTCTCCAACATCTCTCAAGCTATAAGTGTTGCAAATGCTGATCTTTGTACTCTTACTGAGTGGTCTAAAAACTTTGGGCTCGTTATAAACGCAGCCAAGACGCAAGCCATTGTCATTGGTAGCCCTCACTTCATTGCTAAATTCCAGACCATGTTGAACCTTGTGTTTAATAATACTGTTGTAACACTATCCTCCACAGTGAAAAATCTAGGCATCATCATGGACCAAACCCTATCTTGGACAGCGCATATCAATGAAGTGAGTCGAAAAATGTATGCTTCCTTTCATGGTCTAAAACGCCTGCAAAATTTTCTTCCTTTTCATACTAAACTCTTGCTTGCTCGCTCTCTTCTTCTTCCATTACTAGACTACGGTGACGTTGCTTTTCTAGATCCCACTGTTGAGTTAGTTCTTAAGCTGGAGCGTCTCCAAAATTTGTGTATTCGTTACATATTTGGCCTGCGGAAGTATGACCACGTGTCGGAGTATCGTGTGAAACTGAACTGGCTACCCATCCGCCAACGTAGGGACACACATATCTTAACACTCCTTTATAATGTGTTGTTAAACCCTGCGGCTCCACAGTATCTTCGCGACAGGTTCAGCTTCCGTACGGCCATGAACTCTAGACTCCGCTCCAGCCATAACCTTTCGCTTGCGATTCCGATCCATAGCACGGATACCTACACCAAGTCGTTCACTGTACATGCCGCCCGACTGTGGAATGATCTCCCACCCGACGTCAGGTTGAGTCCCTCTCTCGCCACTTTTAAGTCCTCACTCAAAAAGTTGTGGAGTCCCAACCCTGGCTCCTGAGCTCATTATTATAATTATAGTATTTTTGTATGTATATTACTGTATGTATTATATTTAATATTTATTTATATATTAAAATATGTATATTTAAGATGTGTTATTTATAAGATTTATAAGTCGTGTTTGTAGCCTTTGCTCCACCTAAATTATTAACGTAATTCCTCTTCTAAAGTCTAAGGTTGACTGGAAGAGATCCCGTAAGGGATAAGTCCGCCCTTGTATGTCTTGCCTTGTTTTATGTATTGTATTCTGTTCTTTCACAATAAAGAGTTTACAAACAAACAAACAAACAAACATACATAAATAGATATAATACATCCGACGCAGCAAACAAATTGGACATTAGTAATACAATATCCACTAATGTGGACTTACCCTCCCTAATGTTGATTATGGCTAGAGACAAGAAAATATAAGATAATGATTTTTTTTTCTATTCTATGACCTAACCTTCCCGAGGTATATAAAGAAATACAAAACATTAATTCAGTTTTAATTGTATGCCAATCTTGTATCTGTTGTTATTTTTCATTAATATTTTATCTCTATGTTCCTACCTACTTAAGTTATTACCTACTACCTATTACAAACATTGATGATGATGTTGTGATGCGTATCTTAGTTTATGCAACTGGATAATTAAAATTTTAGTTTTTAGTTTTTGTACACCCTTATTTTTTTCTTTAATGGCATAAGTACAGAAAGGCAGTCGCTGCGCTCGGCTGCGCTTTCCTCTGTAAGATGTCCACGGGAGACCAGCGTTGTGTCACTCAGAGTGACCCGACATTATGCTGAGTGGAAGCCTTATTAGTGGCACATCCTAAGTACTTTATGTCGAAATTTTATTGTGTCTAAATTTTTGTATGTGTGCTACTGATAAACATATTCTTTTTTTCTTTTTAGGTATTGAAAGAGACCCGCGCTCCAGTAAGGCTGATAAGGGTTGTTAACAATACTGCCCTCAAAATAAAAAATAGCCGCAAAGTATACGTAAACCGGGAGACCGTGTGAGAGCCATGCTTCGGCACGAATGGGCCGGCTCGACCGGAGTGATACCACGGCCTCACAGAAAACCGGCGCGAAGCAACGCTTGCGTTGTGTTTCGCCGAGTGATCCTCAATCACTCGGCGAAACACAACGCAAGCGCAAGCGTACCGGAGGCCCAACCTCCCCCCCCCCCAATTCTCTCCATCCCCCCATCCCATTTCAAAGGTCGGCAATGCACTTGTAACTCCTCTGGTGTCGCGGGTGTTTATGGGCGGCGGTAATCGCTTACCATCAGGTGATCCGTCTGCTCGTTTGCCACCGATCACATAAAAAAAAAACTTTGCGGCTTTCTTTCTTATGAGGATAGAATATTAGTGTACTTACAAATATACAAAACTTACTATCATGAAGCCATCGACGCTATTTTCAAATGTAAATTAAGTACTTTATTCGTTACGTTTATTAAGCCCATTTCACATTTTAGTGCCATAGCGCGAGTAGTAATTATAATTATAATAACATAACATACAGTATCAACAGCTTCGCAGCATAGCTAAACTAACCGCAAGCGTTGAATATAACCGTAGTAATTTTAAAAGCCAGTAGTTGTACAATGTTTCACTAGGATACGTTACAGGACTCAGGGGTGAGATAAAGCTAATATATTTTGGTCGGGTATTCACAGCTCGACAGACGGCTACGCAATGCGGCATATCATGCAGAAAACGTGGCGGTTCCAAAGACGTTTACGCAAAGACCGAGCCTTTAGTTTCAGTTTAGTCAATCGTAGTGTAAAAATGTTTGTGGTTAATAAGAATTTTCCGTTTTATTGATAACTATCTGTTAATCGGGAGCCGGGTCGTTCCCTTCCTTTAAATATGGTTGAGGGGACTCTCGCGTTATACTCGTGATCGGATGCTGTCCGTGTGAACTGGCCTGCTTTTGTCATTGGTTTTTGGAATTGTTAGTCATTAGCTACAAATAATTTTTACTTTTATCTCTTTTGAATCCTTTCTTTCTTTATTCTTATTTTTTTATATTTTGTTTACAGACATGACATTGTATAATTCATTTATTGATCTATTTATTAAGATGTAATAGAATATGACTTTTTTTTTTAAAAAATGTGTTGGATTCATCTCATTTCATTTCATTCATTTCATTTTATTCATTTGATTTCAATCCCTAAACGTGGAACGTTATCTTCTGGAACGGGTGCGCGGCAGTGACAACAGTCCTGAAAACTATATCAGCCCGTTTTGCCTCCCCTATTTTTGATCATTGGTTGAGGGTCTTAACCGGGAATATTTAATGAATTATGTCTTAATTTCAACACCAAAATTAGTCTATAAGGTTTTTATATACTATTATTGTTATTTTTACTAACACAATGTATGGATGAATTTCTGAAATAAAGTTATTATTATTATTAAACGAATAATAAATAAAGATTAAATTATTATTTAATTCCATTTATAATAAAGGGAACTCTAGTTTGGGGTCTAACGTATATACCTATACTGTGATCAAAGGGCTTGAAATATACTCGTGGACAAAAAATCGATTCAAGGTTTATTGCACGACTTTTGAAAAAATAACTCAATCTAGCAAAAAAACACAAAACTGCGTGTTTACTCTTTATGATTTTAGTTTGGTTGTTTTCTAGTTTTTTGTTCTTTGTATTTAGTAGTTTTGCAGACTGAGTTATTTTTTTAAAGTCGGGCAACAAACTTTGAGTCGATTTTTAGTCCGCTAGTGTATTATATTTTAGTATGAAGGCTGGCCTAAAGATCCCAACTAGCAAAGTTGTTATATAATATCGAGAATAAATAACATTTGGTTTTAAAAAGGTTATCTAGTGGTATCTCGGATATCAAAGAATTGTGTTATAGTATTTTATACGAAAGCTTAGTCGTACAATACTTGGATGTATTTATTACATTAACAAGACGTCTACACAACTAATTCGATTTTAATACAACCATATTAAGACCTTTACACGATTTTAAATCGAATAATTTGCGCCTCTTCGCGTTATGTAAACGTTAATACGACCGTTATACGACGAACCATTGCTACTTGGGATAATGTCCGCCATTTTTTTTGCAAAAAGCGGTCACCCATGAAAATTGCATGAATCGATGCTGACAGCGATACAAACAAAGATTCACGTTTACGAGATATAAGCTAATTTGCCGTAATGATGGGTCCAGCATTATCATTTTGATAGCTTATCTCTCTTATATAAATTTTCCTGTTTATGTGCAATAAAGTAATAATAATAATATCCGGAACAAATCACACACGGTCATCTGGCCCCAAACTAGGATTCCCTGTATCTTGGGAACCAGAGACTGATATACATACACATATACATTTTAATACATACATATATAGATGTTATACACCCAGACTCAGAGCAAACATTTCTGCTCATCACAGAAAAGTTTGCCCTGTGTGGGGATCGAACCCATGACTCTCGGATCAGAGGTCAGGATCGCTAACCACTTAGCCACCGAGTCATTCAAGTGTTTTCATTCATTCGGATAGTAGGTAGGCCAAAATATTCAAAGACCTTCGAATATCGATTGCCTTGTCCTTGCAAAGAAATTACTTACCTATAAGGAAAAGGTATTTGGGAGTTCCTTATTCGAATTAAAATTTTGCCGGCGTACGATTTTTTTTTCTCAAGGATGAAAGTGAGGAAAAAGATTTAAATCGAATCAGAAGGAAACTTTTCCTTTGAATATAACAAGGTGTTTAATTGACGCGTATCTCCGAGTCCCGGAAGGAATGTTGATTTGATTACTAAACAATCCAGTGATAATTTTTGAAAGAAAAAAGTTTTAGATGTTTAATAACCGCCTCCGTAGCTTAGTGGTGAGTCCACTCGCTTCACATCAGGAGGTCGTGGGTCCGATTCCCGGCGGGGTCCTACTTTGTAGGACTCTGTTTGATTGGTGGCAGGGCATTTTCTGAGCCCGCCTGGCTAACTACCACCATCTTATCTAAGTCTTGCCACCAAACATCAATGTTAACAGCATTGATGTGTTCCGGCATGAAGATAAGATAGCCAGTTCCCCATTGGTAAGCCCGCTTCCATCTTCGGCATCATCATCACTTACCATCAGGTGAGATGATGCCAAGGGCTTACCAATTGAGGGTAAAAAAAATGGTAGCTTTTACCTGCCTCCAAGTAGCGCGCTGTTCTGGTAAATAGGACGAAATAGCCAGTTTAATTACCGACATAAGAGGCATTCCATCCTAGCCCTAAGGATCAGCAAGGCAGTGTTAACCCCTCTGGGGTTACATTACATATCCTCAAAAGCGACGGTAGCCAATTTCCATGAGGCAGGCCGTCAGCCTTTAAGGCCTTTCACTGGCGCTGACTCCATAGGGCCTGAGGGTGCCCTAGCCTCCCCAATGACATTGCAAACAGAGCTGAGCCCCCTAATATTTTATATGAAAATACTGGTGTGGCTGGCTTCCGACTCGCGAACTACGATCCCTCAGTGATAATCATAAAAACCCTAAATAGATATCCACGTAGGCGAAGCCGTGGGCGAAAGCTAGTTAATATTTGGAAAATATTTTTTTTCTGCCCTAGCCCCCAAATAATTTTATGAAGTCGGTGCCCATGGGGCCTTTTGCTACATCACGTAACAAAAATAATTTTAAAAATTGTTTGTGCTATAATAATAGCATTGTTTTATATTGAAACCTACTCCTTGATTAATATTAATATTTTCATGTTTCAGATCCTCAACAATTGGAAGAAGAACAAAGAAACCCTTATAATGGTGAGTCTGTTTCTCGAAAAATTACAAATAAGAAATGGAAAATATTATAAATAATAAAGAAATAGGAATTGGCGGCCAGAGTTTTTTCCTGAAAGTGAAAATCGAGTTCTTTGAAGTCGATTTTAAATTTTTACTTTACTACTAGCTTCATGCTCGTGGCTTCGCTTGCAAAAAGTGTATCATCCCGCGGGAATCACTTTAGAATTCAGGATAAAAAAGCGGCCAAGAGCGAGTCGGACTCGCCCATGAAGGGTTCCGTAGCAGCAAATAACATAATATAAAAGTTCTTGTAGTTCGTTGTAACTTGAATTAAAGGTAAATTGCGGTTTACGATTTATGATGTATTAAAAAAACTACTTACTACATTTCGTTCAAACCAATTTTCGGTGGAAGTTTGCATGGTAATGTACATCATATATATTTTTTAGTTATATCATTCTCTTATTTTAGAAGTTACGGGGGGGGGGGGGGGGACACACATTTTACAACTTTGGAAGTGTCTCTCGCGCAAATTATTCAGTTTAGAAGAAAATGATATTAGAAACCTCAATATCATTTTTGAAGACCTATCCATAGATACCACACACGCATGGGTTTGATGAAAAAAATTTTTTTGAGTTTCAGTTCTAAGTATGGGGAGCCCCCAAAATTTATTGTTTTTTTTCTATTTTTGTGTGAAAATCTTAATGCGGTTCACAGAATACATCTACTTACCAAGTTTCAACAGTATAGTTCTTATGGTTTCGGAAAAAAAGTGGCTGTGACATACGGACAGACAGACAGACAGACAGACAGACAGACATGACGAATCCATAAGGGTTCCGTTTTTTGCCACTTGGCTACGGAACCCTAAAAAGCCAAAAGCCAAAAAAGTTTTTATTTAAGTAGATGTTGTACACACTTAAACTTCTGACACTGGGGTTGGCCACTAGCCCCACAACCTCCACCAATTCGGACTTGGCCCCCGTGTGTGGAGTATGGCCTAACCTTCCCGAGTTATGGGAAGAGACCCGTGCCCCTGCAGTGGGGACGTAATGGGTTGTTAACGAACGAAGATGGTGTTGTACACATACTTTTTTTTTAAACCTTCTACAAAGTTCCTACCACTTGGAACATGTACACTCAACGTTTCGGGAAGTGTAAGCGGAGCGAGAAGAAACGTCGAGTCCCAAAGAAACTAGCCCCAAAATATAACTTATGTCCTTCTCCATGGGCCAGTGGCGTAGCGTGGGGGGGGGGGCATGGCCCCGGGTGGCACATGGATAGGGGCGGCGAGCGCCGTCTTTTTTTACCTAGTGGGGGTGGCAAATTGAGCGATCGGAATATATGATAAAAAATATTCAAAGTTTATGACCCAGCTAAAACGTCATGAAAACAAATGTTATCATATGAAGAATGAAACCAGTACAGCAACGGCGCACAGTCAATATACATAGGCAGGGCCGGTCTTTGGTTCGTGCCACCCGAGGTGAGGTGAGCTCAGCGCCGTTTCTGTTACGGTAGGTACCCCAACTACCAGGGTGCTTGGCGCCCCTATGAGCTCGACGCTCGGCACAGGGCTTCGAGCAAACCCTTCAAAACCCGAGCAAAGCTCTTCAAGTAAAAGGGTTTTTGTTGGTTTAACATTAATATTTTTAGATATGTTAAAAAAAATCTCGCTCGCTTCGCTCGCGCTTTTTCTAAATAAATTGCATCGTATACACTTGTCCACAGAAGAATATAATGCGCTTACTTCACATCAGGAGAATAATTCTCCTGATGTGAAGCGAGCGAGAATGCAGGTTCTATGTCCGGCGGGGTTTACTTGGTATTGAATTTAGCTATAAGCAATCGAACATGACATACACATCGACAAGTACAATATTTTAAACAGTATTTTAATTGATTACAGAATTTGGTTGCTTTATTTGACTTTATTTAGAAATGAAAATAGAAAGGGGCGGCAAATTTTCGATCGGCTCCAGGCGGCGAAAACCCACCGCAGGCCATGGGTCAAGAATGGTGTATGCGTCAAAAGAACACATTTTCACATTAATAAAAGGCATTAGTGATGATTTTTATTTTAAGACTTATTTACACTTTTCAGTATTAATCCTAATTACATACAAGTATTACAAGAAGAGGATAATTTACTTCTCCGCTACGTAAACACAATACATTTAAAATTTTAACACTAAGTACGACACTCCCTGCCCCTCGGCGACCTATTACGAGTATAACGTCATAGCCTGCTATTTCACACAGTCTGGAAGAAATCGCTTCAAGCGAGAAGACCAAATTGCACCACAGCAACTTTAATATTATAGTTTTTGTTGTTATTATTTTCTATGTGTGTATAATAAAGAGTATATCATATTTCTGGCCTCTTTTTGTACTTATGCCAAAACTATTCCGCCAACTTCAACGAAGAAATAATTTTAATACATTACAGAAAATGCTCGGTTAAAAACGGGAGAGAATATTTTTTTTCCTCCAACAAAAAGAACGTACCTTTATCTAGAACAAAGAGTATATCTATACAGGATATTGAAAAAGTGCGTTTGAGATTTTAAGGGGTTACTCCAAATCAAGTATAGAATACAGGAAAAATATTGAACAAAATCCAATTTACAATTTTTTTTTTAAGTTTTCCGTACAAATTCTTGATTCACTGTTCAGATTTTGTATGGGAATATGAAAAAAATGAAGAGCGGATTTTTTCAATATTTTTCCTGTATCCTTTACTTGATACTAAGTAACCCCTTAAGATTTCAAACGCACTTTGGCCGTAGTTATGCCTTTTTTTACCCTCAATTGGTAAGCCCTTGGCATCATCTCACCTGATGGTAAGTGACGATGATGCCGAAGATGGAAGCGGGCTTACCAAGATTCCCCAACGCAATGGGGAACTGGCTATCTTATCTTCATGCCGGAACACATCAATGCTGTTAACATTGATGTTTGGCGGCAAGACTTAGATAAGATGGTGGTAGCTAGCCAGGTGGGCTCAGAAAATGCCCTACCACCAACCAAACCGAGTCCTACAAAGTTGGACCCCGCCGGGAATCGAACCCGCAACCTCCTGATGTGAAGCGAGTGGACTAGCCACTGGGCTACGGAGGCTACGGAGGCGGCCATAACGATCCAACTCACATAAAGTAAGTTAGGGCAAATGTACATTATGTCATTGACATAAATACGGCCAATTGTCATATTTGACATTTGCTATGAAGTAATTCCGATAACTGTCAACTGTCCTATTAGTTACATGTCAGCATGTTCGTTACGTCCATCTCCGTATGATATACGTATACAATACTCGTACATTCAACGTAACAATCCACCTCATTAGTTTTCCGTAATGGAGTATGTGGAATACGTTTGCTACTAGTGATGTTACGTGCCTGTTTCGGGGCTCAATTCGAGCGTTTTAATAAATAATACTAAAAAATAACCGGAACAAATCACACACGGTCATCTGACCCCAAACTAGGATTCCCAGTATTATGGAAACCAGAGACTGATATACATACACATATACATTTCAATACATACATACTTATATGTATAGATATAATACACCCAGACACAGAACAAACAAATCTGCTCAACAGAAATGTTTGCCCTGGGTGGGGATCGAACCCACGACTCTCGGATCAGTAGTCATGAGCGCTAACCACTGAGCCAACGTGTCTGTTTTGGGGGATAAACTCCATGGGCACTGAATATGGAGGATAAACTCCATTGGTAGTCGACTGTATCAAAAATAAATGATGAAATCATCATCTCTCTTTCTCTCTTTTCATTTTTATTTGGCATTCGACATTGATTTGGCCAAAGTTTTTTGGGGAGAATCTTCAAAAAAATGGTGGCTCTAAGGGTTATGGGCAATTAAAGACACTCCATGTGGTGGTTTGCTGCTGGAACTCCGAAAAGAGACCATCATCATTTTTTTTTTGCCACAATCTGTCATCCATGACAGAAAAATCAGTCAGTGTCACGAATACAATATTTTTGTGACTGTACAGTACAGCCTGATATGAGAAATTATGAAGTACTAGCTTCCACCAGCGACTTCGTACGCGTGGACTTCAAAATTAGATCCAGTACTGCAGATACTTAAGAGCATCCTATATTTGTAGTGGTTAAATATAATGATAATGAATGAATGAATGAATTATGGTTGTTTTTGTTTCATAGCAATAAATAAATTAAGAACAATCTGTAATCCAACACGACTAAGTCCGACCGAACATGGCCGATGTCTCCCAAGCGCCTGGGAGTCATGCAATCTAGAAAATTCCAAAACATCGGGTAAAAACGTTCGATCAAGCAATTTCCCGGATTTTTCATGAAATCGTGAATTAACAGTATTCATGATCTTGGCCGTTATATTTACTCATTATTTTTGCTTTAAAAATACTATCTCATCTCACTAATATTATAAATGCGAAAGTATGGATGTTTGTTTGTTTGTTTGTTTGTTCCGCTTTAACGCCGAAACTACTGAACGGATTTGAATGAAATTTGGTAGGTAGATAGATGAAGCACTCGGCTAACACATAGGATACTTATTCCGGAATTTTATTTCGGAAAACTTAAGGGTTCCCGTAGGAATGCTTAAAAACTCCAAATGTCTACTTCGTCACTAGATGGCGCTATCTTAACATTTTATTTCTTTCTGGACACAATTCTGAAGTTCACGCGGACGAAATCGCGGGCGGAAGCTAGTACTATATAACCTCTTCGTCACGCCCCATCCTTATTCCGACCTTATGTTATTTGGACGTCATCCAAACGGGACACTTTTTGCTCCAATTCCGCTTTATCTGTGTTCCAACATATTTTGTTATGGCAACACCAAGGTTATTGTTTTCGGGTTTTTCTTTCGTTTGCTTATTAGAAATATAAGATGGGATTTTCCCTTGGGAATGATATGTATCGTTCTATCTAATCTAAAGTTTTTCTCTTAATAATCGAATGTAGGTTTCAAGTGGATGTTTTCGAGGAAATTGAATCCAGTTTTGTGTTGTTTTTATGATGCGATTCCTGGCAGGTTTCAAATTTGTAGGACTCGGTTTGGTTGGTGACAGGGCATTTTCTGAGCCCGCCTGGCTAGCTACCACCATCTTATCTAAGTCTTGCCGCCAAACATCAATGTTTACAGCATTGATGTGTTTCGGCATGAAGATAAGATAGCCACCCCATTTCGTTGGGGATTCTTGGTAAGTCTGCTTCCATTTTCGGCATCATCATCACTTACCATTAAGTGAGATGATGCCAAGGGCTCAACAATTGAGGATAAAAAAAAAGAGACCGAGCCAGTCTTATTTTGGGTGTTTAAAAAAAAATACTGACATAGTTTTAATTAGGGACTCTACTCATGAAACTGAACAACTTTCCCATCATTTCACAAAAAAATTACATCTCAGCTGATGTGATGACATGTGATGGTCACTTTTTTCGTGAATTGATTCATGAGAATACGCGAAAAATTTTGGGCCGTCCCATACTAAGTTCTGATCAAATTTTGTAAGAAATCTAGAATTATTTTCGAGAATTGGTTACGGGTGTCTTGGAAAAAGTTGTTCAGTTTCAAGAGCAGACTAACTTGTTGACAAAAAAATTTAATAGATTTACGTGACAAATTTTATTACATTAGAAATTATAAAACGTCTAATTTCTTTCTATCGAAAACAAAACAATAATGAATAATCTAACATAAAATCTTTTTATTTCATTACAAAAATCGTAACTAAAGTTACGCGTTTAAGATAAGGTAAATACTTATTCTTTATTTCAATACAAAAAAAGTAAAACTGAAAAGTTTGTAAGTTACTAGTTATTATTAAGTAGTTAATTATTTAGTTTAATTTAAAAGTCTATCTCAAGTAACGACAAAAAACAGTATTGAAATAATAGTCGGTATCATAAAAGCTGATCAAAATAGATGTCTTCGAAATTTTGCTCAGACTTTTTTTTTCCTAACCACCTACGCCTTTGGAATAAACTATCGTAGATAATTTATGCCGAAAATAAAATATTTGTTTCGTGTTCTACAGAGTGTGTACTAATTGTTTTAACCAGTGCCACTGAAAAAAAATACACAAAAAATAATCACCATCAATTAAATATTAGCATTTTTTTACAGAAAATTTTGATTTTTTTGTGTTTAATTGCAAATAAAAATAAAAGAACACCTATTAACCCTATTTTTTATTACTTTAGGATATTTGACATTAATTTAGCTTTCAAATAATAAAAACTGCAAGTTTCTAACCTACACACAACTTTTGCTATGAGCGATTAAACAGTAGTATTCCAGATACGCTATTTTTTACACTGTTGCTCTAAATGCTAGTTTTGGGTTTTTTAGTCTTAGTTTTGTGTATTTTTTATTTCTGTGGCACGGCCATTCACTGCCAGTCCTCACTTTTTTTTATTTAACATTATAGCTTACTTATTTTAAAAGTTACAACCTTTTGTTTACTTGGGGACAGCATATGTAAAAAATATAAACGTCCACAACAATTTTTTTTTTATATATTTTTCTAGGCGATAAAATTGGCTCTTATTTCACCCCTTTTCATATGTGCACTTTATAAAGACTCACACTGTATAAAACAGAGCAAACAAATCTGCATATCACAGAGACATTTGCCCTGGGTGGGGATCAAACTTACCCTTACTTTCCTTTTGGAGGATTTATCCCTTGTTATTTTGGATACAAACACCAACCTATATTTGAGTACCTATAGTTATCCCAGATTTGTATTCAGAAACAACAATGTCCTACTGAAATAAATAAATAAATTAATGCTTAATTTCTTCGCTTCTTACACAACTTTGTATTGTATCTATAACAAAACAATCCTCAGTAGAAAACTAAAAAAAACTACTTCAGGGATTCAATTTAGAAGTTGTTTCTCTGTACAAAAAAGTGTGGAAGGAAACTATCGTATATTTAGTGGAAAAGTTAGTGAGTGCCTGAGTGTTAGTAGAATTGATATGTATGGGTTCCAAATTGGTTAGTGAATTGAAATAAATGTAACGACCGAGGAATTTGTTGTACAGTGAGAATTTGTTTATATAGAAAGGGTATTTTTATACAGTTATGTATAATTATGAGGTTTTGGTTAATTTAATTCTAAATTGTAGATTAATTATATTATAACTATAATATTATATTACACACAGTGACACATCAAACTACCCGTTTGGACTTTATATTGTGGCTGGTGTACTGGTGGAGAAAAGGAATATTTCAAATATTTTTAAGCATCATCATCAGCCGAAAGACGTCCGCTGCTGGACAAAGGCCACCGACCGGTCCTGCGCTGCCCGCATCTAGCGCAACCTTCACCAGGTCATCGGTCCACCGAGTGGGTGGCCTGCATCCAGCATCTCCTTAAATAAATAAAACATTTTGAGTCTGAATTGCTTTACCTACAAGAAGACTACAATTCTACATTATACAAATATACTCATAGACAAAAATATCGACTCAAAGTTTGTTGCACGACAAAAAATAACTCTATCTAGCAAAAAAAAAACACTAAATCAAAAGTTCAAAATCTGCGTGTTTACTCTTTATGGTTTTAGTTTGGTGATTTTCTAGTTTTTTTGTTTTTTCTATTTAGTAGTTTTGTAGACTGAGTTCTTTTTTTCAAAAGTCGGTCAACAGATTTTGAGTCGATTTTTTAGTCCACCAGTGTATATGTCAGGAAAGTCCGACAGAATCCATTTATAACCGACTTATTACATAACAGGTACAGGCATTTAACTTGTCACACACTGAAGCTATGTATAAATCAGTATGCTGTCTTGAAACTAATATATTCTATTCACCGAAACGAGCTAGTGGAGCGCTTTCTGTATCACACAATCGCTTACAAAAGAGAAGGATGGAAAAGTGCGTCACAGGAGAAAGGAGGCGTCAAGTTTTGCGAAGAAACTAAAGACACGTTCACATACTATAGGGTTTTTTATCTCTCTTGTAAATATTTACCTTTGTTAGTTTTATTCATGTATTCCTTTTATTCCTTTATGTGCGTAGGTTCTTATGTTAGCGTTTCTTATTATCTTTATCTCGAAATTATTGTTTTTTCTCAAATATTGTTTATTTTCGGTGCAACTTCAATTCAATGTTTTTATGTTTGACATCTTATAGTTTCTATGGGAAACTCATTTTATTCTTAAGGAGTTTGCATCAGTTGTATATTATTAAGAGATTAATTAAGAAATACGTGACTCCAACGACGTATTGCTCTTCCTCAGAAATATCTCAGAGTTATCTCTTGTTCATTTTGAATTTTGTTTGTTTTGTTGTTAATAGTGAAATAGTGCGTAGTGATCGTGGACACTGGGGACCCTTTTTAGAATGGTTTTTTTTTATAATTTTGTTCATTTTGAATTTTGTTTGTTTTGTTGTTAATAGTGACATAGTGATCGTGGACACTGGGGACCCTTTTTAGAATGGTTTTTTTTTGTATAGCCCTTTCAGGTCCAGATTTTTTTTTTCAAAGTTTAATATTTTTGACTTAATTACATAATGTCCATGGGTCAATCTAATATCAGAAAAATACTGAAAAAAATCCAGCCCCCCTCCCTTTTTAGGAAACCCCATGTCACGATCGTGCGCTCTGGACCACAAGTCGTCTATCAGATGATGGTTATCAGTTGATATGGTTTTTTCAATTAGTTAGGATTATTTAGAAATAAAACTCATTTTATTACTTATTATTTATTAAAATTAAAAAAGTATGTATTTTCAAGTCTTCTTAGGGCTAATTGTAATTTTTGATACTTAAATCTTTACAGGAACATTATACACTACGTCAGTCATTATAATCAGTCGTGGGTAATACGTAAGATTTTAAACAAAAACAACTACAACTACTAGATAGATCTTATTTAAAACTAAAGTTTGTGATAATCGGAAAAACAGTTATTTTGCCTGGATAGGCAAAGATACACCTTACATTTTTCACATTTAATTTTAGATCTGCTTCTGCTAATGCTGCTAATTCGTGTTTAAAACATTACCAGTCTTACGTAAATAGTAACTATTTGTGCAAAAAGCAGCTTTCTCAAAAAAACTATCTGGAAAATAGTCGTTAAAATACTAAAGTGGTGTCCTAATAGAAGCTTGCTCTCTTACAGGAAAATTGTGCTCTTTGTCGTTGAACGGGGTCCTTTTCCAAAGTCTCCTGCGCGATGGAGCTCGAGAACTTGCAGCTGTAGTTTATCGCGATGGTTGTCTCTCAGCAGAGGAGTTCGGTAAAGATACTTGAGGACTTGCAGCTGTAATTTTACGTGACTGTTGTCTCTCGGCAGAGGAATTCGGTAAGGGTACATTTCTTTAGGATACTTTGTTGGCTGGCAGTAGGAGCTCGTTTTTTACTTCTTGAACTAGTTGGAGTAGTAATAGAAAAAAGCAGCTGCGAATTATTTTGACTTGCAGAAGAATTACGATTCTTCTTACGTCTAGTGCTGGTCTGAGCCGTTTGATCGCTAGTTGCACTAGTCGAAAGTGTACTGGAGCAACCTGGCTGAGGACTTTGGAAACGTAAAGAAGAATCATGTGTTCTTTTACGTTAAGGCTTTTGAGGTAGGTTATTTACAGGAAAAACAGGACTGGCAGACTCTCGGTCATCATCTTCAGTGTTAGGAACGATTAGCGGACTCACAGTGCGAAGTGGTATCAAATCACAGATTTTAGCGTTTTCATCGTCTCCCAAACCCTCTGTTTCTGATTCATTCCCATCTTTCAATAGTTGTGTTACCAAATCACTATTAAATTGTAATCCTACAACAACAAAAAATATATTATTATCAATTAGCAAAGAAAAACGGGCAAAAGTGGCTTTGAATGTTTAGGTTACAAGTACAAGTACAAAAAGTCACTCTGAGTCCAAACCGCACGGTCGTGCGCTCTACAATAAATATTGGGGTAACTCACAAGTTGTTACAATTTCCTTGATTGTTTTTGTTAATTCGAAAAGACAACTATTTAAGCAACTTATAAACAACGAAACATTTAGATACAGATCATTATATATAATAAAAATGATACTTACTTCGACCGCGATCATCCACCAAGTAGGCCGCCATGTTCTCAAATGTCGCAAACCGAAAAAACTTTACTCAGGTCAGCGAGTGCTGCCAACTTTCAAAATGTGGGCAACGCACGATCGTGTGAGACGGTATTCCGTCCAGTAAAGTAAGTTTGCCGCGTTTCTAGAATGTTGTAAAGTCAAACGCACGATCGTATCAAACGGACCGGAAAGGGATAGTTTTCTTTTATTTATTAAATATTGTAATCCCAGATAGCCCCCTCTTTATTTTAGTAACGTAACAATACCAAGCGCTTTTTTTAAATTCTTACAGAATCTTAATTTGCCAATTTTAATAGAAATTATTTTGTTTTTTATAACCAAAAATTTCAATACTGTCGCTTCTTATGGTTCAGTCCAATCAAAAAAAAGCAAAAGGTAAACAAACATAGTATGCAGATGACATTGACATGTGTCAGTTCCATAGTAAATTTGTTTACGTTTTGCTTTTTTTTGATTGGAATGAAGTATACATTTATTATCAATTTTTTTGACATGATATTTATATTCCTATCCATTTCATTCAATTTAGGTTGAATATTTTTTTACATTTCCTTCTGTCAGTACAGTTTTATTTTTGGCCTTTGCGATTTCGTCAATTGGAGAGGTGGAGACGTCTAAACAGCACGAGTCACACGAACAGACAAAAAAGTTGCGTACTGACTGTGAGTGAATGCAGCCCTAGCGTCATTACTTCGACCAATGGCAGAAAAGTATAATTCGTCGGTACTAGCTCGTTTCCGTGAACAGAGTATCTTCGCGTCGCCTTCCGAGAGATCCCTCAGAAAACGGGGTACGATTCGACTAAGTAACAATGCTCCGCTCATACTGAGTGTAGCAAATGCTGATTCTTGCCTCTTCAATGTCGCAGAATATAAGGTGCTACTTTATTAGTGCCCGATATTTTAGTCAGTGCTCCTACTCCTGATTCTGATCAACTTTCCCCAAGAAACCCATAGTCAAATCGAAAAAAAATTTTTGGACTCTTCATACAAATCGATCAGCCGAGCGGCTAAATTAGTATGAAAAGCCCAAAAAAATTTTTGCGAATTGTCTATGGGTTCCTTGGGGAAAGTTGATCAGAATCAGGAGTAGGAGCACCGACTAAAATATCGGGCACTAATAAAGTAGCACCTTATATAAATACTTTAGATTTTGAAGTAGGTAGTCTTATAAATACGAGTATTGTTTGATTTCTTCCCGAAATGAAAGGTAATAAAATGAAGATGGTAAAAAATGACGATTTAAAAGAATATGTAAAGCCTCTACTTACATAAAAACATTTTGAGTTTGACATCTTTTCAATTATTACTGTAATTTAAAGTTACATATCTACTTTAAACGTCAGGTTCTTCGAAGCCTTGCGTATCCTTAATTAAATAAATAAATATCTGGGACAAATCACACACGGTCATCGTAAGTTCCAGTCCTTAATTGCAACCTAGCCCACAGATTATTTAGAATTCTATGTAATAGCCCTAAATTACTTAAACGTATCTAACCAATCAATAAAGCTAAATATAATAACACAGAAATCAATTATTTGTTTCAATTATTCTAACTAAACCCACCCCGTATAGTCCTTACCTAACACAGTGTTTTTCAACCTGTGGGTCGCGACCCCCCGGGGGGTCGTGAAACCTTTCTTAAGGGGTCGCGGGTAAAAGAAAAAAATAATGTTATAGGTTTTACACTGCAATGAAAAAATACAATTTCAGTGAGAAGGCTGGGTCTGTTTCTTTTTCAAGAATTTGTCAAAACGTGGTTCTATTTTGGAGACGTTAATAAGTAATTAATTTTCTAATTAAAGAAAAAAAAATCTAATACACTAAAATTTTGTATGTTTATAGCCCTAGGGGGGTCGCAAGAATTTTTGTACCTGTAAAGGGGTCGGGTATTAAAAAAGGTTGAAAAACACTGACCTAAAATACTATGTATATGAAAATATCGACGCTAGAAAGGAAAAGTTGACTAAGCGACATATCATCCCTCGCACGACTAACTCTCCTAACTCAGATTTTTGATGATTTGAGTTTGGACTTTTACTAATTGAAATACGGTTGTTTTGAAGAACTTGAGAAAAATGAGATAGGGGTGTTAGTAGTGCGAGGGACGATATGGCGCTTAGTCAGCTTTTCCTTTCAAGCGTCGATATAATGCTTTTACACGTGTTAATGCGTGTTGCGTGGGTTGCGCTAAGCATAGCGACAATTACTGGATATTAGGGGATGAGGTCGCCATTAGAAAGAGAGGTGTCCATACTGTATATCTCAAGTTTGTTGTGCAAGCTACCAGGCTGTGGAATTCGATACCTGCAAATGTCATTTCTATATTTAAAAACAGACTTCAGGATCACTACTTCCAGATCTGCAATTATTAAGTTTATTAAGTTTATTTGTGTAATCTTGTAGCTTATCCTGTATATGCATTGATATATATTATACTCGTATGTATATATTGTATATTATTTATTTATTAGGTATATTGATATGTATGTTTTAGTTATTTATTTATTTTTTATCTAATTTTAATTGCTTTCACTATATCTTGCCTTTTTTTTAGTACACCCACCGGCTGTCTATCCACTTCTCGTCTCCTCCATTCGCCAAAGGTTGTCTGGAAGAAATCGCTCAAAGCGATAAGACCGCCTTTGCATATCAATGTTTTAAATATTTTATGTGTTTTCGTTGTTATTTGTACTCTTTTGGTGTGCAATAAAGTATATTTATCTTATCTTATATCTCAAGTCCTAAGAATTCCACCTAGGATTTAAAGTTTTAATAGCCTATAGCTAAAATCTAGCTGTAGACCATATGCCAAAGGCTATTCCTGAGTATGAATTTGGAACTAATAACATACAAAAATGATTGCTATTGCTTTAAAACTGCATAAAAGCTAATTACGCTTAATGTAACATTTATTTTTAAATTTTTAGGTATAGGCCATTAAAACTTAAAATGCTAGGTAGGCCGATGGATGAGTTTGGAAGTGTATATCATCCTGTCGCACTTTAGTTATTCGCACTTCAGTGCTGTCGAACTTCAGGTTTCGCGATTCAGATTTTTCGCGCTTCCGTGATTCGCTCCTTTATTTTTAGCACCTGAGTGGAAATTTCGGTAGTATTTGACCTGATCCTAGTAACTGCTGAGTCTTATTGAAAGTATGGCTATTTGAAAGGACATTATCAAAAGCAAACCAGACACTGGCACTAAAATTTACAGTATTTTCAAGTTTTGACAGTTATTAATGACATTGTAGTGGTTGGAATGAAGGACTGACGGTAAGTAATGATACCGAGCGATTGACTGATAGTAATAATATTGATGTAAAAATACTGTCAATATACTGACAGTATCTGATGGTGTCTGCTCCGCTTCGTCATCATCATCAGCCGAAAGACGTCCACTGCTGGACAAAGGACTCCCCAAGGATTTCCACATCGACCGGTCCTGTGCTGCATGTATTCAGCGGCTTCCCGCAACCTTCACCAGGTCGTCGATCCACCGAGTCAGAGGCCTGTCTACACTGCGTCTACCGATGCGCGGTCGCCATTCAAGAACTTTACTGCCCCAACGGCCAACTATTGGTCCGCTTAAGAGAAAACTTTTGAATTGATGATTAAGAATCATATACCTTGTTACAGATGGAGCCACACCACAGAAGGTGAACTCTATGGCTCCCCACTCGCGGGGCTGACAAAATGGCCGCTGCCTGCCTAGTGTTTAGCGCGCTGCTCGCCAGGGCACTATGTGTCATCGCACCGCAAATGACAGGTGATTTAAATTATCTCGTTTCAGCAATAGATGGCGCCACGGAAAAAGAACAGTGAATATAAAAGAATGTATTGTTCACAGGAATTAATGAGTAGTTTCATATATACCGCAATTATGCCCAAAGGTACCACAAGTGATTGGTAAAGTTAGATCAGATTATTCATCAATAGATGGTGCTATAATCCCTGTCATATATGAATAGATAGCGAATGATAGACCTAATATAAAAGAGATGATCAAAATAATCAAAATAATAAAACAGATGATCTTTAGTTTTTTACCCGACTGTGCCAAAAGAGGGTTATTTTTTTCGAATGTATGTATGTATGGATATTTCTTTGGTACGCCCTGTAGCCTAAATGACTTGATGGATTTTAGCTTGAGAGGAGTCGTTAGATTCGTCTTGATCCCGATAGTGACATAAGATACATTGTAATGCAGTCGGGTTAAATTTTAAAAAAAAATATGGTTAGGTTATTAGTTTAATAAATTAAAATAAAATGCATTTAGTTCTTAGTAAAAGGTGTCACGATTTGATAAAAAAAATGCTTGTTTTTTTCTCAATTGACTCATGGTTTTCATACAAAAACACAATAAGAACAAGAAAATATTTGGCCAAAGTACTATAAAATTTGACCAAAGTTCTTGGTTTTTAATCATACTGACCTGGCCGTTTGCTTGTAACAGTCCCATGTGATATACTTTTCTTAAATAAATAGCAATAGGGATTAAATAGCCAAATTCATTTACACAAATAAAATTACTTTATAAAGCAACACAATGGAAAATAAATAAATTAGAATCAACTTTATTTCCTTTCCAGAGAGGAACACTCTAATTTGTTCGCAGCTAATAACAAAATGCTTTTTACTTCTTTTATAGACTCAATAACTCAATTTATAAGGGACTTCAAAGGCCTTTTTAACTGCAAATAAATCACAATCCTACGTTCCACTTGATCAGTTTAATCAAGTTAATACTATGTCATTCCCAGTAAACGAGTTTCTTCTCACAAGTCTACCAAAGCGGTATTACGTGGCTGGTTCTTTAATAAAGCTATTTGTAACAAGTCTAGTCCAGGACTTCCAGGAGAATACCAAGAAGCCTTAAGAATTTTTTTTTTAATTTAATTTATATACTTGTGTATGAATAAGCAGTCGTTTTTTTTACGGTTTTTATCATTTTATCTGCTGTTCAATATACAGGCTTTTATTAACAGTCTACAAAGAAAAGAGGAGGTTCTGTAGTAGTCACATAAACTGGCATGTAACAAAATTGGTAAAACCTATTAACTTAGGTATTTTTGTTTATACTCCTTCTTGAATAACCGTATAAAATCAGCTAATTAGCTGATAATGAGTTCATTTTTTTGTGTTTTCAACTAAGTCAAAGAACAACATTTAATTTTATTTAATTTGTTCTCAGCATGCTGAACAAATTTAATTTAATTTAATTTAATTTGTTCAGCATGATGAGCAAAAATAAAATAAATCCCAGTTAACGGGTTTTTTACCTTTCTGTTAGTTGAAGGAAGGATATCAACTATTATTTAACGAATACTGTGAGTTTTCTGTCTGCACGAACTAACCATCTGGTTGGAAACGAGTTCGTGTCCACGAACTGTCGCGAAGATTGCCAGAAATTATCGAATCATGTTAAGCTCATGAGTCACGCACGACACGAGTAAAAGAGAGGGCGGCACCGTGCAGAATATGTATGAAAAAATCTGTTACTTGTTTAGTTTATTGTTTTTTTTTCGATCCCGTGCAAAAGTTGATAACATTTGTACCTTTTTAGAAAGCTTATGAAACAAAGAACTTATGTCATTAATTTTTACGCCAAATTCACTGCATTTTTTTCTAGTAATACTCAACCACTTATGGAAAAATTATAAAAGATAATAATTTTATGCAACCTAAGACCGTTTATTTTTGAGACTATGTGAGTTTTGTGCAAGAATATTTTTTCAAAGTGAACGCTCATTTCTCAGCTTTTAAAAAAGTATAATTTAATGTTAACAGTGCAATGTTTTTTTCACAATTAATTGTTTTTCGTAACAAGGCCGAAAATTTCAAAAAAATGTAAAAACCATAATATCTCAGTAACCATAAATTTTTGGCCCCTAGTTAACTGGACTCAATTTGTTGCAAATTACCTCTAGTATAACCCCTTTGAAGGACCACGTCGAATTACCAATCACCCTGTATACTCCTAAGGATAGGAAATTCATTTATTCTTGATCATTTTATCAGCCAAATGAAGTCTACCAAGAAAATTAATTTATTTGACTGTAAAAGTTAACATTTGGTCGTTAGGCTGTGTATGGGTTCAATATAACAGTAGGTATAAAAATATTTTGGTGGACTTTTAGTCATGAAACTAAAAATAAACTTTTGTACAATCCAAATAATTTAACTTAATATTGCAATTAAAATTTTGCAAAACTAAAAATATTGCAATTAAAATGCTGCAAAACTAAAATTTTTTGTTGCATCAATATGGGATCAATCCTGTAGCTGACTTCTAGCCATTTCAGATACCTTTTATTAGTGTCAAAAAAAGGTTCCTATTGTGAAATCTTAAGCAATCCATAAATCCTTAACATCTTGGAGCGCGGGTCTCTTTTCAAACCTCGGTAGAATGTAAGGTGAGGCCATTTTCCACACACGGGGACCATGTCTGGACTGGAAGTGGCTGTGTGGCTTGGGCCAGCGCCGCAGTGTGAAGCCGCCTTTATGCCTCTGACATGCCATCGCCATCTAGTGAAAGACGTGCTTCGGGAAGCACGGAAATGGTCAAGATAAATACCACTAATAGTAACTTGACATCATTTTTTGACCCTCAGTTTTTATGTGTTTCACTGATTTTACGGAGAAAAGGCAATATTAAAACAGACATAAAAAATGTTTTTTTCTTGAGAATATGTAGTCCACAGATATAATATATCAATCACTACATTCCAGTCCTCTATGAACTTATCCACGAAAATTATATTCAGATATTTTAGTCCCTGACTACATCCCTGGATAACCCACTGCGTGTAAAGTGATTGATCGAACCCGTAATTTCGCAGATGGATTTCTCAATCACTGATGCGATAAAAAAGGATATTCATCTTATAATGGAAGGTCCTTTCAATTAAATCGCTTCGAACATAATAGGTACATTCTGAGAATTGCTACTTTTGTCATTTTTGACCTTTTATTTTATTATCAGATTATCGGATTAGTATCTAACCAATCTATGTAATTGTATATGATCATTGATCAGTGAGATAAATGTAACACAAAAAAAAAATGTTGTAGTGTATTTGTTTCTTTTGTAGAATTTTCATTGTTTAAATCTATTGCTTTTTGTAACAGTGTGCATGTACTAATATTATGTAATTTTTTTTACTCTATTTTGATAATTTAATCATCATCATCATCAGCCGAAAGATTTATTTATTTAGTAATGGATTTTTTTTATGGCAAAGGAGGCAAACGAGCAGACGGATCACCTGATGGTAAGCGATTACTGCCGCCCATAGACACCCGTAACACCAGAGGAGTCACAAGTTCGTTACCGGCCTTTGGGTTCTCGGAACTGAACATTTCGGTTACAGAATCATAAAGTCCTGATCGTTTTTTTTTTTAAATACAGCATTGGGAGACCCTTGGTATTATCTCACCTGATTTTAGTTGGGTTCATAAATGCTTTTGCGATTTCAGCAAAGATTACAACAAAATTTATTCACTATCATGAAAGCCGCAGTTGAAAGGTCTTAACTTACAACTTTTTTTTTACATTCTTTTTACCACTTTTCAACAAAATACTTACATATCACGTTTAATTAAAAAAAAATTTGTCACAGATTTCAAGACAGGCGACAGAAAACTCATCACTGGCCCCTTCTGGCATGAAGTCTTCACGGAAATATATGAAGAAGAAGAAGATGACGTTTCCACTACCACTTCTGAACCTCTGCCTTTCTTCGAAGATGACGCTTCTACGAACAACGTGACAGCGCAGCTTGGGAGTCGAGTGTACCTACACTGTAGGGTGCATGATTTGGGGGAAAAGACGGTAAGTATTTTTTTTTATTAAAAAAAAACATGAAAGAAGAGATTTTGTACCGACTATTAATAAGTAGTAGTAAGTAATAAGAATACCGATGCGAAGATGGAAGCGAGTTTACCAAGATTCACTAACTGAATATACATATAACAGAATGTAATACATCACAGCACCACTGAACAGCAAGAGGTTTTGTATTTGGCTTGGCATACGTCTACATGCATAAAAGATTGAACGACTCTTTGAAGTAGCAGTATAAAAAGCGGCACACACACACACACACACACACACACACACAGACACACGCACAAGCACACAATTACAATGTCAGATGCTTACTTTTTTCTCGTTTGTTGTAACTTTAAATTTTTATTTAGAATATAAATTGTAACTATTTCTGTTTTAAAATTTATTAAGTATACATATACTTGTATGTGACGATTTATGTAATGGAGGAGCGAGATCTCCTAACACAGGTATTATAATACCTAAAAGGGGTTCCCAAACCTAAAATTTGTAAATCTTGGTTGAATGAATAAATAAATTTTATTTTTTAAATTTAATTTTAATAAAATATACAGTTTATGAAATTACTACTCTTGGAAACTTAAACGGTGGATTCCACGCATAAAAATTGGAGCCTCCATACAAAAGATGCCTGCTGTAGTACTTGAACATTACCCGCGATTACATTTACGTCACGGGCATTTAAGATTCACATCTATGGACGTTTGCAACGCCATACACGTAAAACTATAGTATTAAGCCGAGGCTTAAAAGCAAAAAAATTGGGAGGGTCAATGGCCTGTTAAAAATATCGTAGAGGGCACAAGCTTCTTAAGTAAATAGTCGACCCTCAAAGAATTAAACAGGTGTGCAAAAAGTTGCCTCCCGTAATTGAGAAAGGGCCAAAATAAACGGTGTAAGGTCGAAAATGGCTGTGTTATTTGTTGGAAAAGTTTTAGGGATAGACATTTTGTTATATTAGATTAGATATAATATTGTTTTAGGGTATGCCCAAGTTTAAGGTTTGCTTAACGTGAATTATTTCCCCCGGAAAGCGGAAAATGGTGAATCTCGTTTATGAAACTGAAAACTTTTTCCAAAGAACCTATAATAAAATCGTTGTAAAATAAGTTTTTGACCTTTGTGATAAAGTTTGCAAATCGACGAATCCATTATTGACAGGTACAAAGTGAAGATTAAAAAAAAGAAAACCTTTCCGTGACAGTGGAAGACTAGTCAGTACTTATAGCACAGGAATTATGCTATTTTAAGTATCGGCTGTGATTTTCTGTTTATTTACTGTTTCTAGACACTAAGTGCTCTGTAAAATTTTTGTCAAAAGAAATAAATAAATCTAAAAAATCAATAGAAGTCAAGAATTACGGAAAGTCGACGTTTTTTGGTTCGATTGTATATAGATTCTTTTGGGGAAAGTTATTTAGTTTTAGAAGAGACAAGATATTTTTCTTTGGTTTTAGGCTGGCGGGAATCGAACCCGTGACCTCCTAACTTAAAGCTAGCGAACTAGCCACTGGACTACGTTTAGTTTCTTAGAAATGTTAAAAACCACATGAATACAAATTAAATAAGAGCGAAAATATACTTTCTGCTTTTCTTTATTGACTGACTCGGTGGCTCAGTGGTTAGCGCTCCTGACTACTGATCCGAGAGTCGTGGGTTCGATCCCCACCAGGGCAAACATTTCTTTGGTGAGCAGATTTTTTTGCTCTGTGTCTGGGTTTTTTATATCTTTTATTTTATTTTTATTAAACATTTGGAGAAGATAAACGGTGATGTACAAAATCATTCATATATATGTATGTAATGTATTTTCTGGTTCCCATAGTATAGGGAATCCTATGTAGTTTGGGGCCAGATGACCGTGTGTAATTTGTCCCGGATATTATTATTTACACATCTTTATTCTCCACAGATATCCTGGGTCAGACGACGCGGTGACGACCTCCATCTCTTATCCTTCGGTCGCCATACCTACTCAGCTGACTCCAGATACTCCCTAGCGTTTGAACAACCCAATGATTGGCGCCTGCTCATACAGTACGTGAATGAAAGAGATGGAGGATACTATGAGTGTCAGATATCGACGCATCCACCACTGGTCCGGAGGGTGCATCTGTCTGTCGTTGGTAAGTACTACCCTGAACATTACATGCGAATGGTCCGACCATAGAGATCTTAATATTCAGTTACTTAAATTAAATTGGTGTCCGGCTTTCCTTTCTAATAGGTTGGAGAGAGATAACCGAGTGACTGAACAATTTGGTAAGCCGGAGTAAGCAGGATTGATTCGCTAAGAAGAATGAACCTACTATTTCTTTCTCTTTTTAGTACAGTGTCCGATGGGTGTGGAATAACTTATTAATTCATGACGTTTTCGAACAACTAACCTCTTGCCACCAGCTTGCGACAAAACGATACTTTTAAATCCCGAAATGTATAATGTCCGATGGATGTGGGATAACCCTACTTAAATTTTAATCCCAAGTACAATTTTCATTGGATCTGGGATAAATCTATCGTCACGTGCGAATCGTTAATACAGATATGTAAATAAACTATATGTAAACTGAGCTGATATATAACCAATGGACATCTGTGGGTTAGTTAGGATATAAATTTTTCCTGTATACTGTTTGCGTTTCGTAAAATTGCATAATAGAGAATATCGATTACGAGATTTAGGTTTTTATTAAAATTACTCATTGGGGTACAATTCGTAATGACTCTCGAAAACAGGTTGTGGACTTGGCTCGGAAGTGAGATGGGTCTATAGTTTTTCAGCAGGGTCTTATCTCACAGGGACATAGCTCACAGAATCGCTAAACTGGAGTGACAGTGGACAGGGCACATAGCTTGTAGAGCAGACGGCCGTTGGGGTAGTAAAGTTTGTAGAACAAATAGCCGTTGGCATTAAAGTTCTCGAGTGGCTACCGCACACCGGAAAACGCAGTGTAGGCAGGCCTCCCACTCGGTGGACCGATGAACTGGTGAGCCGCTGGAAGCCGCTGGATGCGGGCAGCGCAGGACCGGTCGGTATGGAAATCATTGGGGAAGGCCTTTGTCCGGCAATTGAAGTCTTTCGGCTGATGACGATGATTATGACGCATTGGGTATAAAAATACCGCGCCCGGAAATATTAACAGGGTGTTCTACTCATGAAACTGAATAACATTTTCGATGAAACCTAGGTACTAAAATCGTACTGAATTCATAAAAAAATTGGCCTCTTCACACCTATAGAGCCAATAATATATTTTTGAAAATTAAGTATCAGTTTCTTAGGAAAAAATATACAGTTTCATGAGAGACCAACCGTAAAGGTTACGGGAATAATTTTTACATCCTGTATTCATAAAAATACGAATTCGGTTACGGAGATAATGCTGAAAACCTTGATCTATGTCAATATACTAAACTCTTTTCGTCCATAAAATGAAGTAACGTAATGAATCCCGACAAAAACAAGAACGCTCAAGATAAAAAAGACACTTAAGACCAACCGATAATCAAGTACAATAATTTCAGCACAGACATGATTATCAGTAAAGACATCCATCTTCGTCTTGCGAAGTTACGAAGCTTTTACTCTAATATGCGATTCGCCATCTCTTAAATTACATTCATAAAGCTGAACAAGGTTTTATCATAAGAGGTTCCGCACAACGACTTTATGCATTAAACAAACGAGGGCAGTTCCTTCACACCAGCTCAAATAGGGCATTTTTATTCTGAGTTAGCAGTATGAATAACAAACAGCAGCAAATTTCTGGATGCAAATTGAGAAGGAGATAATGTTAGCTCCGTAGTTAATGGGACTTCTCATTAGATTAATGCCAGTGAATGAACTATTATAACATAGGGTGCTACTTTGTTAGTGCCCGATATTTTAGTCAGTGCTTCTACTCCTGATTCTGATCAACTTTCGTCAAGAAACCCAGAGTCATATCGCAAAAAAATTGTTGGACTCTTCATACTAATTTGGCCGCTCGGCTGATCGATTTAAGTGAAGAGGCCAAAATTTTTTTGCGATTTGACTATAGCATGGCATCTCTGAACCATCCCGTTGATTTAGTGGTAGTAATCTTGAAACATTCACCAAGTTTATACCGGGTGTTAGGTAAAATAGTGAAGCTATTTTAAGAGCTACAGAAGGGGACCCTAAATGCAGTACATATAAGCTATTTACAAAATATTCGCTTTAATAACTGAGAAAAACAATGGTCTTGTTTTCGGTGTGAGGCGACCCTAAAGTGACGTCATAGCCCGCACAGATCACGCACGATTGTACGTGCGAGAAAGAGATGTAGAACAAATAAGGGAGGCGTTACACAACAGCAGTTTTTTTAAATTAGTTTTTAAGGGGAAATTTTAATTAAAAAATTTGGGGTTAATTGTGAGCGTTCAGTATGTTTGACTCAACCTGAAACCTTGGGTCCGATGCGGAAACTTTAGAAAAAATAGTGCAACTTTACACTCTTATTTCTCGTAAACTAATGGGAATTACGACTTAGCTTTTTTTAATTTACATTTACATTCCATTTAAATATTTGCATTATTTTACCTAACACCCTGTCTGTATAGGTATATAGGTACCTATACTATACGTTGACGGGGGAGACGATTCGGATACCCCTAGGGGTGCTTATCTATGGACTTCAGTGTGACAAAATTTATGGGAAATCCTGTTTTAGTTTTAGTAGTGTAGTAGTTTTTTAAGCGCTCTTTTTAGCTTAAAAGCTGAATTAAAGTTTATATTAGAACTGTTTATCTTGTAAAGTAATAAAAGTTCTGACAGTAAAAAATATATAATTTTTACACTTTAAAATATTTCTTTCTGATCATGTGCCAGTCATGAAGGTATAAGATATTCCCTTGGTGTGACAGTTAGAGCTCAGTTGCTTGGAAACTATATATTTAAAAACTTTTCAATTTGTTTTTCAAGATTTAAAATTGTAGACGTTATAATGTGCAAAGTATTTCGTTTAGATTAATTGTTTTCTTACTGCTCGTCCGGAGCGCAGGCGCAACAGCCATATTGCAGCACGCGCGCTTATGACCTTTGCTCCAAAGATATTTAATTCGAATATTGTACCGACCTTCAAACCGAGCTTCTGTTTAGTCAAGTAGTTTATAACTCGCCTACCTAAAGCAAAATACCTAGTGTTTTGAAGTTCACATCAAACAACAATTACGTAAATGTCAACATTTTAAATCTCTTAAATCCAATTGTTACGAGAATTTTATGTACTTAGCTTAAAACATAACAAAATTCAGTTACCGTAGTATTTTTTGAGATTATGATTTTTTACTCCGTTTGTGTTTTTTTCAGAACGTATAAAGGTAACATAACATATTTAGGCTAATTAGTTGAAAAGTATGTTAACTCGACCTGAGACCGAAGTTCTTATCCTTTGGAGAAAGTGGCTCAGTTTCATGAGTAGAAGCCACGGTTTTTTTTAGATATTGTAGTAAAAAAAGGTCCTGTATTTTATAAAATTACATTAAAAGAGCAAAAAAGTTATGACATAATGACCAATGAGGTTATATTCCGTCTGCAGTGCTTCATCCTTATCCTATCGCCTCTTAATTAGCTTGTCTTAAGAACCAACATAGTAATATATCGCATTTCTTCCATTTACATGCAAGTAGATGTATCCTTGTGCCAAGTGCCATACAATTAGGGATGCGCTTGTTAGCTGAATAGTTTAACCAGCTTGTGGTTGAAATGTTTAAGCTGCATTAGAGCAGCGTAGAAGCTTTTAAGCAGCTTAGCTTTGAGAATTGGTTACGTTACTGCGTTGTAGCATATGATCCCTTTGTTGCAAAGTCTAAACTTTTACTGCATTCGTGATTTGCTTTCTGCGTTACTTTTTAATCTATTTTAGGGTTCCGTAAGCACATCCGATCTTCGTTTTTAGGTTTCCGTATTTCCGAAACTATCATAAACCTAAATATTGTATTATAAACTTTCTTAATACTTATACTCTAAAAGGTGACTGTTTTCATAATTAGCCAGTGATAAAATATCTAATAGTGCGATTTAAAAATACAATAAGAGGGTAGGAATTTATAAGAATAAATTAAACAAAAAACTTCTTAAACAAAATGGTTTCTTAAAAGAACTCTCTTTTGTTTGTAGTCAGTTGACCTACGTTATCGGCAAGACCACGCAAGCGACACTGAGCTATGACCGCTTGAACTTACTACAGATTAATTTATTATAATAATTACTACCACTCTTTACTAATATATGAAATTGCCGTTTCAGTTTTGAAAGTTCAACAGAATAATATTCCCCCAAAAATTAATTTACTTCCATTAAATTATATATCATTTTCTAGCTATATTCAAGGTTTTCATGAATTAGTGATGTCATGTCTTGTAAAAACTGACTGAGTAGGGTTCCATTAATTACTGTATTGGCGTTTTCTTAGAGGTCAATTGGGTAATTTTTTTCTACCAAAAAAAATATCGAAATTATCTGAAAATTGTGAAATATTATGCGCAATATGTTCAAAAATACATATGGTAACGAAGAACACACTGGTGTAAGTGTAGCCTTCAAAAAACAAAAATATATATTTTTTTATGAAATAAATGGCGATTTTCAGTGACGAATAAATTCCTTTTTTATAGCTTCTACACCACTGTGCTCTCAAAGCATTATTTTATTTCTAAATGTTCAATGGTACTTTGGAAATAGTTGTTTTAAAACCTTAATTGTTTAATATTAATTTTCTCTTTAAATTTTTTCAACTAATCGACAATTTCATAGGTAAGCACCTAATACTACTCTAAAAAGCGGCCAAGTGCGAGTCAGACTCGCCCATGAAGGGTTCCGTAACAGCAAGTAACATAATATAAAAGTTCTTGTAGTTCGTTGTAGGTAAATTGCGGTTTACGATTTGTGACGTATTAAAAAAAAACCTACTTACTAGATCTCGTTCAAACCAATTTTCGGTGGAAGTTTGCATGGTAATGTACATCATATATCTTTTTTTAGTTTTATCATTCTCTTATTTTAGAAGTTACAGGGGGGAGGGACACACATTTTACAACTTTGAAAGTGTCTCTCGCGCAAACTATTCAGTTTAGAAAAAAATGATATTAGAAACCTCAATATCATTTTTGAAAACCTATCTATAGATACCCCACATTGTTTTTTTTCTATTTTTGTGTGAAAATCTTAATGCGGTTCACAGAATACATCTACTTACCAAGTTTCAACAGTATAGTTCTTATAGTTTCGGAAAAAAGTGGCTGTGACATACAGACGGACAGACAGACAGACAGACAGACATGACGAATCCATAAGGGTTCCGTTTTTTGCCATTTGGCTACGGAACCCTAAAAACGGTATTGGTTTCGATGATTTCGCCAAAAACAAAATAACGAGGAGTTCTATTTTAGGCCCAATAAATTGTGATTTCAAGATGACTGTGTTCTTTACTTGATATTTGACAATGTACTTACGGAAATTGTCTTTAGTTAACAAAAATATTTGTGTTTCTTAGTGAGTCAATAGCTATGAGTATTGGAGAAAGTTTGTACTGATATTTTTTTAATGGGTCAGGAGCGTGAGTAAAGAAGCTATTTTGAAAACACAAAGTTATTGTCAAATTACTACGCACTTGTGACTCCTCTGGTTTTGCGGGTATCTACGGGCGGCGGTAATCGCTTACCATCAGGTGATCCGTCTGCTCGTTTGCCACCTCTGCCATAAAAAATAATAAAAAAAAACCGGCCAAATGCGAGTCGGACTCGCGCACCGAGGGTTCCGTATAAATTCATAATCACACATGTCTTGAACTCTATATTTTTTATATCTGAGTTGATTGAATGAAAGGTAATTTGCGGTTTACGATTTACGACGTATTAAAAAAAAACTACTTACTAGATCTCGTTCAAACCAATTTTCGGTGGAATTTTGCATGGTAATGTACATCATATATTTTTTCTAGTTTTATCATTCTCTTATTTTAGAGTTTTAAGAGTTTAAGAGTTTTATCATTCTCTTATTTTAGAAGTTACGGGGGGGGGGGGACCACACATTTTACGACTTTGGAAGTGTCTCTCGCCCAAACTATTCGGTTTACAAAAAAATATATATTAGAAACCTCAATATCATTGTTGAAGACCTATCCATAGATACCCCACACGTATAGGTTTGATGAAAAAAATTTTTTTGAGTTTCAGTTCTAAGTATGGGGAACCCCCAAAATTTATTGTTTTTTTTTCTATTTTTATATGAAAATCTTTATGCGGTTCACAGAATACATCTACTTACCAAGTTTCAACAGTATAGTTCTTATAGTTTCGGAAAAAGTGGCTGTGACATACGGACGGACAGACAGACAGACAGACAGACATGACGAATCCATAAGGGTTCCGTTTTTTGCCGTTTGGCTACGGAACCCTAAAAATGGAAAATAAATAAATATCCCTGAACAAATCACACACGGTCATTAAAGTCATAGCATTTATTTGCCAGAACATAGTAACAAAGATGTTACTGGCCCCAAACTAGGATTCTGTGTATTATGGGAACTATAGAAATTGGTATAAAATACATATTATAATATATGTATACATAAATACAATATACGTAGATATAATCCACCCAGACACAGAGCTAACAAATCAGCTCATCATAGAAATGTTTGCTCTGGGTGGGAATTGAACTCACGACCCACGGATCAGTAGTCAGGAGCGTTAACCACTGAACCACCGAGTCGGTCGGTTGTTGCTTTGCTCCTTTGATGAGGATGGTGACAGATTTTTCAAATAAAATATCCAATATAGACACTGATTCCATCCCTGATTATAAAAGTAGAACTTAGAATAACAAAAACTTTGGTGACACAAAATTGAACACGAAAATACAAATTTTAGAACACAAAACAGAAACTTACACAGAATAAAACTTAATTAGAATTAATGAAATCACAATCCGCGCCGCCAAAGTTGTAACTAGCAGGAACCAAAATTTAATCGTCAGTTAGTTTAAGCTCAACAGTAGAATTAGTATGTAGACTAAAGGAAAACATACATATTTCATTACATATGGAATCTCATGCATAATATTATAGACAGCTGACCGCTTGGAGATTTAATTAATTCCCTCTACAGTTCCGCCGGCTAGTTAGCAGGAACTAACGAGTTACATAGTTACATTACAGTATTATACAGGGTTATAAAAAAAAGCGGCCAAGTGCGAGTCGGACTCGCCCATGAAGGGTTCCGTAGCAGCAAGTAACATAATATAAAAGTTTTTGTAGTTCGTTGTAACTTGAATGAAAGGTAAATTGCGGTTTACGATTTATGACGTATTAAAAAAAAACTACTTACTAGATATCGTTCAAACCAATTTTCGGTGGAAGTTTGCATGGTAATGTACATCATATATATTTTTTTGTTTTATCATTCTTTTATTTTAGAAGTTACGGGGGCGGGGGACACACATTTTACAACTTTGGAAGTGTCTCTCGCGCAAACTATTCAGTTTAGAAGAAAATAATATTAGAAACCTCAATATTATTTTTGAAGACCTATCCATAGATACCCCACACGTATGGGTTTGATGAAAAAAAAATTTTTGAGTTTCAGTTCTAAGTATGGGGAGCCCCCAAAATTTATTGTTTTTTTTTCTATTTTTGTGTGAAAATCTTAATGCGGTTCACAAAATACATCTACTTACCAAGTTTCAACAGTATAGTTCTTATAGTTTCGGAAAAAAGTGGCTGTGACATACGGACAGACAGACAGACAGACAGACAGACATGATGAATCCATAAGGGTTCCGTTTTTTGCCATTTGGCTACGGAAGCCTAAAAACGGGAAAATTTTATCTGTGGCTTCTATTGATCAAACTGAACAACTTTCCTCAAGAAATTCTTGTTTAAATAGCAAAAAAAAAGTTGGACTTCCCACACAAAGTACTTACATCAATCCTAAGACGGATTTGTATGAAGATTTAAATTTTTTTTGCTATTTGACCATGAGTTTCTTGAGAAAAGTTGTTCAGTTTCATAATTAGAAGCCGCAGTTTAAATTTTGAAATTCAGACTCTTTTATCACCCTGTATATCTGTACTATTGTACAGATAGATGGTTGGTGACTTCCTGCCTCTTTGTAAAGGCGCATTCGTCCCTAAATCCGGTGTTAGTTACTTACCGCAAGCCGCTTAACACACACACATTGGCGCGTTTCTAAACGTCATACTTTTTTGGGACGACAAAATATTGTGATGTAACAAAAAATTTTTGGCTTAACCGCCTCCGTAGCGTAGTGGCTTGCCGCTCGCTTCACATCAGGAGGTCGCGGGTTCGATTCCCGGCGGGGTCCAACTATGTGGACTCGGTTTGGTTGGTGGTAGGGCATTTTCTGAGCCCGCCTGGCTAGCTACCACCATCTTATCTAAGTCTTGTCCCCAAACATCAATGTTAACAGCATTGATATGTTCCGGCATGAAGATAAGATAGCCAGTTCCCCATTGCGTTGGGGAATCTTGGTAAGCTCGCTTCTATCTTCGGCAACATCATCACTTACCATCAGGTGAGATGATGCCAAGGGCTTACCAATTGAGGGTAAAAAAAAGGCTTTCGGACATTTCCCTTTCCTTGTGCTATAAAACATTGTTTCTTGCCAAACATAATTCTAGGTTAACAGGAAGTACCCTATAGGTTTTGATTCCAATGCGAGTGCCCAAATATGCGGCATAAACGGCCGTATCTCTTGAAAGCGTTGCCACAGAAGTTTGATTTTTTCACAGCTTCAAGGGATTGCAGGCCTGAGAATTTGATATAGCGATCAAGACATTAATTTTACTAATATTAATATAACACTAGCTGCATTTAAGAATTCTTAATTACACAACCAGACAGTCTTTATTAATCAACTAGCTGGTGCCCGCGACTTCGTACGCGTTAGTGTTAGGGTTTTCCCAATAGTTCATATGTTTTGCTAAATTATTCTTTAGAAATAAGAAAATAACAAAATTAAGTAAACAATAAAACGACTGAAAGAAAAAGAAAAAAGAAAATGTAAAAGAAAAAATAAAAAAGAAGAAAAGGAAAAAGAACAATAAAAAATAAGAACAAAGAGAGAAAGAAAATGAAAATGCATTGGATTTATATTCACAATCAATACTACTGGGGCATGGATCTCTTCTAATAGCTAGGGAAGGTTAGGACACAGGGTCCAAGTTTGGATAGTGGTAAGATGTAATGATGTTAGGTTATAGATGTTAGGTATAATTAGTTAACATTCTTGACCCGGAATTGTCAAGGGTGTCCCGAGGGAACTGACGGAATCCTCTGTTTCGATGAGATATGTTTACATTGTTTTACGGTGTAGGTAGCTGTAGAATATCGAAAATATACGTATAACGAAGTGAAATAAGCAAAGCAAACTACATTTGTAAATGGTATTTTTATTTCGTATCCAACTATTCAAGTGTACGGCAATATTTATCAAGTGGTGGTATACAGGATGTTATAAAGGCGTAGGCATTCTACTGGACCTGTTCTTAATTTTTTTCTTTAACTACCTAATACAGGGTGTTAAAAAGTGCGTTTGAGATTTTAAGGGGTTACTCAGAATCAAAATATACATCCTACGCCTACGCAATCAAATATACAGCCTACGCATTTATAACATCCTGTATACCACCACTTGATAAATATTGCCGTACACTTGAATAGTTGGATACGAAATAAAAATACCATTTACAAATGTAGTTTGCTTTGCTTATTACACTACGTTATACGTATATTTTCGATATTCTACAGCTACCTACACCGTAAAACAATGTAAACATAAATCTCATCGAAACAGAGGATTCCGTCAGTTCCCTCGGGACATCCTTGACAATTCCGGGTCAAGAATGTTAACTAATTATACCTCTGATTCGTCTAATCTAAGAGTGAATGTTTCACCTTAATACTTAGATACAGTTTCCAGCTTTTCCCTCGGAATCCCTTTGAATTTCTAGGACCAATAGTAGTATCGAATGATACGAAAATTCCGTAATCGACACGCCTTTTCAAAAAGTTAAGGTTTTATCTTAATAAACTGAGTTATTGTGGAGATACGGTGTTGTCGTTTACTGTGGGAACCCTTCATGAAACCTAGATGAAAAGGTTTGGATGTTTAGTAGTTATGATAAAGTATCATTGTGCCAAATTACAATAAAATCGGCTTCGTAGTTTATGAGTAATAAGGCTTTTAAGAATTAAAGTTTTTATGCATTCCTTCGGGAACCCTTGAATTTCCCGGGACAAAAATTATCTAAGATGGTTTTCGGGGTACGTAGTATAATAGTGACGCACGCACGCACGTACGCACTTGTGACTCCTCTGGTGTTGCGGGTGTCTATGGGCGGCGGTAATCGCTTACCATCAGGTGATCCGTCTGCTCGTTTGCCACCTATGCCATAAAAAAAAAAAAAAATAAAAAATAAAAAAAAAAGTACGAAGTTTCATCAAAATCGGCCCAGCCGTATTTGCGTGATGCGCGGACAGACAGACAGACAGACAAAAATTCCAAATTAAATTGTTTTCGTCTCTATATAGATAGACATGTCCCCTCCAGGTATTATTTTCAAAAAAATTCCATGTACAGGATTGGCCCCGTTACAGTTTTATTATATGTATAGATGTTACATATTTTTACCAACATAGTAATAAATTCGCCGCTCGTGTGCCCAAAATTACATCTATACTATTACATAGTAAATAGGTCGAAAGAAGGGTCGGAACCTTAAATAATTAGATGTTTTATTGTTTTATGTAAAAATGTTAAAATTAAAATTATAATCGATTGCCTACATGAATTAAGCTTCCGAACATTCTTTTGACCCATTTGCTATGTAATTTTTGGCAGGCGGTGAATTTAAAATTATCTTTAAAGGACGACAACTTTTTTTCTTGACATTGGATTTCGATGAAACAAAGACTATATAATGCTCCAAACTAAGCTTAATCTACTCGAGAAAACCGCATGAAAATCCGTCCAGTAATTTCGGAGATTAGCGTGAACAGACAGACAGACAGACAGACAGACAGACAAAAAAATTTAAATTTGTTTATTTGTGTTCTATTACTCTTATTTTATCACCTCCTTACTATTTTTGGTAAAAATATTCAATGTACAGACACGCGGTTTCTACTGTTTTATTATAGTATAGATTAATTAACAAAATTATCCAACTTAATAATATGATTCATAATTGAAGCCGAAGGTAAACACGTAGCTGGTAACACATGAATCTGATGCCTCTAACTGAAATTATTATAATCATCAGTGATCGGAGTAGGTTCATTGAATTAGGGTCAATGACCGCAAACGTATACTATGTTAATATGGACATGCCGCGCGGATTCCGAGAGTTTAACATTTTTTTAAAGACAAAAACAAATATTTATTTTGTTATTCTAAGTACATAATTATAAATATATTGCTTTCTTCAGAATTAATTGATTGGACCAGTTTTACTTTAATCATACTCAACTCAACCCGGAAATACCGAAACTTTCTTGAAAAAAGAAATGAAATGAAATGAAATATGTTTATTGTGCATGGATTTAGGTATTACATTAGCAGATATATTGTAAGCCTTAATACAAAGTTCCACTAAACCCTACTTTATCAAGTATATACACAGAATGACAATATTTATATAAGCAAATTTAAATTAAAAATAATGATACATTCACATAACTTAAAATGACAGCGATACTAATAAAATAAACTAATAAATAATAATTACAATTAACTATCTATGTATTTAAATAGTCGTAATAAACAGTAAATAAACATTCATTACATTTATTATATTGTTATTTATTTTCATTAATTAATTTTACATTCGAAATATTCCTTTAAACTATAAAAACAATGCTTCAGTAGCCATGACTTAGTCAATATTTTAAAATTATTTATTTTATGCGATTTGAGAGAATCTGGTAATTTATTAAATATGTCAATACACATGTGAAAGCAATTTTTCTGTGTCAAAGTCAATCTGGCAAAGGGTTTGTATAACCTGTGAGTATATTGTGACCGTATAATTCTAGTGGATACATCTTGTCTTTGTTGGAAAATATATTTATGTTTATACACAAATATAAAAATCTCTAATATGTATAGACACGGGACAGGTAGAATACCATATTTTCTAAACATGTGTTGGCAACTGTCAGTGTAGTCCAAATTAAATATTGCTCTGATACAATATCCGTAAATCTCCACATATTGCGATCTGTCACTAAGATATGACTTTATCCAATTATAGGCAGGTCCTCTTACTCCGTTCTTGTATAATTTTAAAAGTAACCGTTTATGGCACACAAAATCAATAACAGAGCATAAACAGAGCAGTTACTGGAATCTTTCGGTCCAAATATTCCACAACTTGTTTTATCAATTTAAACGTAGCTAAAGATGTGCTTATCCATGTTATAAAATCACGATGCAAGTACCAAAAATCAATCTACCTACTCCGATCACTGATAATGATATTTAATTGCATGATTTTGTAGGAACTGTATTTTCGGAGGAAAAGGAAGGTACTTCCGCCAGGCGAGGTAGTATCCCCGTACCAACCGTTGATGGTTAAATCTTAATGGTAAAAAAAATTTTGGGCACCTCCATATAAAATAGGCAGATCACGTGACCAGATTACTATGAAAGGACCAAATATTTTTTTGCGAATTGACCATTGGTTACTTGGGGAAAGTTGTTCAGTTTCATGAGTAGAAGCCACTGTAAAGTTTTGGTGGGGGGGTCCAAAAATAACCCTGTATGTGTCCGTCGGAAGAAACTTCGATATCGTGTTCTAGATTAGTTTGTGGCGAGGACGGTATATGTCGCCACAATTTCATCTCGTTTTCATCATTTAATTTCGCTTTTTTAGCTTCAATCCATATCGTCTCCACTAGGGGGCACGAGTCTCTTCCTAAAACTCGGGAAGGTTAGGTCATACTCTGCAAACGGAGGCCAACGGAGGTTTTGGAGCTAGTGTCAAAGTTTTCAAGCTGCATATAAGGCCTCCGACATGGCTCAATGACTGCCATCTAGTAATATCAGCGGGCACTAACAGCTTAACATTCCTTGCTAAGCACGAAAACAGATCAAGATAAATACTACCAGCAGTTAAACCCATCCTGGTTCGATCTTGTCTTTAGGCAGGTAACCTGCGTGATCGACGCGACCACTCAAGCCGCACTGAACTAAGACCGCTTTATTATCATCTTAATACCAATCAGTTCAGCTAAAGGCAAGATCTTCGATAATCGGCAAAATTTCAACCCATTACTATGTAAAGAAAATCTAAAATTTCCAGGTCAATGATCCTTCGCGTCAAGAACAAAGGTATTTACTTTACGAAAACACCTTTCTAGTAAACAAATAGGTATTATTCTGACAAACGCAATGTCCTACCCTACCTTACCTACATCAGGTTGTCAGTTAGCGAAATTCCATGTACCTGCCTAGATAAACTCTTTTGAACCCAAATCATTTTATGTAAATAGTTACTGTTAAACAGATCTTAAATGGATAATGTTGAGGCTGCTAAATGGACTTCATAACATTTCCTCTTAGGTTGAACATAACAAGACACAGTGACTTCAAATTCTTCTTGTTTCTTTTATACTTGACTGTAATTTTTATCGAGTCTATGTACGAGTATGTGTGTATTTACATCTTATTGTTGATATATGTTTAACACTACTGGGGCTTCGATCTCTTCCTAAGCCTTGGAAAGATTAGGCCATACTCCACACACGGGGGCCAAGTCCTGATTGGTGGAGCTTGTGGAGCTAGTGGCTTTTTAGAATGCGCTTCATTAACTCAAAAATCAGACTTAAAATCTTTTTTTTTTATTTGAGTAGATGCTTTACACATACGTTTAAATCATCCATTTTTTTTCTACCTAGTACAAAGTCCCTACCACGCGGAACTTGTACACTCAACGTTACTGAAAGTAAAAAAAATTGGTGACTCAAAATTTTTATTTATAGAAAAAAAATTGTGATTTAAAAAAAACTATTTTAAACACAGTAATAAATTAAGCGAATACGTAAGTCCAAATTTACCTTTTAGATAGGTTAAATAAAGGGTTGTAATCCGTAATTTAAATATTTAGGCGGTTCTCAGTCCTCTTCGCACGCGCCGGCCCGTTTAGTGTTGCTGCCTATTGCTGTGAAAGCTTTTGTGGATCTTTTATTCGTAACGTGTTGGGTAATTAATCAGAGGACCAAATAATTTTATTTTTATCTCCACTAGGATACATATGCTAACGCCCCAAAACAGTCTGCTAACTGTTTTTGGTTTTGTGAAAATTATTTGTAATGCTTTGTTTGTCAATTTCGTTACCTATTCAATTGGTAGGTCAAAATTCAATAGCGGATGAGACGCAAATATAAATAAATAACATTTATTTATTAACCACCAACTTAGGATCACAATATGGCTTAGGATAATGTTTGTTATCTCAAGATAAGACTATATCGTCATCATCATCAGCCGAAGGACGTCCACTGCTGGACAAAGGCCTCTCCCAAGGATTTCCACACCGACCGGTCTTGCGCTGCCCGCATCCAGCGGCTTCCCGCAACCTTTACCAGGTCATCGGTCCACCGAGTGGGAGGCTATATCAAAACATGATAATTTTGTTTAGTTATTATATTTTAAATCGTTTTATCTGTATCATGACTTGGGGGTCCAACTTTGTAGGACTCGGTTTGGTTGGTGTGTTAGGGCATTTCTGAGCCCGCCTGGTAGCGCTTATCATCTCATCTAAGTCTTGCCACCAAATCTATCTATCTATCTATCAGCCGAAAGACGTCCACTGCTGGACAAAGGCCTCCCCCAAGGATTTCCACACCGACCGGTCCTGTGCGGCTCGCATCCAGCGGCTTCCCGCAACCTTTACCAGGTCATCGGTCCACCGAGTGGGAGGCTATATCAAAACATGATAATTTTGTTTAGTTATTATATTTTAAATCGTTTTATCTGTATCATGACTTGGGGGTCCAACTTTGTAGGACTCGGTTTGGTTGGTGTGTTAGGGCATTTCTGAGCCCGCCTGGTAGCGCTTATCATCTCATCTAAGTCTTGCCACCAAATCTATCTATCTATCTATCAGCCGAAAGACGTCCACTGCTGGACAAAGGCCTCCCCCAAGGATTTCCACACCGACCGGTCCTGTGCGGCTCGCATCCAGCGGCTTCCTGCAACCTTTACCAGATCGTCGGTCCACCGAGTCGGAGGCCTGCCCACACTGCGCCTTCCGTTGCGCGGTCGCCATTTGAGAACTTTACTGCCCCAACGGCCATCTGTTCTACGAGCTATGTGCCCTGCCCACTGCCACTTAAGTCTAGCGATTCTGAGAGCTATGTCGGTAACTTTAGTTCTCCTACGTATCTCCTCATTTCTGATTCGATCACGTAGGAAAACACCAAGCATTTCACGCTCCATCGCCCTTTGGGTGACTTTGAGCCTTCTTATAAGGCCCATAGTAAGCGACCATGTCTCGGATCCATATGTCATCACTGGCAACACACACTGGTCAAAGACTTTAGTCTTGAGGGACTGCGGTATTTTGGACGTAAAGATATTGCGAAGCTTCCCGAACGCTGCCCAGCCGAGTTGGATTCGACGATTGATCTCTTTCTCGAAGTTGGACCTACCTAACTGGACTGTTTGTCCCAGGTATACATATTCGTCAACAACTTCGAGTGTAGAGTCTCCAACCTTCAGAGGAGTGGGTATAACACGGACGTTTGACATGATTTTCGTCTTATCCATGTTCATTTTAAGACCCACTTGTTGGGAGACTCTACTAAGTCCTTCGAGCATTGCGCCTAGGTCTTCCAAGGTCTCAGCCATGATCACGATATCGTCAGCAAATCGAAGGTGAGTGATGTACTCGCCATTGATGTTAATGCCGAGTCCTCTCCAGTCCAGAAGCTTGAAAACGTCTTCCAGTGCAGCAGTGAACAGTTTCGGAGATATAACGTCTCCCTGTCTCAACCCACGCTGCAGCCGGATAGGTTTCGAATTCTGATCCTGGAGGTGGACCGACATGGTGGCGTTTTCATACAAACACCAAATATCAAAGTTAAAATCATTGATGTGTTCCGGCATGGATATAAGATAGCCAGTTTCCAATTGCGATGGCGAATCTTCGTAAGCCGCTTCCATCTTTAGCATCATCATCACTTACCACCAGATGAGATGCCCAGGGCTTACCAATTGAGGGTAATAAACGCTACCTCCTGATGTAAAGAGAGCGGACTATCAGCCACTACCCAGAGGCGGTTATACAGGGAAAATTGAAATCGAGGATCATATCTTAACTGTGGCTATACCAATAAACAACTTTCTCTCAGGAACCAGTGTAATCGGAGCAAAAGATGTTGATCTTTCCATTTTTGCTTTGATTTAGTTGGTTCCTTAGATTCCACAGTTAAAATTTGGTTGGCGATTTAAATTTTATCCTTTATACTTGTATATAGTCGCCTGCGACTCAGTAGCACTTTTCATACAGTCATCCTGCACTCGGTTTTCTCACTTCCTTCTTCTTCTTGTTCTTTGGACCCTTCTGAGTTTCTTTGGACCCGTCGTTTCTTCTCATCCGCAAACACTTCCCGAAACGGCGTATACAAGTTCCGATTGGTAGGAACCTCGTATTAGGTAGATAAAATAATGACGTTCGAAAAGTGTACACTGCTACCTACCTACTTCAAATAAAATATTTTCATTTAATTTCATGTTAGAAGGTGGTTCATGCGGAACGCAGTAGGTATGTTTCAGCGGCAGATGGGATAGACTTAGTGAAAGAATCTTTTGGGAACAATAAAACCGTAGAGTGTAAATTGTTTTTAATCAAACAATCTTCTTTTGTCAACAGTGCCAAAAGTGGAAATAGTGGATGAGCGAGGCAGACCACTCCAAGACAAATTCTACAAAGAAGGTTCGATCATAGAACTCAGATGTGTCGTCAGCGAAGTGCCGCAACCAACTAGACAGGTCAACTGGAAACATGGGACGAGACTGCTGAACTATGACACCAAGAGAGGTGGCGTTAGGTAAGACCCTTTTTATTTCAAATAATATACAATACCTACTTAATAGACAGACACATAGATCGTAGATCAGGTGGCCGATGGGACATTAAAGTTCTCGAGTGGCAACCGCGCACCGGAAGACGCAGCGTCGGGAGGCCTTATGCTCGGTGGACCGATGACCTGGTAAAGATTGCGGGAAGCCATTGCATGCAGGTAGCGCAGGACCAGTCGGTGTGGAAATCCTTGGTGGAGGCCTTTGTCCAGCAGTGGACGTCTTTTGGCTAATGATGGTGAATTAATAGACAATGACGAAATAGTCAGATAGCAAGAAGACGGGAATGGAAGAAGAAGACATGTTGCGCTGACCCCAAATGATTGGGAACAGGGCAGGAGGATGATGTGTTAATCAATAGACGGATGTTGACTAACGCAGGCCTTGATAATATTAGGTGGAATAAAACTAGAATACTGATAAGTAAGCCATTACGTAGGATAAATTAAAATACTCTATTAGGACAACTCATACCGATAAGGCGTGCAATACCGACATTGGAATGTAGGCATTACCGGTCATTACCGACATATTTCAGAATGCTATATTTCACATTGTGTTTGAGTACGTTCTTAACCATTGTCCTTTGGAAAAAACTTTACTTTATAGGATGTACAAAACTCAAATCTTTTTATTTTATTTACGTAGATGTTGTCATTCTTACAAAGCGTATTATTTTTTCTACCAAATAAAAACTTTCTACCACTTGAAACTTGTACACTCAACGTTTTCAGAAGTATTTGCGAAGCGAGATATTCCCAAGAGGTACCCAAAAGAAACTCGCTTCAACGCATTTTTTTTTTTCAGAAAATTCCTAATTGCTATTACACTAATAAAATTAGGTGCTAAACATGTCCTACATCTTTTATTGATATAAATTAGTATTTTTTTTAAAATAATATCCTTTACAACACACGCATTTCTTTGCATAAGTTTTGAATGGGGAAAAAAATGCAAAGCTATTTGCAGATGACGCTACGGACGCTTGACTCATAACAACTTTCAATTAGTTCCGCGTTTTTTATTATCGAGGTGTTATAAATTAGTTTTTTTGCTGTAAAATTATTAAATGGAAAATGTATGCGACTTGGACTGTTCGTCAATTAAAGGCGAAGTTGAAAAGTACATAATTGTAAACGTAACTTTTCCCACGTCTTCTTCATCCGACAATTTTTAGGAAATATGATTTCCATTATTATTGCAAACAATCGCCACACAACGCGGCATTTTTTTAATAATCTTATGTTTAATTCATGTAAACAATTTTTTCTATACGTTTTGACAGTTAGTATGAGTCAAGCGATATCAGCGCCTCTATCGGCGAGCTTTGTCAGTTTTCTTCCCCATTGTATTGGATTCGATTAGATGTTACATCTAAAAAATAAGCGCATGAAATTGCAATTATTAAATTATCGTGATCATCATCATCAGCCGAAAGACGTCCACTGCTGGACAAAGGCCTCCCCCAAGGATTTCCACACCGACCGGTCCTGCGCTGCCCACATCCAGCGGCTTCCCGCAACCTTCACCAGGTCATCGGCCCACCGAGAGGGGGCCTGCCTATATGGGATTATATATACAGGGTGTATAAAGATCACTCCTTTAATAGGGTGCTCTACTCATATGCTCTACTCCTCTGATGTTGCGGGTGTCTATGGGCGGCGGTAATCGCTTACCATCAGGTGATCCGTCTGCTCGTTTACCGCCTATCACATAAAAAAAATATCTAACTGACAAGCTTTTCCTTTGAATTATAGACATAATTAGCAAAAATAATTTTGAACTTTTCATACAACCTCAAATCTTAAAAAAAAATGAAAATTCCATATGGGTTTCTTGAAAGAATTTTTTTTTCCATAAGTGGAAATTACCTTTTACGTTTTCGTAAGTGTACCCTATACAAGTCTAAAGTAGGTAACGACAGCAATGGGGAAGAAAACTGACGAAGCTCGCCGATAGAGGCGCTGATATCGCTTGACTCATACTAACTGTCAAAACGCATAGAAAAAATTGTTTACGTGAACTAAACATAAGATTATTAAAAAAATGCCGCGTTGTGTGGCGATTGGTTGCAATAATAATGGAAATCATTAATTTCCTAAAGATTCTCGGATGAAGAAGACGTGGGAAAAGCTACATTTTCAATTATGTACTTTTCAACTTCGCCTTTAATTGAGGAACAGTCCAAGTCGCATACATTTTCCATTTAACAATTTTACAGAAAAAAAACTAATTTATAACACCTCGATAATAAAAAACGCGGAACTAATTGAGAGTTGTTATGAGTCTAGCGTCCGTAGCGCCATCTGCAAATAGCTTTGCGTTTTCTTCCCCATTGTCTTCTAAATCTTCTTATACCATTGTACAAGTGTTTATTTTCAGTTTAGCCTTATCATTTAGATTAACTTCAAGTCCTATTACAAAATCTCTTTGTAAAACTTAAGCCGTGAAATTCTTCAGCTTAAATGGAACAAAATGCAAATTGTATATTTTCTTAACCTTCCTACTTAATTAAGGAGGGTACAATAATTCACGGAGTTTAGTGTCTACTGGCGTTTTCACGGTTTTCAAGGCTTTTGCCGCTGTGTTCTGACAAAGATATTGCAATTTAAATAGAATTGTTTCAAGATTATTTGTTGCTTTAAATGTAACACATTTCGGTTGATAAATTTTTGTAGACATATTTAGCCATATACAGAATGTTAAAAAAGTGCGTTTGAAATTTTAAAGGGCTACTCAGAATCAAGTACAGATTATAGGAAAAATGTTGAAAAAATCCGATCTACAATTTTTTTTTCAGTTTCCCATGCTAAATCAGAATGGTGGATTAAGAGTTTGTATGGGAAACTGAAAAAAAAATTATAGGTCGGACTTTTTCAATATTTTTTCTATATTTGACACTTGATTCTGAGTAACACCTAAATTTTCAAATGCACTTTTTTAACACCCTGTTTAGGGAATACCTGAAAAAGAGAAAGAACCACGGCTTCTACTCATGAAAATAAAAAAACACTTTCCTCAACGAACCTATACTATGCTCAGTTCCCAATTGATGGCGTAAAATGACTGTAGTGACGTCACTGCGCTACTTATTAACCGACTTCAGAAAAAATGGAGGTTCTCAGTTTGACCTGTATGTTTGTATGTATGTTTGTCTACAATTAACTCGCGTTTGGCTGAACCGATTTTGATACAGTTTTCAGAAAAGTATTTGTTACATTTAGGAGAAGGTTTTGGTATTTTAACCGACTTCAAAAAGGAGGTTCTCAGTTTGACCCGTAAGTTACGCGATTACTCCTCCAATTATGAATCGATTTTGATGATTCTTTTTTTGTTTGGTAGGTAATATTTTAGAGGTGGACCCTAAAATAAATAAATAAATTTTATGTAAATTAATTCAGCGCTTTTTGAAAAAAATAACAAAATCTGAAAAAAAATTAGTTAAATTATAGCTGTTACGATTGAAGTCGGTTTTTTAACGTGTACAGCGTTGTCGATTATGTACAGACAACCACAAAGATATCCGAACTCTCCGTAATACACCATGTATCACGAATAGCTTTAGTAGGGGTTCAGATATCTCTGTGGGCCAGTGTACGAAGCGATTTCGGGTCATGCTTCATGACATTCTTTCCAAGCTCCAATACCTTTTTTTTACAGATATTTAAGTTTTTCAAATCTCTATTTAACTAAAGGAAAACATTTTTATGAATGTTCCCTAATCTAACTTATCTGATCTGTATTTCATTTCATTTAATTTATTCAAGAAACAATATACTTACAGTGTTTTTAAACATTTTAAATAAACTAAATAACAACTAAAAAGAAGTCACAGAAATATCGTATAAAGTAACTACATTAAGATAATAAAATTAATTGGTAAATCAAATTATAAGTAGTTTAAATATAAATAAAATAAAATGTTGCGGGAAGCCGCTGGATGCGGGAAGCCGCTGGATGCGGGCAGCGCAGGACCGGTCGTTGTGGAAATCCTTGGGGAGACCATTGTCTAGCTGTGGACGTCTTTCGGCTGATGATGAAAATAAACTGTCTGACTGTGTCTCACCGCAATATTTAAAACCTTCAAAGTTCTAAATGGAACACACCTTTTTTCAGTGCAAGCTACAAAATTATTATCAACGTAAAGCTAATTAATACAACGGTAGGCTGACTACAATACCCAGAGACATTCTAGGTTTATTCCTGCTTTCACCAATAGCTGGAATATACAACGGTAGTTTAGCTAGAATAGTAAGTTTTCGGATGACGTATGTCACACCGTTCATAAGTGTCTTAATAGATGGCGTTTCTAAGCTTTGGCAATGTATTTTTAAAAACAGCGTAGAATTTACGCTAGCAAAATAGATTTAATATTGTTAAAAATATATAAAAAGCCACCTGAACATAGATTTTTATTAATTGAATTAACAGAAACGATAAACTTCCAACTTGGTCAAGTATGGATAATCAGGGTACGTTCTGGTTTCTCTGTTATATGTAATTTCTTCTTCCGAACCAAAAATAAATTGATATTGATACATTCTTATGATTAAAATGCAATTTATAATATTAATAAAAAAATATTCAATGAAAAGTAATCTTCGAAAGCTATTTATAATTATTATGACATTAGTCGGTAATATCAGTCAGTTTTGACGATTTTTAAGAGATTTTCTTATTTCTAATGTTGCTCAGCGCCATCTAGTTGAGTTTAGAGAAACCCGTAGACAATTCCCTATTTCCAGAGACGTTCTAGGTTTATTCCCGCTTTCACCAATTAGCTGGAATGTGTAGTATAGACTGCATAAAAAATAAATGACTCAACTTTGGGCCTGCCATTTCTTCTCCATCTGTTAACATTTTCCGAAACGTTGGGTACTCGTATACGAATTCCAATGGTAAGAACTTCGTATTAGGTAGACTAAAAATTGACCACGCTGAATACGTTAAAAACAACCGACTTCAATCGCAACAACTCCAATTTTGCTATGTTTTTGTTGATTTTCTCAAAAACCGCTGAATCAATTTCGTTAAAATTTATATGGGACCACATTATACCCTTTTAAACAAAAAAAGAATTTTCCAAATCGGATCAGGCGTCTTCGAGTTATCGGTGAACATACATTAAAAAAATTAAAAAAAAAAAGATTCCGACGAATTGAGAACCTCCTCCTTTTTTTGAAGTCGGTTAAAAATGACGTACAAAACTGGACAATGCTACCTATGATGCCTAACTCTTTTAATCGCTGAAAACTCTGAAAATCTTTTCTCGCTTATAACTTATAACATAACATGTAAGTTTTTTTATTAACTTAATTAAAATATTTTAATGAGTATGGGAGACACTATATTAAATTACGTATATGACGGCATAATTCATATATTTTTTTACATCTCTAGAACAAATTGTATTTTTTTTATTTATTTTTTGACATTTGACAAACAATAACTCAGATCACTTTCAGTCTTTTACCCAGGTTTTCTTTTTATTATTGTATTCATCGGACGGAAGCTATTTAAATATAATATTATGTATAGGTATTATCAAATTCAACTCGCTCCCGTTCTCTAAAGCTCCCATACCAGTTGCCAAGTGGAAGCCACGCACAAACGCGTGTACAAAGGTTGTTAGTTAATAGGCATTTGTAACGCGATAGTTTATTGGAGTGTCCAAGGTGTGCTACGGCTTTACCTTGTACCAAGTGGCAGGCCACATAGAAAGTCGGTACCTCCGCGGGTAGTGATCATCCTCCTAACCAGAGGCCTCGGGTTCAAATCCTGGCCAGTGCACCATTGAGTTTTTCGAAACTTACGTGCATTTTCATACCGATTGCTTTAACGGTGAAGGAAAACATCGTGAGGAAACCTGCTCATCTGATTTCTAGATGTGTATGACGGTCGCGTTGCGCACGTCCGTCCGTAGGTGTAAATCTATAAATGCCCTACACGTGACCGCGGGTAATGCTAAGTGCATCTACCGCCGCCTATACCTTGTAGTGACCGCGGGTGATGCTAAGTGCACCTACCGCCGCCTATTTGTAAAAAGGACGGTTAAATTGTGCCACACGAATAAAATACCTACGATCCTTAGGGCGCGTCACTTCTTTGTCTTCACGCCTTCGCCCTGTCGTCGTGTCACTATGTATACAGGTGTTAAAAAAGTGCGCTTGAAATTGAATAGTGAATCTGAATAGTGAATCAAGAATTTTTATTTGAAACTTTTATAATAATATTATCTGGACAAATCACACACGGTCATCTGGCCCCAAACTAGGATTCCCTGTATCTTGGGAACCAGAGACTGATATTTATTTATTATTTTATTTATTAAATGACCAAAATACAAAACAATTTACATGTGTTTAACTAGTCACCTGACGTAAGCCGGAGGGGCTTTTGTGTCATGTGATGATTTCTCTTTTACATATCACTTATATAGATTATTTTAGAAGGACTTATGCTAATTATATAGGGTATATAAATTCGTTACTTTCCATTTCCAACAGATATTTTTTAATACATCTAATTGAGTTTGCATTGTGCTGAGAATATTTTTCTTGCAGTTCCCTAGGTAAACTATTTATTATTTTTGGCAGTATGTATGCAAAATTTCTCATTCCGTAGAAATTATTAGTTTTAGGAAGTAGATACATTTTACAATTGTCAAGATGTCTCAAGTTTACTTTCCTATTATATGGTTTTAAGTTAATTACATTAAAGTGTTCTTCTTTCAAAATTGCTAGTTTTATTTTATTCTGAATTGGAAGTACATGACAGAACTTAAACAACTCACTGTAATCTTCTTTATATTTTAGTTTTATATGGTAAGGAACTATAGTTTTTAATAGTCTAATCTGTAGCTGAAATATCTGATTTAGGTGAGTTTTAAAAGTTCTGCCATAGCTACTTATGCCATAGTCAATAATGGAGTCTGCCATAGCCATATATAATACTCTTAATGTTTGATAAGGAATTTTAAACTTAAGAATGTAGAATTTGCTTAACAAGGCTCTTAGTTTATTACAAATGTGTTCTATATGGAATTTCCAACTTAGCTTATTATCTATTATTACACCAATGTATGTGAACTTTTCAACAAATTCAATTTTTTGGCAATTACATTTATTTATATTTATGTTAGTGTGCAGGCAAGTATGATTGTGAGCAAGGAGTTTAGGTACATAATTTGTCTTGTTGTGGCTGGAATGGATATGGATTGCTTTCGTTTTTTCAGCATTTATAATTAAACCACTATCATGAGACCATTTACACAATAATCTAAGTTTTCCTGAAGTTGTTTTTCGGCAATCTGAATATTTTTATTGTGTATAAGGAGACAGGTATCATCAGCGAACTGGTACACAGATCCAGTCTTAATGGCATTACACATATCGTTTACATAGAGTAAATACATAGTAGGTCCGATTATAGACCCTTGAGCCGTGCCCTTTTCAGTTCTTACCCCATCACTTAACTGGTTAGCGATTTTGACATAGGTATATCTGTTAGTGTGATAATCCATGAGCAGCTTTAGCAAGGGTCCCTGGATACCATTATTAGCTAGTTTTATCTTTAGTATATTATAATCTAACATATCAAATGCCTTGCTAAAGTCAATGAACACAATGAGTATGTGTTCTTTATTGTTCAGATGCTCGCTGATTTCAATAGTAAATATACATAATAATTGAGAGGTGCTACGGTTTTTTTGGAATCCACATACGTAGTCGGTCCCATAATGAATTGGCCTGATATAGTTCTACGCGACATTTCGATACATGTTATGTTGCATTGAATAGTACGGTTCTCAGATACTTTATAAACGAACACGCATGGACTTGACGAGCGTAGTTCAGTTTAGCAGTTTGTTTGAACAACAAGTGTCGCGTATTTTTTCAAAATGTCGAAAACCGAGTATCGAAGCGTCATAAAGTTTCTATTTAAAGAAGGCTTATCCCCCGCCCAAATTAAAGAACGATTAGATGGTGTGTATAAGGAGTGTTCTCCCTCTTATAGCACAGTAAAAAATTGGGTGAAAGAGTTTCGCCTCGGGCGAGAAACCGTCGAAGATATCGGCCATGACGGTCGACCGGTAGAAGTGCTCACTCCCGATACTATTGCTCAAATCGAAGAAGAGGTTTTGAGTGACCGCCGTTTGAAGATTAGAGAAATTGCAGCTAGACTTGGGCTCTCTAAAAGTACCGTCCATCGTGCAATCGATGAACATCTTCATATGAAAAAAGTCAGTGCAAGATGGGTCCCGAAACTTCTGTCAGCTGTGCAGAGACGGGAGCGAGTTCGCTGTGCTGCCGAGTTTTTAGATCTTTGTGGAGAAAACCCAAAGAACGTGATCGAGAGACTAGTGACTGGTGATGAAACTATGGTGTTATATTATGATCCAGAAAGCAAGCGCGAGTCAATGGAATGGCGTTATAAGGGTGAAAAGCCGCCTAGAAAGGCAAAGGTGCAACAATCTACCAAAAAAATCATGTGCACAATCTTTTGGGATTTTCAAGGTATTTTGATGGTTGATTTTAAAGAGCGCAATACAGTCGTAAACGGCGAATATTATGCTTCATTAATATATAAACTGCGAGATATTATAAAGGAGAAGCGCAGAGGCAAACTGAGTAAAGGCGTCCTGTTGCTTCACGACAACGCCCCCGTGCACACCGCCGGTGTTTCGAAGGATGCAGTGCGTCAATGCGGGTTCACGGAGCTGGACCATCCACCTTATAGTCCAGACATGGCTCCGTCCGACTATTACTTATTCCCAAATTTAAAGCGGGACTTAAGGGGAAGAAAATTTTCAAGCGATGAAGAGTTGCAGGCGGCCGTCTTCAGTCATTTTGAAGACAAAGATTGCGATTATTTTTAAAAAGGATTAGAAATGTTATTTCACCGATGTCAGAAGTGTGTCAGTATTGATGGAGACTATATTGAAAAATAAAAATGATTGCATTTAATTTTCTTTTTTATTTCATAGTTAGGCCAATTCATTATGGGACCGACTACGTACATATACATACATATATACTTTTAAATACATACATATATAAATAAAATTACATCAAGTATACAGAGCAAAATATACAAAATTGTAGTAAAAAAGTATTTCAATATATTCGGTCAAAAAGAAATGGTGAGTCGATTCCTGATAACATGTTCCTGGGAACCCGCAAGTGTTCTTCCGGACCTGAAATTGCTGAATTATTCAATGAATTCTTTAAGTCTGTATTTGAACCTTCCGTCACTAATATTACTAATATGCAACATTGCCAGACCAATACGCGATTAAATATAGGCACGATTTTGATAGAGGCTGATCTAGTCTTAAAATTCTTACAAAATCTGGACGTCAACAAGGGTTCTGGACCCGATTGCCTACATCCCCTGTTTTTGCGTAATTGTGCTGAATCAATTTACATCCCTCTTTCATTTATTTATAACTACTCCCTTTTAACTTCAAAATTCCCATCCGAATGGAAGCGCTCTTATATTGTACCGGTTTTTAAATCTGGCAACAAACATAATATTGAACAATATCGTCCTATTTCGAAGCTGTCCATTTTGTCTAAACTTTTTGAGAAATTAGTGCTTCACACTCTTTCGCCTCTAGTTTATCCTATAGTTATTGAAAACCAACATGGCTTTATACCTAGAAAATCTACTGAAACTAATTTATGTGAATTCACTGATATTATTTTAACAGCAATGGACAAAGGCTTCCAGGTAGATGCAGTTTACACTGATTACTCGAAGGCGTTTGATAAAATTTCCCATGCTATCTTAATAAATAAACTTGAAAACGTAGGAATCCATGGAGATCTTTTACGCTGGATTACTTCCTACCTAGAAAAAAGATGTCAAGCTGTTTCTATTAAAGGATACGTATCTTCTTTTGTTCCTATCACCTCAGGGGTACCACAAGGGTCCCATTTGGGTCCTTTTCTTTTTAACTTATTCGTTAACGATGTTATAGAAATATTTAACTCATCTAACCTACTTATCTATGCTGATGACAAGAAAATTTTTAAATTGGTAAAGACCAGTAATGATTGTATAGCTTTGCAAAATGATCTAAATTGTTTTTACTCTTATTGCCAAAAGAATGCCTTATTTCTTAATGTTGAAAAATGTAACGTTATAACTTATACTAGGAAGTCACGTCCTATTAAATTTAATTATAAATTGAATAACTACTCTATTAAAAGAGTGACTCAAATTAAGGACCTTGGGGTTATCTTAGATCATAAACTTTTGTTCGACAAGCATATTGACTACATAACTGGAAAGGCCTATAGAATGCTTGGCTTCATAATAAGGAACTGCCGTGTCTTTAACAATATATTAACTTATAAGACTCTTTATAACTCCTATGTCCGGAGTATTTTGGAGTACGCGAGCACTGTTTGGAACCCACAGTACTCTATTCATATTAATAAGATTGAGCGTATTCAAAATAAATTTATCAAATACGTGTCCTTTAGATCTAAAAACTTTAACAATGATTTTGATACCCTTATTAATAGGCGTGAGAAGAGAGACGCTGTCTTTCTCTTTAAAATATTAAGATCTCACATGGATTCTCCTTATCTTCTTTCTCGTATATTCTTGAGGTGTCCTTCAAAGCAAACCAGATCTAAAATACTTTTTTCTATTCCTTTTTCACGGACAAATTACTCAAAAAATTGTTTTCTAAGACGTGCATGTGATCTTTATAATAAGAGATTCTGTGATCTTGACTTATTTCATCTCAGTCTCGGTAAATTTAAATATCTTCTTAACAATTCTTATAACAATGTTTAAAATAACAAATGTAGCACTTTGTAACTCCTTTCATGTAATTACTTTCATTTAGTTCATGTGATTTATCAGTAAAATAATATTAAGGTTTATTAACTGCCCTCTGGCTCTGTGTAATACACAAATTATCAACTTTGTAAGATTAGCCTATCTGTGGAAACTCTGTTGGTTAAGCATCTAGCTATAAGTTAAAGTTTATAAATAGATTTTGATCCTGTATGTTTCCCAAATAAATAAAATAAAAAAATAAAAAATAAAATAAAATAATACCCCAGACTCGGAGCAAACAAGTCTCTCATCACAGAAAAGTTTGCCCTGTGTGGGGATCGAACCCACGACTCTTGGATCAGAGGTCAGGATCGCTTACCACTTAGCCACCGAGTGAGTCGAACTGAAAAAAATAATTGTAGGTCGGATTTTTTATACAATATTTTTCCTGTATTCTATACTTCATTCAAATTTCAAAAGTACTTTTTTAACAATCTGTAATACAATACAGATTTTGTGTCGTGCAGTTTCTATACGTTTTAAATAAATAAATAAAATAAATAACCATTTATTTCAGGTCAGTGACCCATAAAATTGTTAGTAGAAACAAAAATACTTAAAGCTATGTTAGTATACAGAAACAAATAGAAAACATATAGGATTACAGGCAGATAATTATTTAATAAGCCCAATGGATCGCTCCATCCAGTGGTTCTGGATGGGACAGTCCACCCGGCCAGCTATCATCCTCAGGATGCTGTTGCTGCTGCCCCGGAGTCTGAGCAGCAACGAGGAGGCTTTTCTGCGCATGACTGCATAAAAATCCGCAGTGCGCGCCTCCGCAAACATCCCCGATGCGCTGCAGAACCGTGGCAACCTCAACAGCATCCTGAAGGCATTGTTATACTGTACACGCAGGACGTTGTAGGCCCGTTGCATAACAGTATGTCAAACCGCTATCGCATCATTGTTCTATGTGTCTTTTGTAAGTCCCACGCCCTATTTCTCCCTTATTTTATATATTTTTTTATTTAAATTGAACTATTTTTTGATTATTCATTGTACAGTAATCCTTTTATATATTTTTATCTATTTGTATTACTAACCATTACGGACCATTAAGCTTAGCCAAAATAAATATTTTAAATTGGAATTTAGATTTATACCCACGATGCTTAATTCTCCAGGTGTTCAGGTTCCCTTGTAACCGTTAGCATGAACTCTAATGAAATAGTTTTCAAATACACAATTTTATTTGACTTGACCGATATAATTGGCCTGATAATAAAACCAATTTTAAAAACTTCAAAGAGTATTAAATCTTTGATGTTAACCCAAATTGTTTCAAATAAATAATATTAAAGTTAATACTGTCAAATAACATTGTTTGTTCTCCGTTTCTACTCATGAAGAAAATCGGCAATTCTCAGTTTTTAATAAAAAGCAGTCAGTGTGAATACACGTTCGTGTCGTGTCTGATCATCGGAGAAAAGGTCTAAATGGGAGCAAACCTTTGAAGACAGTTAGCCAATCGTAAAGATCTCAACCGTTTGGGTCCAAAGGTGGAGCAAATTGTTAGGTACCTGTATTCCACAATAAAAGTAATAACTAATGCTCTGAGTCTGATATATATACACGTATACATACATATATAGATATAATACACCCATATCTATATATATATATATATATATATATGTATTTAAATGTATATGTGTATGTATATCAGTCTCTGGTTCACAAAGCACAGGGAATCCTAGTTTGGGACCAGATGACCGTGTGTGATTTGTCTCGAATATTATTATTATTTCGGAATATAAAATTGGGCTACTCTGCACACTTGGCGCTAGGTTATTATTATTATTATTATAATGACCTGTGTGAAATATCAGAATATTAATTTAAGTAACAATTGAAACACTGTATAAGTTCGCGAGGATCACGGACAAAAAAGAGTTGGAAATTGTTTTGCGCTAAGAGATTCTTTTATCTTGGATTTGTTTCTTACAGTAAAATATGGCATTCTTGTGCATATATGAAACTATATTAAGTACCTAAGTAACTTACGTACTTCATCTGAAACACCTTTCGACATTTATTTTTCGTTTAACATCATTAAAATTCGATATACCCACTCTTTCAACACTTTTACAACGTACACGTATAATAGAAAATCCTTTTTCCAGAAAACATCATCTTGATTTTGATCTTTTTAATAATGTGCCATTCAATTTCAATTTTAGTTTTATTAAACAAAACCTGTCGTATAACCATCACCCGATATAGACGAATCAATAGATACCTCAGTTCATTAAAACCTATCTGTCCGTTGAGATGCTTCGAGGGTATATAAAAATCCCACATACATACATATTATTACTAATTTTAAAAAATAATCCTGTCTTTTTTGTCACGCAGACGGATAAAAATACTTTTTGTAGAAACACCTTAAAATAATATAAAGTGACAAGAATAAGTTACTTTTATATTATGCCACCTTTAATACAAAGTAAATTCCCTTGATGTTTTATTATTGGAATACCTCGAAGGTTTGTTGTATTAAAATAACGAGTATATTTTACTCTGAAACCAATTTGGCTCTAAGTGACACTCAGAAATATATACCCGCCATCGCCATGCAAACGAGAGTTACGTAGGTACTTAAGTGGACTGCCAATATTTGTGAAGTAAAGGAAATGAAGTCGTGATATAGCTTATTCCATAACTAGCTTCCGCCCGCGGCTTCGTCTGCGTAAACTTCAGAATTGGGTTTCAGAGAGAAATAAAATGCTTAACATTTTAGAGAGAAATAAAATGCTTAACAGCAGGGCAGCGCCATCTAGTGGCGAAGTAAAAATTTCAGTTTTAGCCATTTCTCCGTGAACCCTCGAGTTTTCTGGGATAAAAAGTATCCTGTGTGTAAGCCGAGTACTTTATCTATCTATCTACCAAATTTCATTTAAATCTAATCAGTAGTTTAGGCGTGAAAGCGGAACAAACAAACAAATAAACAAACAAACATCTATACTTTCGCATTTATATTATTAGTGAGAAGAGATGAGATGACTGTAAGTAAAGCGTGGTAGCTTAGGCCTAAGTACATTTGGAAATCCGTTTCTCATGTCGTGAAGTTTGATTATAAAAAAAATCTAATCTAAATAGTCACAACAGATTGCTAACCTTAATACTGAGATTATATCTCAAATGTTGCCATAAAATCGGACGGCGGGCGCTGTAGTTTCAGGTCGATTTAAACTAGATGGCGCTATTAAATAAGCAGTTTTTTTTTGTTTAAGTCGAAACTGTGTAACAGATACCGTCGGTAATGTATTGAAAAATGTATCGAGGAATACAAAGAAAGGTTTTTTTTTTATAGATAATAAATATCGACCGTGTTAAATTTTGTATTATTATCGTATCGTATTTTGTAGTAGTATCCGTGTTCGTGTAGACTGTATTGAAAATTGAATTATTAAAGGTTTCGACGGGTTGTTTACATCCAAAGTCTACGTGGATAAAATTACGGTTGGTCCACCAGTACCTGTAACACAAATCTAATTTAGAAAACAAAGTAATCGTTCGAGCGAATGCTGATAATTTTATTTTAATATTTGTATGATGAAGCAAATTCTCAGTTGGATTATGTACTAATCTGGATTATGATTGATTAATACATGTACGCAAGCTTTTACCCCTTCTGGAGTTAAAGAGGCAGGGGAGGCCACTTTTCAGAAAAAACTACTTCTGCACCTCTTCGCATCAATATAGGTACCTAAATGAGGTTTAATAAAAACAACGTAAACATTTAAACTTTTACTCATAGGTGACACGATATTGGCAAAAAATATTATAAGGGAACTGACACTTCCACACGAAAAGAAGAAGAGGTACTTAACTATTATGAATCCTTAGTTCATTAACGAAAAAATAATAAGGGGATGAAGTATATACAGGGTGTAACAGAAGTGTGTGACAATACTTCAAGGGTGGCTTTTACCCATCAAACTAAACAACTTTTGTTCTACAACTTTGTTGAAATTGCAAAATTTTTTTTGGACTTTTCATACAAATCGATCAGCTGGCGAACCAAGTTTGTATGAAAAGTCTAAAAATTTTTTTGCTATTTCAACAAAGTTGTAGAACAAAAGTTGTTCAGTTTGATGGGTAAAAGCCAACCTTGAAGTATTGTCACACACTTCTGTTACACCCTGTATATTTTTTATAACTGAATTGTAGAACAAAAGTTGTTCAGTTTGATGGGTAAAAGCCAACCTTGAAGTATTGTCACACACTTCTGTTACACCCTGTATATTTTTTATAACTGAACATTGGTTTCAGCTGAATTTTGAAACCTTATTTAGTTCTTCAACCTTTCTTTAAAGTTTAGTTCTACAAATGTTTTCTTTTTCCAACAGCGTGAAGACAGAAGCTACGTCAAACGGGGCGCTGTCACGGCTATACATTGCTAATGCTAATCGCAATGACTCTGGGAACTACACGTGCTCTTTAGCGGACGTTGCCACGTCAGCAGTTTCTGTCCACGTACTAAGAGGTTTGTACTTCATCGTCATCATTACCTTCGTCAATATCATCAGCATCATCATGGTCGAAATCATCATTACTTTCGTCAACATCATCAGCATCATCAGCATCATCATCTTTCGTTGAGCTTCAGTTACTGTGGTCTATAGTCAAATGTAACTGACTTCTGCAAATTTTAATATGTTCAGTTAAATTTATTCGAATTTCATAAACAATTTTATATCATCTGATTACTTATTGCCATGAAAGTATATATCATTCCTCTCTATCTCTTTTGCGTGCTCTTATAACTCTCTTCACCATTTTATTGGTTCGCAAAAACTCCTTAATTTTCTTAGTATTACTGAAGACGATTCACCTATCTAACAAGTACATAGAAGTTTCAGTACTTTATTACTATAAAATAATTAAAATCTACTTGGCTCGTGAAATGAGCTTTTATTGTTTCAGGAGTTGTTAATGGTAAATTTTAATCACAAGCTTCTCTGCCTATCAAACTTAGCTATTTGCCCCAAAGAATTCATGATAATTTTGGACTTAATAATGTTTAGTAGAAGTCTGGCTTAGTTATAAATATAAAAGACTATGCATAATTTGAACAAGATTATCTGTTAAGACCTAAAGAACAAAACTTAACTCTTTCATCCCATAGAATTTAAATATTCATTCGCAAAAACCAATTTCAGTGAGAGCGTTATACAAACACCATTTTCTTTGCAGGGGAAAATCCTCTTGCGATGCAGCGTGGGAGCTCATCGAGGGTTTCGCATCCAATGCTCGCTCTGTTCGTTGCCATCACCAGCTGACGTTTGGCCGGCGCGTTGCTAACGCGCAATGCACTGTAAATAAGTGTTAACAACCGCATCGAGAATCGCTAGTATACTTTCGTGGTGGATTGAGAGTTGTTTGAAGATTACTGTTAATCTACGTTTCTTCATATAAGCAGAGTTTTTGCGTCGTTTAGATGCCATCTAGCTGTCAAAGTTCCTGTTTGTTTATGATCATTTTTTAGGATTAATTTATTTATTGTTATCTTTTTCAAAAACGAGTCTTAAATCATGAAATATGGAAGGAAGAAGACTTTTACTGAGATAACCCGTGCAGAATTCATCTCGCTCAATGTAAGAATATTGAAATACTCTTTTTTATTCTCAATAATTTGCGCTACATGACTTTTCAGAAAGAAAAACTTTAACTAGGTCAGATATTGCTGCAAAGTTATTCTGAAGTTTTTTAACTCTAGATCCAAACTCTTTATTTTAGACGTTTCTATGATCGGAATTTGAAAATTCCAGTTTCAAATTCTTTTTGAAAAGTCATGTAGCGCAAATTATTGAGAATAAAAATAGTATTTCAATATTCTTACATGATCAAGACACGGATAAAAACACTGAAATAAGTAATAGACTTTTTTAGTACAAAAAAAACAGTTATTGAATATGCATTAAATATTTTTGGAAAACTATCTACAAAGATTTGATTTGATTTTTTTATGGCGGAAATGAAAATATTATCCAGAATCGAGTCAAACTGTGAAAACTTTTATTTATTCCAACATTTTCGAAAAAATACTTTGCCAAAAAAAAATTACGACTTTACTTCTATATGAAAAGTCCAAAAAATTCTGGTGAAACGATGCTAAAAGCTTGCCGATTGTGAATGTAATTTACAAAGTATGACCGCATAGTTTACTTATTGTTAATAAAAAATCATATCCAATTTTTTTTTTCGGAAATTCGATAGAATACCTCTCTGTTCACCACAATACTTATGAAAATTATAATAAAAAATTCGAAATCACTGTGTAAACCTCAATTTTTGATATGAATAATAATAATAATTTAGTCAATCTAGCTATTATTAAGTTATGTAAAATATGTAATTTCAAATTCAACAATTGTTAATCAAAACATATTTCGGTTTAGGAGTTTTTTGTGTTGGCTTAAGAAATTAACTTTTCCATATTATTTTTTTATACGTACAGTGAAGTTAAAATATATTAACAAGACACTTACAGTAATAATTTTGTGCAAATTTTATCAAATTGATGCAAAAAAATTCAAGACGTTGTTTCATTATTCTTTGTTCCTTTTTGCATTTGCCTCAAACACAATATTGTTTTGACTGAATACTCAAATCTCGAATGTTCTACGATGAATATACCTAACTTATTAACGAAATGTAAAGATTAAATTAAATTTGTCGTTTCTAATGTAAATAATCTTGTAGATAGAACTCAATAATATTATATGTATTTATTGTATACCTACCTTAATTAAAAATACGCATTAAACGCACTTAACATTTACATTTAATTGAAATCTTAGACAGTTATGTTAAACTCAGGACTCATAATTAAAGCAGAACAAGAAACCTTAACTTATTAAAAATAATTGATAAAAAGTTAAAAAAATATATAATAAATCAAATGATTAATTTTGTTATTTTTTATTGGAAGTCATATTGAGTACCAGATTTGCTTTAGTTGTGAATTTAAGTGACTTCAATAAAGCATAGTTTTGTAGTCGGCCCGTTAAGAAACGATTTTCTCGAAAACTAGTGGATGGATTTTAAGTTTTTTTGTTTTGTTTTGAAAACCTAGCTTAGCTATTATAGTTTCGTTACTGTATAGGTTGAAAAATGTCCTTCAATGAAACCGCAGCCACTACAGTATATGTATGACCCTAGTGAAGCCATTAAAAAATTTAAACTCGTGAATTCCTGTGAAAAGTTTGTTTTTATTTTTAACCTGTTAGGTTTCTTGGAAAAAAGACAAAATTATCCACTTTCATGAGTAGATCTAATGTTCGAAAGATTTCTTATATTTTTTTAATTTTGCATATTTTTTGTGTCAACACTAAAATTATCTTATTATTGTTATTAATTTCTTTTTAATTTATCTATATGGCCTAATTGATTGCTGGAAATGTATTAAAAAAAACAAATGCATGTTGTTTGTTTAATAAGATGAAAATAAACATTGAAACTCAAGACTTAAGATTTTTATTTATGATCCTTGAAAATCAGTTCATCTGTTATTGCGGCCAAAAGTTTAATCAATCAAAAGCTTTTGCGAATGATTGTACCTCTACAAAAGATTACCTCAAATATATACCTATGATAGACCAAACAGAAATTGTGATTAAATTAAAATTGCACACCAAAAAGTAAAGATACCAAAATGTTGTTGCAATACTAGTTATATTTGAAAAGAAAATTCAAGAGAAGTCACTTTTAAATATTAAATGGTTGAAATGCATTTTAAAAAATATTCCTTTCTGACCAACCAAACAGTTGTACCGTTAGGAAAGAAAAATAGTTGATCCGGTTTAGTTGATCGGTTTAGTTGGTCAGAGTGGAAAGACCGTGGTTCAAACCGTGGGAAACCGTGGGAAGTCGGCAACGCACTTGTGACTCCTCTGGTGTTGCGGGTGTCTATGGGCGGCGGTAATCGCTTACCATCAGGTGATCCGTCTGCTCGTTTGCCACCTATCACATAAAAAAGACGGTTCTGTTCGCGTAGATATCGTTTTTATAACTGTATTGTTGAGGGTGCAAAGTGTGCCAGCAGGAAGCGGCTCCTGAATACGTAAATAAGTTTTTCAGGGAAAACACTGTCCTAAAATTTTCCCCGCCTCTATATCTTGAGTAATTATAGCAATAAGTAACGTTGCTTTATAAAGTTGCTTTATTCTTAAGATTTCTGCTCTGATTCCCGAGAGAATCTGATATTTTCAGCATAAAATGTGGCCTATCTCTGTGCAAAAAATATGTCTTCCCGTTGCACCATTGCGCCATAAAAGAAGAACAAACAAACGTACTTTCGCATTTAGAATATTAGTGACGATGTTAGTTCGTTCGTTAACAACCCACATCGTTCCCACTGTGGGGCACAGATCTCTTCCTAGCCATAAGGAAAGTTAGGCTTTACTCCACTCATGGGTCCAAGTCTGGATTGGTGGAGGTTGTGGGGCTAGTGGCCAACCCCAGTGTCAGAAGTTTTCAAGCCACCTTAAGGCCTCTGACAAGGATGTAAGGATAATTGTAACGTCAGCACTATACACTAGTGTAGGTAACTCTTTTTTTCCACAATTGGTAAGCCCTTGGCATCATCTCACGTGGTAGAAAGTGATGATGATGCCGAAGATGGAAGCGAGCTTACCAAGATTCCCCAACGCAATGGGGAACTGGCTATCTTATCTCCATGCCGGAACACATCAATGCTATTAGCATTGATGTTTAACGGCAAGACTTAGATAAGATGGTGGTAGCTAGCCAGGCGGGCTCAAAAAATGCCCTACCACCAACCAAACCAAACCGAAACCTACAAGGTTGGACTCCGCTGGGAATCGAACCTGCGACGTCCTTATGTGAAGCAAGCAGACTATTCGTTGGACCACGAAGGTAGTTGAATGTAGAATGGTGGTGATAAATAGTTCTATTTTTACCTTTTTATTGTTAACAACCCATATCGTCCCCACTGCAGGGGCACGGGTCTCTTCCCATTACTCGGGAATAGTCCAAACAAGAGGGGATTGGTGGAGGCTATGGGGCTAGGGCGAGCCCAAGTGTAGAAGGTTTCAAGTCGCCTATAAGGCCTCCGACATGGCTTAACGACTGCCATCTAATGATAGCAGCCGGCACCATCGGCTTAGCGTGCCTTGCGAAGCACGAAAACGGTCGAGGTAAAGGCCACTAACAGTCAAACCCATCCAGGTTATGACCGTGTCTGTAGTGAGTTAGCCTGCGAGACGACGCGACCACTCAAGCCGCACTGAGCCACGACCGCTTTATTAAAAGACAATAAATACACATTAAAATTTAACCAACCGTTTATTGGATTTTGCAGAACTGGAACATTAATTTATAGGTCAACTCTGAAATTTGATTATTACGAATAAATATTGCGTGTTGGTATTACATAAATTTAAATGACAACGTAAATTGGTGTTGAATTCGCAGTTACTAACGTATTTTTATACTAGAGTCATATTGATGTCATGTGGCAGGGTATTTTAGAAAGCAGACTTTTGGTAAAATAACTAGCTTCTTTAAGGCGCTAAGTATAGCCAAATCGTAATATTCAATTCAAATTCTTGAAATAATGGTTAAAGCTATCACCATGGAAAAAATATATAACATACTTCAAACAATGAAAAACAAATTGTATTGAACAGAATCATAAAAATCACAAAAACTTTGATGAAAAAAAATATCCTGTAGACCCTGTATTTTGCATTAATTGCAAATTCTCTCGGAAACACAATATTTGTTTATGTTGAAACCAACACACAAAAATCGGCCATTTTAATACCTTCAATTTATCTTGAACGGATTTTTTTTAACTTATTTGAAAGCCAAGAAAAGTAATAAAAACATCGTAATCTCGAGAATTTTGCGTTCGGCCTTGACGTAACCGCCACGATGTTACCCACACTGATCTGAACTTAAAATGAGTAGAGCGTTACGGTCGATATTATATTGTCATGCATCAACCTACTCAGATTGAGTGTACTTCGCGCCTTAAGTACGAATGGTTTACAATTGGCGCTATTTTCTTAAGCAATGTATCGATTTTAAAGGGATTTCTGTATCGATCTCAGTATAATCTTGAGCCCAATCTAATGTTGAAATGGCAGATAAAGAAAAATGTAGGATGACCACATTTAATTAAGGGTTCCAACCCAACAAAAAACAATTTCCTAAAAGATATGATAAATATACATATTATTCTTTATTGCATACCAAAATTATTATAAACGATTAATGAAAAAATGTAAAGGGTACATAATTGATATGCAGAATCGGCTTTAAGCGATTTCTTCTAGGCAATCTTACAAACTTTTAAATCAAATGTCTTGATAATCTTATATGTAAATAATATATCATGAAACCTTTATGAGAAGAGTCTTTGTTATGAAGTAAAAAAGTAAATTTATATTTAAGAAACTTACTTTCTTGCTTGAATTTAAACTAGTATCCGGATTACGCACATTTTTGAACTAAGTATTCACTGTGGGAAAAGTCCAAAAAGCTCCAAAAAATGCGTTTATACCTAGTATAAGCTGGTTAAAACTACGCGCAACTCGTAGAAGTTGGCTAATCCTAGATGTATCCTATGTTTTATTTGACTGTGGCGCAGTGGTTAGCGATCCTGACCACTGATCCAAGAGTCGTGGGTTCGATCCCGACCAGGGCAAACATTTCTGTGACGAGCAGATTTGTTTACTCTGTGTCTGGGTGTATTATATCTATATATGTATGTATTTAAAATGTATATATATGTGTATGTATATCAGTCTCTGGTTTCCAAGGTACAGGGAATCCTAGTTTGGGGCCAGATGACCGTGTGTGATTTGTCCCGCAATATTCTATATTCAATTTGTACATAATTATATGTTACCAGTAAAAAAGTCACGAATTAAGTATGAGTTTCTTTGGGAAAGTTGATCAGATTCATATGAAAATCCCCAGTTTGAGCCTTGGCAAATATTTAAGAACAACTTACTTTATCATCGGTAACCTTTGTCGTGTGTCACAAATTTAGTTAGTACGTAATATATTTGTTTGAAGCTGTGAAAGTGTTAATAGCTATTGTGATGTAAGTTATATTATTATGATTATGAAGTCTCAGAGTAATATAAAATAGTCTATCGCGAAGCAATGTATAAACCAGATGACTGATATAAACTGCAACCTTTATTGGTGGGCAATAAAGAATATTTATCTAATCCATATACCAATACTTCCCTTTAGAGGCAAACGGGTAAAAAATATCAAAGTATAATACCTACGCGTATTTTAAATTCCCTAAATTACTTAAAGAATGATGGATCGGGTAATAAATTCTGCTACTTATAGCAAAGCTTTCTAGTAATGTAAGTATAAGTATGTGCGAATGCGAGTTCAGATCGAACCGTTTTGAATAAAGCTCTTCTATTATCTCAATAAACAGATTGGTACAGAGCCGTAGCGAGGCTGGGTCCTTAAACATTAAAAAAAAAATGGTATAGCATATTTTTTGAATTTCCATACATACTTAGCTTTCAAGCTGATCGATTTGTAGATATAATGTTTTTGTAATTTCAAAAAAAAATTGAAGGAATATTGTTCAGTTTCATAAAGCGAATCATTAATTAAGATGTTAGCAGGCCTTCGGGGTCCTGTGCGGCTCGCATCCAACGGCTTCCCGCAACCTTCACCAGGTCGTCGGTTCACCGAGTCGGAGGCCTGCCCACAATGCGTCTTCCGGTGCGCGGTCGCCACTCGAGAACTTTACTGCCCCAACAGCCATCTGTTTTACGAGCTATGTGCCCCGCCCACTGCCACTTAATGTAGGTATCTAATACTACATACATACTGACTGATTGACTGACTGAAAATGCATAGCCTAAAGCATTAGACAGACTCTTGAAAATTGGAACTCAACAATATGCTCATAGAATTGAAAGTTGGACTTACCCTTTAGTAAGTTGACCGTCCATGTCAGAGGCCTTATATAGATAATCGGGTTGGAAAACTTGTAACACTGGGTTTTGACAAGAGCCTCACAACCCCCACCAATCCAGACTTAGCCCCCGTGTGTGGAGTATTAACTAAAGTTCCTAAGAGATCATTGCCCCAGCAATGGGGATAATGTGGGTTCATAACTAATTGTAAACTGTATGTATTTCACGCAGGTAAATATATCTGGGTTAATCGTGTACTAAAGTTATAATTAAATAACCCCCCAATTCAGTTATTTCTTGATACACCCCTGAAAAAACAGGATATGTTTAAACGGAGAATAATGATGGATATTTTCGTAAGCTTTCGTGGATAATATATGTCTGAAGACAATTGATGCGAAATATAATAGCTATTTGTGTTCCTATCATTGAATGTTGAATAATGTTATGAATGAATTATTCAGTATGGTGAAAAATGATAAAATCAAAGATATATGATAACAAACAGACAAACAAATAAAATAAATTAATTAAAATAGAAATGGTCTAGAAATATACGAAGAAGTGAAAACAGTTACAGAATTGTATCCCAGAGACTAAGATTAATGTTTTATTTATGTTTATATATTTTGTATATACATATATCCATTATTCACATTTAAGTTTAATTTATATTGATAAGTTTCTTTCTTTTAGTATGTAACTTTTGCTCTACCTATTTTTCCTGTTTTCTTTTCCGGACACCTGGTTGTCTGGAAGAAATCGCTTTTAGCGATCAGACCGCCCAAATTGTACCACTGTTATTTTAATATTGTGTCTTTTGTTGTTTTATATATTATTATTTTTTTGTGTGTACAATAAAGAGTATATCAATCAATCAATCAATCAATCAATCAATCAATCAATTAATTTATAAAATTCTCTCTCTAAATTAATTAAAATAGAAATGGTCTAGAAATATACAAAGAAGTGAAAACAGATAATAAAACAGTTACAGAATTGTATCCCAGAGACGGCAAAAAAAACAGGGGGAGACAAAAAATATGATGTGAGACGAAAAACTCGCACAACCAAACTGTGGAATGAATCGTCGCCTGCGGTATTTCCGGACCAATACGACATTCAAACCTTCAAGAAAAGAGCGTACTCCCAAATTAAAGGCCGGCAACGCACTTGTGACTCCTCTGGTGTTGTGGGTGTCTATGAGCAGCGGTAATCGCTTACCATAAGGTGATCCGTCTGCTCGTTTGCCACCTCTGCCATAAAAAACATCCTTTTCTTATTATTGCTTATCTCAGCTTCGAATCACAGCTTCCATCACAAAAATAACGTTGAAGCTATTCTATAATGGTTATAATTGTAAAATTAACTCAACAGACGTGTACAGAGTCCCGGCAACCAACTAATCACTTCTTTTTTCATTTATTTAAAAATACAAAGATACCAATGAATGAAGTGGAGTGGATAGGCTGGTATCGGGGTCGTCCCACCGCTTGATTGTCCGCGCCATTGCTCTCGTCTTTCCATTGTTTCTCCTTCCATTTCAAGATAGCGGTATGCGGTATGGAACCAGCCAGAACGTAAAATCAAACTCGAAATGCTTTTTAATAAAGTCGTTCATTTTGATATTAGCGTGAATTTCGAATTTTCCAAGGAGTTTTGTGATTTATGGCTGAAAATCTGCGTATAGGTTTCGAGATTTGATTGTAAAGGCATATTTACAAGTATTTTCGGGAAAATTTTCGCAAGCGCCATTTTGTATTTTTAAAGGCGAAAGATTTTTGTAATGTTTTAAATATTAGTGGTATATTTTTTGGTATTTTTATGGCATAATTATAATAAATAGTATAACTATAAATTACTTATAATATTATAAGTCTAAAGCGATGGTCTAAAGTTACCTGATCTACCTTAAAAATAATAATTTATATCATGTATTTTGGCACTTACGACGTTTTTCTCTCGACGTTTTTCGCTCTATATATACAAATGTATGTAAGATGACAGCTCTAATCTGTACTGAAAAGACTACTCCAAGGATAAAGTCGAACAACTCAAAAAACATTCGACTTTTTTTTACCCTCAATTGATAAGCCCTTGGCATCATCTCACCAAACTGATTGACTGATTTTTACCAAACGTAACTTTTTATTCACAAACCTAACACTTACACAACCTACACATCTGTTCACTAGTTGTGTATGATGGTCGCGTTGCACACGTCCGTAGGGGTAAATCTTAAATGCCCCACACGTGGCCAAGGGTGATAATAAGTGCAACAACAGGCAACCGCCGCCTGTGCCTTGTGGATAGGACGGTTAAATTGTGCCACACGATAAGAGAGAGATTCACAAATAATTTCTTGTCAAACAGAAAACCTTAGGTAATTTTATTAATTAAGATTAATTTATAAAATTCTCAGTTAAAAACGTTGAGAAGAGACCTTTTGAGAGACTTTCATTTTAATAATCACTTTGCATTTTATTATCGTTTTTATGAAGTAGTAGGTTAATTAAAACGGGGTATGATCCCAGCTAGGTTATTAATGTAATAAGCTCACCTATATTTTCCTTAGTCTCAGAAACTAAGGATATCCAGTCCTAATTTAATTATAAAGAAATTGAAATCGCGCAACGCAACTGTGCTTTCTGCTCATGGAACTAAACAACTTTCTCTAAGAAACCAATTCAATCGGAGCAATAAAATAAAATTTTGTCTCTTCATACAAATCGATGACCTTGGTAGCCAACTTCCTATGGAAAGTCCAAATTTTTTTTGCTACGATTAAATTGGTTCTTTAGAGAAAGTTGCTCAGTTCCAGCTTGAGCAGAAACAGAAACCACAGTTAAAATTTGTTTCACGATTTCAATTTCACCTGTATTTTTCTTATACCAAGTCTCGGAGAATCTAATAATATGAGTATCCAGTTTAATAGAACCTTCAATATAGGAACCGTTCCGACGTAAAGATCGGGCGAAGTTTTTAGGTCGCAGTCATATCATCCATCTTCCAAATACATTGCAAGTCATCGGGTCTATTACTTTGTACAATTCTGTGACGGATTTTTTTTTCATTTCTCGATTTGACCAAAAGTTATATTGAGTTTTGAAAGTTGGACGCGAAAATCTTCTCAAAATTACTGAAGTTATTCATAATTAAGTAAAGAAAAGTTTGTATTTGATTTCAGGAAAACTGACTGTGTACTGATGATCAATATACATTAAAAGTTTGTCTCAAATCAAATCAAAAATACTAATTTGAAGTAGGTAGAATTGTACACTTTTCGAATGCCATTTTTTGTCTACCTAATATGTTCCTACCATTTGAAACTTGTATGCTACACAACGTTTTGTCTTTCCGAAGTAAAAAAAAAGAGCGACGGCTTCAAATAAACTCTCTCCAACACATATTTTAAAAAGAGCTCCCAATGTGGTATTCACTTGATTTTAGAGCATTGATAATTTACAAATCATAGATACAATACAGTTTTCCTCAGTGACCTTACCCAACACAAATTCTCATTGTAACTTAGTTATCCTACTTCAGGAAAGATACTATTACTTTTTCACCCTAAAAATCCCCTTCGCGAGACTTCATCCTAAATAATTAAGCACTTCTCAGAAGTTAAGTGGAGTTTACCCCGGTAAACTTGAAAGACCCTTTGGGAAATCGGACGTCCGTCAGACAAGGATGTAAAGATGTGTTATATTAAAAACACACTGGGTGGGAAAAGCCAAGGTATATAGTTTACGATTTACAATATTTCAAACACTTAACACTATTTGTTTGTTTGTTTGTAAACTCTTTATTGATAAAATGAAATATGTACAAAACTTTAACAGGAGTAATATACAATGGCGGACTATTTTTATGAGTATTTTATATACATTTAATCCCCCGAATCGGAATGTGTATATGCGTACCCGTGCATGCGCATTTGCAAAAGTAGGCATTTGCAAAATGTAAATGAAATAAATGGGGTAATCACCCAAATACATTTTATTAAATTATTAATAACATTTTTTAATAAGGATAATGATTTGCATCGTGAGGCCTCTTTCCCCCCTCCCTCCAACGATTTTCAATTACGACTTTCACCAGATCATCAGTCTATCTTGGCAGAACTATCTACACTACGTCTTCTGGTGCAAGCTCGCCACAATTTTTCTCCTGTAATAGAAATGTTCTACGAGGTGTGAGCCTAGACACTTCCATTTCATCACCATCATTAGCCGAAAGACGTCCACTGCTGGACAAAGGCCTCCCCCTAAGGATTTCCACATCGACCGGTCCTGTGCTGCCCGCATCCAGCGGCTTCCCTCAACCTTCATCAGGTCGTTGACTACCGAGTCGGAGGCTTGCCTACACAGCGTCGTCCGGTACGCGGTCGCCACTCGAGAACTTTAGCGCCCCAACGGCCATCTGTTCTACGAGCTATGTGCCCTGCTCACTGCCACTTAAGTTTAGCGATTCTGTGAGCTATGTCGCTTACTTTGGTTACGTCTATTTAGCGCGCTATATTGTCTTCATTACCGAGTAATTCAGCTGATCATATATTTTCTACTAGTCTTGTAGTAATTTCGGTCCAGGAAGCTTCCTTACAAAGACATCAATAGTTTAGTATCTTTGACTCCTGTCTCGAGGCATTGCAAAAACTGTCTGATCGGATTTTAATTTTAACTTGGCTTGGCCACATCCAAAACTTGACTTTCAAGTTACAAGGAGGGTTCAGAACTAGAAGTTCGATAGAGGGCTGATGAGGATTTTAATAAAGATCTGTGGTAAGAACAAACTAATATGAAAGCTAATTTAATCTTAGACAAATTATTGATTACCTTCGTGGAATAATAGCCAGTTTTGTATGAAAAATCTATGATAACATTTTTATGAGTTCGATTGGTATGATGGGTTCTTGAGAAAAGTTTCTATAATAAAAGTAATAAATTTACCAATTAAGGTAGATTTTTATGTACTTGTTAACTAACATGCACTATTAATCAAATCAAATAAATTACTCTTTATTGACTACAAACAAATACACATAATACGTAAAAAAAAGAAACAAGTAGTACAATCTGGGCGGCCTTATCGCTAAAAGCGATTTCTTCCAGATAACCGACCACAGCTACTACATCCACGCGAATGTGTAAATTTTTTTGCGTAGTTTGCGTTAAGAAAACGTCCTTAGATCTTACCTGCAGCGGTGTGAGGTCTTTTATTCAAACTTATAATTGTTAACAACCCATTACGTCCCCACTGCAGTGGCTATAACTCGGGAAGGTCAGGCCATACTCCACACACGGGGGCCGAGTCAGGATTGGTGGAGGTTGTGGGGCTAGTGGCCAACCCCAGTGTCAGAAGTTTTTCAAGCCGCCTATAAGGCCTCCGACATGGCTTAACGACTGCAATCTAGCGATAGCAGCCGGCACCAACGGCTTAACGTGCATTGCGAAGCACGGAAACGGTCGAGATACATAAATGCCACTAACAGTCAAACCCATCGAGGTTATGACCGTGTTTGTAGTCAGTCAACCTGCGTGATCGACGTGACCACGCAAGCCGCACTGAGCCACGACCGCTTCACTTTTACTTACAATTATTTAAAAAAAATACATTATTTTTAAGTCACAAAATATAGGAAAATTTTCTAAATCTGTTGGTTCATTTCAGCATAACACCTGACTACAATAGGCTCGACTGCTCGCGAGATGAGGATGCATACTGGTGCAGTGTCGCATTGCATCGAGTAAAAACTTGCTGGCAAATCTCCAAATGTGTATTGTAGCTTAGCTTGTGTAATCACCTGACTGTGATACTCTTTCCTGCAGACAAATACTTTTTGTAATTGTGCTTTTATCAACATTTTTATCACTGCCATGGCGTAGTGGGAAGTCCACTCGCTCAAATTGTGGTCATGGTTTCGATTCTCGGCGGTATCCATATTTCGTCACCTGAGTGCTTATTTGTCCAATCGACCATATTATCAAAAATTACTTTTAAATGCAGTTATCAAAATTTTAAATTTCCCGTCGATTGGTGTATGATTCTTATAATTCAGACCTTAAGAACATTACAAATATAATTACCTGTTAAAAACGCAATCTGTAAGTAATCATATAATTTACGTGATATAATAAGTAAAAACTTTGTTGTATAAAATGTTGGTTAAGGACATTGAACAAATAAGCACTCAGGTGACGATTTGTAGGATTTGGTTTGGTTAGTGGTAGCGCATTTTTCTGACTAGCTATTGTATTGTATTGTATTGTATTGTTTTATTTCAACCTTTAGGAACATAAAGTACACTAGGTTAGGTCCTAATATTAAATCAGTCTTAAAATAATATCCATATATCATAAGTATTGTGTTAAAAACGTTATAGGTAAAAACTACTTATTTAGGCCTTCTTATTAGATACAAGATTCAAACCTCCAAAAAATGAGCGTACTCCCAAATCAAAGGCCGGCAACGCACTTGTGACCAGGGTTCGGAAACCGGTTTTTTGAAAATACCGGTTTCGGTCATTGACCCCTATATCGAAATAATTTCGGTTAAGGTTTCGTTCAGGTTTCGGTTACCGGTATATTTAACCGGTTTAACCAAAACCGATATTTTTTCGTTCGAACGGAATTAACCGGTTAATTTGAAGAATATGCGACTTTGTAGGCATGTTTGCCGCGTGCAATCAATTGAAAGCGTGCAAGAAAGTGAGCAGAAGACTCGGGCAGTGGCACCCGCGCGACGCGCCTGTACTTGACTAAGTTTGGTTTTAACCGGTTAATTTAGTTCTTATTTCGGTTAGAAAACCGCTTCCTGATTAACCGATATTTTATTAAAATTTACCGGCTAAGCTGGAAACCGGTTTTAACCTGAACGGAATCGTTAACCGAAATTCGAACGAAATTAACCGGTATTTGTTAACCGGTTCCGAACCTTGCTTGTGACTCCTCTGGTGTTGCGGGTGTCTATGGGCGGCGGTAATCGCTTACCATCAGGTGATCCGTCTGCTCGTTTGCCACCTCTGCCATAAAAAAAAAAAAAGATAAGATAGCCTTTCCCGGTTGCGTCGAGGAATCTTAATAAGCCCGTTTATATCTTTCGGTATCACCACCATGCACCATCAAGTGAAATAACGCCAAGAACTATCGAAGGGTAATGTTGTAATGTTGTATTTTTGTGTGTCCAACAAAACACATAACATATTACATTTATTTCTTACGGTTTTTTTCATACATTCCATGCAGTGTGCTTTCAACCTGTATATTTTTGCAGAAATTTTTCATTCAGTAATTTCTTGACAATGATGTAATTTTGAGTTTTTTATTTTTTTTTGGAAAATAAATATCTAGGTATTCGTTCCATACTAAAATGTAAGGAGGAAAAATCGACGTTATCGTATCGTTACGGTGCGGTGGTTTCACCTGCGTAGATATCGAACTATGATTGACAGCTTTTCGATAGGAACCATGAATATTTCTGGGTTAAAATTAACTTAATTATTAACACAATGTTTAATCTATGTACCTACCAAATTTCATTCAAATTTCTACAGCAGTTTCGGCGTGAAAGCGGAACAAACAAATAAACATCCATACTTTCACATTTAAGAATTAAGGAGAAGTGAGAATTTTCTGCCTTTCGAAATTCATTCGCACGATTACCGTCGCAATTATGCAGGCTTAAAAAGTTTGCACATATTTTCAGTTAGAGCTTTAAGTCGACTTTTAAAGCCAAAAGTCCGCTAACACGAAAACATGCTAAGGGTCGCGTTACACAGCCATTAAGATATTAAAGCTGGCGTTCATTTGGAAAGTTAAGTGTAGGGCTGTCAAGGTGATTAAAATTCGAAATACCGATGATTTTTTTTTATTTATAACCTTAATACACAGAAATGCTAACATTATGTTACAATATTTTGTTAGTTAAAAAATTATACTTAATATGAATTAATATGAACGCTTACAAATTATTTGAATCATTACACATGCACGGTGTAGGCAAAAATTGGTGAAGAAACCCGTTAACTTAGCTTTTGTTCTACGAGTATGTCTATGCAGTGGTGAAATCACAAATCACAAAAAAACAACGCTCTCCATAGAAATTGGCAAATCGGTTTGATGTTTAACGTGAGAAGTTTAAAACTTTTTGCGATTTTAGCCAATTCGCAGGACAAAATTTGTTAATTATCATGAATAGAAACAGCAGTTAATGGATCCTATACCTCTTTGGTTAATTATAGCGAAACATTCTTTAGTTATTCGCCGAGTCATTCGTGTGAAAAGTTATATTTTTATAATAATATTATATGCTTCTTTTAAAAAAATAATTTAATGTTACTATCTTCAAATGCAAAAAATTGCCACGCAGTGGCCATGTCCGGTATTTTTTATTAAGAAAAATAAAGTATAATAAGTGTCTAAACTAACTCAACTAAATAAAACTAAGCTTAATTACATTCGGATAATACAAATTGCATATAATCATTAAAACTGCTTGCAGTGACAACCCTAGGTAAAAGCGTCCAGCTTGGTTCCGTAAAGTGTAGGATTGTATAGTAGCTCCATGATATTTTAGTCTAGGCTTAGCGCTAGGAAGAAAGGAAAATTTAGGTTAAAACTTTTCAAATGCTCTCTGCAACTACAGCTGTACCATAATCACATGAAAATTGCAGGAAAAAACAAAAATGAAATAAAAACAACTACAACTAGTACAGCGCCCCAGATTTCTGGCCCGAGGGTCGTGTGTTTGATTCCCACCCAGAGCAATTCTGGGCATTTCTGGGATGAGCATATTTGTTTGCTCTGTGTATTATATAAATATAAATATTCAACAGTAAAAAAACCTTTTAACATCTAAAATTTCACGCAAAAGTAAGAAGACACTTATTAAATCGTATATATGGAGTATTGCTTTGTACGCATCAGAGACGTGGACACTAACTCAGCGGGACGGGGAGAGATTGGAAGCATTTGAGATGTGGTGCTGGAGGAGGATGAAAAGGATCAGTTGGACAGAAAATAAATCAAATCAAGAAGTTCTTGAAGAAAAAAGAAACATGTTGGAATCAATTCAGAATAGACGAGGAAATATGATAGGGCACCTAATAAGACACGATAGCTTCCTTAAAACCATAATAGAAGGAAAGGTAAAGGGGAGAAGAGGAAGAGGAAGATCAAGACGAAATAATATAGAACAGATAAAGGTGAAGGTTGCTGTAGGGTCGTATCGGGAGGTCAAGATGATGGCAGAGGACAGGAACAGTTGGAGATTGCTCCACCGACAAGGCTTTGCTCTTAAATAGAAGAAGAAGAAGAAAGAAATACACACAACTATTATTGTCACAGTTTAAAATTTTGAAATTTTATTTCAAAAAGAAAAATACGACTCAAGCTTCAGAAAAAAAACTGCCTTGTGCGTTTCTAATAAAATTAGCACAAAGTTAGTTCAACCATTTTCAGTCTGAGAATTTTGACGTTAAAGGTACGTATTCAAATGAAATCTTGCATTTACTTTACGAAATACGAAGAAACTTTTTCCCAGACTTAAAATAAATTAATATTTACAACAGTTTTCAATACGACTATAATGAGTACTGGAATTCCTAATGTCTTTGTGAACGTTAATCCTATGAAACAGCTAATGGAGTTGCGAACTTCAAGTGAATAGAGCCTACTGAGCACCGCCACAAAATAAACACAGAAGGTTCGCTCAATACAAACCACTCAAATCGTAAGCATATACATGCTTATAGAAATATACGGTCGTTCGAGGCAAGGTCACGATACTGTGCGACGTCTATAAGCATGTATATGCTTAGGATTTTAGTCAGCGTACTGAGCGGACCTTCTGTATTTATATATTTTGTGGCGCCGCGCCGTAACGGTTGCCAACTGACATTAGTTGGGTTGGGTACCGCACAATATGCGGATGATAACAGTAGCGTTACTGCAAATAATAATGTAATAAATAAATGTTCTTTTTTTATGTGATAGGTGGCAAACGAGCAGACGGATCACCTGATGGTAAGCGATTACCGCCGCCCATAGACACTTGCAACACCAGAGGAGTCACAAGTGCGTTGCTGACCTTTGAAATGGGATACCCTCACTCACTCGACGAAACAACGCAAGCGTTGCTTCACGCCGGTTTTCTGTAAGGCCGTGACTCCGTGTGTTCATGTTAATGTCAACAACCCACTGCAGGGGCACGTATGGATGTTTGTTTGTTCTACTTTCACGCCGAAAGTACTGGACGCATTTGGATGAAATTTGGTAGGTAGATAGATGAAGCACTCGACTAACACAAATATACTTTTTATCCCGGAAAATTTAAGGGTTCCTGAAAATTATACTTTGCCACTAGGTGGCGCTGCCTTAACATTTTATTTTTATCTGGACTCAATTTTGAAGTCTACGCAGACGAAGTCAAGGGCGGAAGCCAGTAGATATTATTATCTAATAAATTAATTCTCTTTATTATTATCTATCTTATCTTATCTCTATTATCATCTAAATTATTTTAGATGCTATGAAGCAGCATTTAATAAGAATCGTTTTTTTCGATTATCATTACTTTTCCGGAGCGTATAGCTGGAAAACGGTTGGGAATACGGAAGAAGTGTATAGAATAAAAGTTGTAGAAAATATAATGAGCTTTCATTTGGTAGCAGATATTTTTCCATACGACGCATTGTTTTTGAGATATTAGCCAAAAACTCAAAAGTGGGACCTTTATATCCCCCCCTCACTCCGGCTCACCCCCTAGAGGCGGGGACTTTTAGTATGTTTACTTCCTAAGCACCTTCAACACATTTCTGAAAAAATCGCTTAGGTCCTTGCTCACGCACTCTACAACTCCTTTATTGACTGAACTACAAGGCTTTGGCCCAGTTTTTTTAATAACCAAATCGTTGTTGCGCTACTGTTTGCACTTATTATACCATAGTAGATAGGTGCGTACCTACTTCACTACTCGTGGAATAACTTAACCGATTAGAAACAATTCGAAAGTTTGTTTGAAACATTTGTCAAGAAGAGAGAAATTGGGGACAATGCTGGAATTGATTCAATTACGTTACGGTATAGTTTTATAGATAATATTGTCGTCTGGAATTACAAAATTCTTATAAGGTTTTGTGTTGGTATTTTTACTAACATACTTTTATAAGCTTCACCTGTAACTTAGTAAATAAACAAATCTTGAAAGTGGAATTTAACCAACTTCTAACTGTAGTATCGATTTGTAACTTTGCAAATGCATGTAACATCGATGACAATACAATAATTTGGTTCCATCGATATGATGAAATGAAATGAAATGAAATGAAATGAAAATATTTTATTCGAAGTAGGTAGAAGTGTACACTTTTCGAACGTTATTCTTTTATCTACCTAACACGAGGTTCCTACTACTCGGAACTCGTATACCCACCGTTTCGGGAAGTGTTTGCGGAGTGAGAAGAAACGGCGGGCCCTAAAGAAACTCCATCCAACACATTTTTTTTTAAGTCTTATATTCTATTACATCTTAATGCTAGATCAATAAATGAATTATACAATGTCATGTCTGTAAATAAAATATGCAAAAATAAGAATAAAGTAAGAAGAATAAAGAAAGAAAGGATTCAAAGAGATAAAAGTAAAAATTATTTGTAGCTAATAACTAACAATTCAAAAACCAATGACAAGAGCAGGCTTGTTCACACGGACAGCACCCGATCACGAGTATAACGCGAGAGTCGGCCATCGCTCCCCTCAACCATATTTGAGGGAAGGGAACGACCCGGCTCCCGATACGCCACCATCCGCACGAACATTTAAGCATTTAAGCGAGCGATGATGGAATGTAATAGACACTGGAACTCTTCAATTGTTTTCTAGAAGTTCTCGAGTTTGGGCTCATTTGGTTTGATTTAACGATTCCAAAAAAAATTAAAACGTAGTTTTAGGTTTTTAAAACTACATGTTTTGAATATAATGTCATTTTCAAAAATGCTGACCGCTGACTTGGTGGGAAGACGTTATAGGCCATGGTTAATTTTTTTCATGTATTTCAAAAATCTGTTCATTAGATATAAGAAGTCGTTATGTCTCTTCGGTATTGAATATTATTTCCTTCGCGAATCTTTTTCAGATTCCTGAATAGAAGTTACGGTGTTTTCAAGTATTTCAGAATAACACTACTATTCAGAGGTCACGTAATATTGTTAGTCCTACAATAACGTCAGCAACCTATACGTTGTAGGTATATAGCACGGTTAAATTGTTCCACACGAAAAGAGAGAGATAGTTTCATTCTCGCAATTTATTTCGTTTTTAGTTGAATACAGAATGTAAAAAGATTGATAAATAGGTAGATACCTAGATAGATAAATAAAATTATTTATTTCACTCAACGTAGCACAGTATAATAAAGAGGCTTAGAATACTTATATTAAAACCAAACTTACTATATTAAAACTAACATATCGAGGGTTCACGGGCGACTTGTATTAAGCGACATTTTTAGAAATATTCAGGAGACTGATTTAAAAAAATATTTCTAAGAAAAAAAATCATTAAAACTTAACTTCTTAGTATTATATAGATTCTCGATATTCTTAATATTTTAAATATTATTCAGAAGTTATTTTTTGTGAGGCATTTTGTAAGAAATAAATTTTTAAAGTAGAGGTTACCTGTGTTTCCAAAAATGTCGCTTAATACAAGTCGCCCGTGAACCCTCGATATGTACTTATAATGTAACTGTAACAATAAGCAACAAAATAAACATAAAACAAGAAGAACAGAAGCATTATACAACATGCCAGGCCAGTGAAAGGGGTCTAGTCTAGAACAGCGGTTCCCAAATGGTGGTCCGCGGAACCCAGGGTTACCTGGGAGGGTCGCAGGGGTTCCGAGAGTTAGGCCTTATTGTCAGTTCAGTATAATTCGGTACCGATGTGTGCAACACATTGTGCATTCCTACTCTTTCGCGCATACGGTACAAACATAGCGCGCACAATTATTTCAATCAATGAATAAGTTTTGGATGGGATTTCAAGATGAATATTCCCTTTGGCGAGGTAGGGTTCCGCAGAAAATTTGTAGGTCAGTTAGGGTTCCACAGCAAAAAAAATTGGGAACCGCTGGTCTAGAACTCTAGACTCAGCATAATTATTGCTAGAAAGGGTTTTCTTGCAACGCTGGTAACATCTCTAAGAAATTAAAACAGGGTCTTACTCACCATTCTAACAGGCATTTCCCACAGAACCCATATTGATTTCAAAAAATACTTTCGACTTCCCATACAAAGTTGGCCAATCCTACCTATATACAGGGTGTTACAAAATTGGTGTAGGACTCGTTAACTGGGGATTCTACTCATCGTATTGAACAGCTTTTGTTCTACGACTTCACTCAAATCGCAAAAAAAAATTTTTGGATTCTCCATACAAATTGATCATCTGTTTTGCCAATTTTTGTATGGAGAGGCCAATTATTTTTGCGATTTGAGCAAAGTTGTAGAATAAAAGTTGTTCAGAATTCCCAGTTAACGGATCCTTCACCAATTTTGTTAACCCTGTATAATCTATCCTACCTTTATCTAATTTAGCATGACCTACATCGCGTCTGGTCATGATCACGCATACCCTATCCCAGTAGCTCTCATAGCCGACATAGCTAGGCGTAGACCGTCTATTCTTAAACGATTTACCCCCATATGCCTATATCTTGGGGACTTTTACACCTTTCGACTTGTCTATGAAGGTTAATAGCGTATCCCGTCATGTCATTCTGAATATTAACAAAACTTCCTGAGGTTTTTCCATCGTTAGCAGTCCATATACTACTGGGGCACGGATCACTTTCCATACCTCAGGAAGGTTAGGCCATACTCCAGGCACCGGGCCAAGTTTGGGTCGGTGGAGGTTGTGGAGCTAGTGGCCGAGTATCAATATCTTTCAAGCCACATTGTAAGGCATCGCACCAAAGGCTTAACGTGTATTGAAAATCACGGAAACGGCCAGATTATTGCCACTAACATTTAAACCCATCCAGGTTATGACCTTGTCTGTTAAACTGCTTGATAGACATGACCATCTATATGGCTCCTATATTAATGGACGTGACCCAGCAAGTCGCACTGAGTTACAAACACACACTCTCTATACGTTAATCGAAAGATGTACCGCCTAATATAATATGTGCTTCTCTTTTTAATAGATACTGCTGTGTGCCTATAGCGCTTATTAGTATCCACAATGTACACATTTTATAAAAGTTGGATCATGCACTATGTCCAAATATTTTGTTTGCTTGTTTATTTAAATAAAACACAAAATATTATCGATACGTCTCTTCGTCCCCCATCCCCCCATTTCTAAACAAATCCAATCTTCCCAAGAACTTTAGCACACGATCACCCGGCCATCATCGATACGATATTCATCGTGTACCCTAAAAACCCTTGTACTAAAGTCCGGAATGCCCCACGACGTCACGTCTCATCGTTACAACCACCGCCGGGTCTCTGATTGTCGTTCTCAATGCTATGGGAGGGTCCATTCGCCCTATTTGTACCTCCTCTCGGGTACTTGGATTTCTGCGATGACATTTTGTTAAGTACCTTGTGTTCAATTATCTTCTGAATCAGGTTTTGTCAAAGGGTTACGCAGTTAGAGGTATAGATGTTTGTACTCTTGGACTATGTGCAGAGGTATGCTTCTACTTTTTTAGTACTTTAGGTATCGTGAAAAAATTCGCAAAATCATCTTTTTTTTTTATAAGTGTAATTTATGCAACAAAGAGTTTACATTAAACAACAGAATTGCCATCGATCGTTCAGAAAGACACCATATTTAAACCAAAGGTTTTATACTCTTATTTTTTGTACCTTTGCTTACTTAGTTACCTGAAATAAGTTGAAAAACCAACGTTTAAAAAACTCACCATTTTGGGGGTTTAATTTATCAAAACGATCGGGTTCTATGTAAGATATCCTGGAAAGTAGACGTATTTTAGAGCATGATAGATGATCCCTAATTCCCTATGGAACACCTAAAATTTTTGTAACCACGGCTTCTACTCATGAAATTGAACAACTTTCTTCAAGGAACCTATACTCACTTCGCAAAAAAGTTATTCAGTTGCAAGAGTAGAAGAACTGTTTTTTTTTCAGGTATTTTAGAATAGGGTTATTATACATAATCAGAATAGTGGAACTGAATAAAACGAAATGATTTTACTGTACATTGTTAAAGTACTTGACGTGGAGCGTTGCTGTTTTTGGCAGAAAAAATGTTTTCACTTTACCAAAATTTAATACTTTCCAAATAAAATGTAATAGAACAACGGGGTTGTAACAGGTCAATTTGAGTTATTATTATGTGATAGACTATTACTCATAGTCGCCAAATTTTAGGCCCGAGACAAATTTGAGTGAAAAAAATCACTGCGGAATTTCACGCGTTGACTTCTGTACCTGTCAGATTTTTTTAAAAAAAACTTACAGTATACACAGCACTGCTGCACAGTATAGCCACTCCCTGCTCCTATAAAAAGCCTATCTCACATCTTGCGGGTAAGATCCGGTGTTTGTAGCACAAGCCACCGAACTTACACCTCGATGCGTGTATAAATTAATTTATTTCTGTAATTCTCGAATTAACAAATATAACGCAAAAGCATGTTAGACTGTTCAAGATGGTGGTAGGGCATTTTCGGAGCTTACCTGGCTAGCTACGATCACCTTATATAGAGTCTTGCCGCCAAACATTAATGTCAACAGCACTGATGTCTTCCGGCACGGAGTTAAGATAGCCAGTTCCCCATTGCGTTGGGGAATCTTGGTAAGCCCGCTTCCATATTTGACATCCACCTAACGAGATGGTACCAAGGGCTAACCAATTGTGGATAAAAAAAATGTGGCAGAATTCTACCCGCGGACTTTCGTCGCGACTTTGCCGCTTAGATCTAGTTGTCCCTAAACTAAATCTTTAGCGGACCAGACACTATCAGTAATAATGACAGTATTTTTACATCAGTATAATGACATTCCATCGTTTAGTATGCGTCAGACCATCATTCCAACCACTACACTGTCAGTATAATGTCAGTATATTGTCATTACTTGAAAATACTGTCGTTATTACTGATAGTGTCTGGTCCGCTTTTAGGCACTCAACTCCCCCGGTCCTATAACCATCTGTTACTGACAAGTTATTTTGTTACAAGCTCTCTATCACATCGAATATTTATCGTTATTGTATCGACATTAGATTTCGCGTCACGCTCTCTCGTATACAAGCAGTGCTTACACAGTATTGAACCTTCTGATTTATGGCTGACATGACTCCACTAGTGATCAGCCAGGACGTACTGGTGCGGAATCTTGAATATTTTGCTTCTATACGTTTTTATGTTGTCATCTTCTTTTTTATCATGTGGCACTATTTCTCCATCTTGTTAGAAGCGATAAACAGCGGTCGCCTTCTTGCGGAAGGCGGTTTATTCTGTGACATTAGCAATTAGGGCGCTTTTATTGTCATGCGTGTTTCTGCATGCTTTTTTTGGCTCTCTCCAAAATCAACGAGTATTATGTCAATGTAGGAAAAAGCCTTGCTGAGAATAGTTGTAAAACCTACCACCAAATCCACGGTTCATAATAACAAACAGATTTTCATGTCTGAATCTTTTGTTATGTTACCTACTGACGAACAAGAGATTGAAAATATTATCGACAGCTTAAAAAGAGATTGCTCGGTAGGCTGGGATAAAATCTCTAATAATCTATTAAAAGAACATAAAAGTTTTCTAGTTCCCCCTCTAACGTACATTTTTAATAAATGCTTTGATCTTGGTGTCTTTCCTACTTCCTTGAAAAAATCTGTGATAAAGCCTATACACAAGGAGGGGACAGAAACAGTATCATAAACTATCTCCATTCTACCCTCCATATCAAAAATCTTAGAGAAAATAATAAATAGCAGACTCAAAAATTATCTCAAAAAAAGAAAAATACTGTCCTCAAACCAATACGGTTTTCGCAATAAAAAAAACTACTTCGGACGCAGTACAAGAACTTACTAACTTCATTGGTAAAAGTTTAGACGATAGTATCAAGGCTGTGCGAATTTACTAAACAACACATAAAATAAAACATTACATTTTACCCTTAGGAGTATCGAGGGTTTTCAGTTTGAACCCTACTTTTTTACCCTTAATTGGTGAGCCCTTGGCATCATCTCACCTGATGGTAAGTGATGATGATGCCGAAGATGGGAGCGGGCTTACCAATATTCCCCAACGCAATAGGGAACTGGCTATCTTATCTTCATGCCGGAATACAACAATGCTGTAAACATTGATGTTTGGCGGCAAGAAATAGATAAGATGGTGGTAGCTAGGCAGGTGGGCTCAGAAAATGCCCTACCACCAACTAAACCGAGCCTTACAAAGTTTTTCCCTGCCGGGAATCGAATCCGCGACCTCCTGATGTGAAGTGAGTGGACATGCCACTAGGCTACTAGGCAAACTGGGTTTAATTTTGGAGTTTCTTTTCTCTAAGACGTGCTGCAGACCAATGATAATGAGGCCCATCTTCCGAAAAAAATTGTTTAGAAGTTAGTAGGCAATTTAGAAGTCTTCTTTATCAGATATCACCCATTGCACGCTGGGAGGTCATCAAACAATAAATAAATACGTCATACCACCCACGACAATCGTGCTTGGTATCAATCCCGAGAACTTTTCTGCTCTAATTTCATATTTGTTTCCCAGTCGAGAAATATAGCAAAACAATCTTAAACTGATAACAAATTTGGCAAACTCTACGCCTATAGATATCAAATTATCAAAACGTAATAAATAATATAACTGTACGAAAATTTTCTGAAACAAAATAAGCATACATCGCGATATCTCGCACAAGGTTTTGGCGAGAAAGTTCAGAATTTGTGATTTATTGTTTAGGCGTGTAACTACGTATATTGTGAAAGTAATGTTTTCGCCTGATCGATATCAATTTGTTTTCTACTAGAGCGCCAGCAACTTCGTCCGCGTCAAAACTGGATGTAACAACCAATAGAACAATTTGAGAATTCCATACAAAATTCAGTAAACTATTTCATCCATACAGTTACCTATAACGGCGTTCTGCTGGCCTAACATGCGCAACGTGACAAAATTTTGTCGACGCATTTTCTCGTGTTAAAACGAGATATGTCTATTTGTCGAGGAGTCCTAACATGGCAGTACACGGAACTCTTTTCGATCTGTCATTTTATGAAATTTTATCGTCTGTCAAACTTTTGTCGACAAACTCTAACATGCGCGCCCTTATTTCTCGAAATTTGAAACTTCTACTCGACATGTTTCTCTTCGATGAATTTGAGCGACGAGATAAACGAGAAACGCGAAAACAAAAAGGCAGTCCTGTATTACGACTATATAAAATATAAATATACAATTATGATCAAATGGCCATTACGTCCCCACTGCAGGGGCACGGGGCCAAGCCCGGATTGATGGAGGTTGTGGGGCTAGTAGCCAACCCCAGTGTCAGAAGTTTTCAAGCTGCCTATAAGGCCTCTGACATGACATGGCTTAACGACTGCTAGCGATAGCAGCCGGCACCAACGACTTAACGTGCCTTGCGAAGCACGGAAACGGTCGAGACAAATGCCACTAACAGTCAGACTCATCCGGGTTACGACCATGTTTGTAGTCAGTTAACCTGCGTGATCTACGCGACCATGCAAGCCGCACTGAGGCACGATCGCTTCACTGGGCCACATGGGTAGGTGGTTTGATTTTTATGGAAATAGATGAAACTGAACAATAATATGGGTTCTTCTGAAATAAGTAGGTATTTAATTTGTTATTTAAATATTATTTCTACTCATGAAAGTAACTAACTGTCCCCGAAATGTATAAAATCCCAAATTTTTTACCGCTACATTGGACAGTCGCTTTATTTGTGGCAAAAAATATAAGATTTCTTAGAAGAAAACATTGATCAAAATTGAAGCGCGCGCGAAGAAATCAAAGAACTCAAAGAAGTCAGTGACCAAAGAGAATATAATCACTATTTTAACAACGAAATTATTGAAAGCTCAGAATAAAAAGTGTTTATTGCTGAGATCTAACAAAACTCACGAAGAAAACAAAAAGAGAGACTTTTTGGCGGGAACTCGCGGCAAGAGTTTGTCATTTTTGTTTTATTATCCGAAAAAATAGATATCGTGGTTTTTAATGCATAATATTGATAGTGTATTGTTCAATAAAGTGCCATTTAAGTGTCTAATATGTAGGATAATGAAATAAAAGTGTTTAGACTGTGTTTCGAGTGCTCTCAAGAAGTCCATGAAATCTTCATCAAAAGTGCTATCATTTTGCTGAAGAATAGGAAATTTAAATACAAAAGAAATGGCTTTGGCCTTAATTGAATTTCCCATAAACGAAGAAATACGGAAGAAATGGCTATTGGCCTTTAAATACGACAGAATATTTACAACAGACTAGGCTGTATGGCTCTGATCCTTTGCCTTTGCCCATCTCGGGGTAAAATAATAATAAAAAAAAAAAAAAAAACAAAAAGAGAATATAATCACTATTTTTTTCATAAAATTATTGAAAATCTCAGACTAAAAACTTTTTATCGCTGAAATCTAACGAATTTTATATGACAAACCGGTTATTTTTCTTAAAATGGCAACATCAACTTCTCGCTGTTACTTGTCACGACAAAGCGAAGTCATGCCGAGAAATCTTCTCTTCCGTGGTACGCATGTTAAGAAAAACGACAAAATAATCGGGATCGACAAATTTTATCATACACGACATGAGATAAGTCGTGTTACGCATGTTAGGCCAGCTGGAGTTCGTAAAAAACTGAGTGACACTCCGGACATTTCATGCAGGTATTTTCCTGTTGAGAAGTTTTGTTACTAAATTACTATTAGGATTTTTTATGAATAGTTCTGTGCACTGAACTACTGGGAAAAAACCGAATGAATTTGGTTGATTTGAGCGTAGTTAGCACTGTCGGTTATAATTTATTATTACATTTCGTGGTTTATCTTCAATTTTATCAAGCATCTTGTATGGTATCAGTTTTAAACTTTAAAAAAATCTGGAAGGCGGAATTATAGACAGGGCCTAAAATTGATAACCTATCTTAAATCATTTATACGGTTTCTGAAACATGATAAGAGAAAGATGAAAGGTCAAAATTTCTCAGAATTTCTGTTGGGTTCCTAACAAATAAAATGAAGGAACGCAAATACAGACATGTGAAGACGCATTTATGTATTAACTTAATAAAACATTGGGTGAACGAAAACGGAGATCTACAAAATCATGTACATAATCTTACTAATATTATTCTACTAATATACAGGTGTAACAACAAGGTGTGGTAATATAGGTCGCGCCAAACTTTAAGATCGCTGAAGGGTACTGAGTGGGGGAAGTGTGCGTTCACTTGGAATCCTCATGCTCGAATTTTGATATTCTGATTATGCCAATATTTATTGTCTAATAGTGCCCAAAGGAAAAAAATGTGCTATCGTAGTTTCAGAGAAAATCGAGTTTTTCACTGAGGCTGCTAGCGGAATTTTTCGCTGGCAGCCTCATCTCTGGAACCAAGGAACTACTTCGAAATTCGAGCATGAGGATTCTAAGTGAACGCACACTTCCCCCACTCAGTACCCTTCAGCGATCTTAAAGTTTGACGGGACCTGTACTTCAAGTTATTCTACAGCCTTACATATGCGTTCAAGGGAAGACAAGCGACAGTCAATGCAAAAATCCATTCAATACGCTTCGGCCACGAGCGAGAATATTCAGATATTCCCACTCCATTGTGCGAGTAGCAGATGTCCTGGTCATAGAATAGTGAACGTGTACTTTTGCTATCAGAGGGGACATTCAGGCCAATACACATGTTGACTTTCGATTCGCTGATAAGCGACAAATAGTAGTTTTTATAAAACATAATTATTTTCCCCAAGAAACCAATAAAATAGGCGCGAAAAAATTGCCACACCAATCGTCAATAACTGATTAAATTGAATCGATTAGTATCTATGGAAAATATATTTAAAAAAATATACTAAATTAAGTATCAAATTTAATTGCTTTAACAAGAAAGAAAAACTTTCGTTAGTCTAAGAATTAAAATCTCAGTTCGCGTTTTCGATTTAAATCTTTTTGCTCGCGCAAAATAGATTAAATATTGTCGTATTGCATATGTTAAGAGACTAATTTAATTAATTATGAATATGATTCATACCTACATGAAGGTATTTGTACTCTTATGAACGAGTTTAGCGCGACCGAAAGGTTTTATTAAACTGGATTATACGTTGAGATAATTAAAATTATGGGTTGGCTGAATCTTAAATTATATATTAAAAAAATCGGATCTACTACTTTTTTTCTGTTTCCAACTTTTTTCCATTCTTGATTCACTAGTATGGGAAACTGAAAAAAGTTGTAGATCGGACTTTTTTATATTTTTCCTGTATTCTATACTTGATCCTGAGTAACCCCTTAAATCTCAAATGCACATTTTTAACATCCTGTATATAATACACTGCGTAATTCATGTTTCAGATATTTTCTAATTATTTTTTCTAAGTAGGTACAGACCACGACACAGTGACTAAGCTCGTGAGGGAAGTGTCCATTCTGCGTACCTGATAATGATACACTTCACTGTTCTATGTTCCTAGCTGTGAGTAGAAATGAAATTCCACAGTGAAGGCCTGGTTGACATTTGGCTGGGACGTGTCTTGACTTGTTTCTGAAATGGGGTTGGTCCGGAAGCCAGTGCGAATCGGTTATAGCTGGTATTGGCCAGATTTAAATTTCAGGAACTCTGTGTAAATTTGCCATAGAGCAAAGCTGGATTTGTTTTGAATTTGCAAACAAAAGCACATCCTTAACTACCTAGTATATCGTCCCCACTGTTAGTGCACAGATCTCCTACCATTTCTCGGGGAAATTAGGCCTTTCTCTACAGGGGGGACAACTCCAGATTGTTCTACATATTCAAATTTTGCTCCACTTGAAAATCATTTTTTGCCTTCTCATACAAAACTGATTAGCTATTTGGCCGATTTGTATGGGGAGTCCTAATTTTTTTGAGATTCGATCCAAGTCGTAGAACAAAAGTTGTTTAGTATCATGAGTAGAATTCATAAATAACGCGTCCTATACATGTTTTATGTTAAAAAAATGCTTTTGAAATTTTAAGGGGTTACACAGAATCAAGTATAAAGTAAGTAGAATACAGGAAAAATATTGTAAAAATCCCATCTACAATTATTTTTTTCAGTTTCCCCTACTAAATCTGAATAGTGAATCAAGAATTTGTATGGGTAACCGAAAAACATTGTAAATCGTTTTTTTTCAATTTATTTCTATATTCTATACTTGATTCTGAGTAACCCCCTTAAAATTTGAAACGCAATTATTTCAACACACTGTATATACTGTGACCTTATAGTCGTACACCTGTCCAAAAGGTCACCAGTAGATTAATAATAATAATATCCGGGACAAATCACACACGGTCATCTGGCCCAAAACTTAGGATTCCCTGTATCTTGGGAACCAGAGACTGAAATACATACACATATACTTTTAAATGCATACATATATAGATATAATACACCCAGACTCAGAGCAAACAATTTCTAAGCCTCAGATTCTAAGCCTTGTATATTATACAAATAACTTTATTTGGGGTGCCCTGTAAAAGCGGCTATAAGCTCATCTCATCTCATCTCACTAATATTATGAATGCGAAAGTATGGATGTTTGTTTGTTTGTTTATTTGTATTTATGTTTGTTTGTTTGTTCCGCTTTCACACCGAAACTACTTTACGGATTTGGATGAAATTTGGTAAGTAGGTAGATCGGCTAACTCATAGGATACTTTTTATCCCGGAAAACTTAAGGGTTCCCGGAGGAATGCTTAAAAACTCAAAATTGCCACTTCTTCACTAGATGGCGCCAGGGGCGCCGGGTTTCAGAAAACCTCGTGGGTGACCTGCCCATGCACATTTGGTGACTCATTTTGAAAGGACTGACTTAGGGCGAGAAGCAAAATTTTATGCATGCATAATATAAATTCAGAAGACCCAATTGTGTAACGGGCGTAGCAATCACTGATCAGTTTTATGTCTATTCTCATGGCTACTCTGCACCCACTCTTTAAGTCTCGTGGGTGCCCAAACTCCCGAGCACCCACGTAGTCGGCGCCCCTGGATGGCGCCACCTTAATATTTTCTTTCTCTCTGGATCCAGTTCTAAAGTCCAAGCAGACGAAGTTGCGGGCGGAAGCTAGTAAAGATCACAAGTCGTTTCAGAAACGTTGGCTAAAATTAAAATTTATGTATCTCGTAAACTTAACTTGTATATCTTAACAAATTTAGTCTAATTTGTTTTGCTATAAATTTATTTCTTAGTACAGATAAGAAATTCAGTTTCAGACTTTACTCTTTAAAGTATTTAAATTAAATGGTAAAATGTTATGACGCAGTTTTTAAAATTTTTATTTTATATTTTCTGATACTACGAGATACAAATCAAATGAAAATTATTTTATTTAAGTCTCTTCTTCTTCTTATCGTGTGGCACAATTTAACTGTAGGTACTATCCACAGTTGCTTGATGTTGCACTTAGTTAGCATCACCCGCCGTCACCGTCACATGTTGGGAAGTAACATTTATACCTACGAACGTGCGCAACGCGACCATCAAACACATCTAGTAATCAGAGTTAGGTTCATGGGCGTATGTAAGGGGGGGGGGGGGTCCGGGTCCCCCCCCCTTAGCATAAAACAAAAATATGTGACCGTGAAGTTAAAAGCCTCATGATAGTTTTGATATTAAGCCAATAAATACTACCAAATAGTGCCAAAAGGAGGAAAATAGTGCTATCGTAGTTTCAGAGAAAATCAAGTTTTTCACTGAGGCTGCTAGCGTAACGTTCCGCTAGCAACCTCATCTCTGGAACCAAGGAACTACTGCACCAATTGTTATGTATTATATATAGGTATTATTATGTCAAAAAATACTGCTGAAATAGTGCCTCCCACATGAAAAATTTCAAAATGAATGCTACGGTAAAACCCAAGATATAACTTAGGTTATGTTTATTTAAGTAAGTATACTTCATTCCAATCAAAAAAAAGCAAAAGGTAAACAAACATAGTATGCAGATGACATTGACATGTGTCAGATCCATAGTAAGTTTGTTTACGTTTTGCTTTTTTTTGATTGGAATGAACCATAGATGCTTTACACATACATTATTTTAATTATTTGTTAAACTCTTGGCATCATCATACTTGATGGTAAGAGAAGACGATGTTGAAGATGGAAGCGGACTTACCAAGATTTACCAACGCAATGGGGAACTGGCTAATCATATCTCCATGCACCGGAACACATCAATGCTATAGACATTCATGTTTGGCGGCAAGACTTAGAAAAGATGGTGGTACCACCAACCCAACCGAGTCCTAAAAGTTGGACTACGCCGGGCATCGAACCCGCGACCTCCTGATGTGAAGAAAGCGGCCTAGCTGATAGATACTTTCATGATAATGACTTGTGAACTCTTGTCACTATCTGACTATTATGTTGTCTTTTTTTTTTTATATAAATTCGAATTTAAAGTAATTTTATAATATTGACATTACATTACACTTACACAAAAAAAAAAAAATATTGACCTAATATATAGAAAAATTTCGACAAACTGCATGCTTTATTATTATTATTTTTTGTTATTTCTTTATTATATCTTAACATAAAATTCTATAATTATTATTTTATTTTAGACAAGAATTGACTTCCTTTGTCCTAATTTTGCTGTGCCCTACTCAGGGTCCATGTTGATACCATTATATTTTAACACCTCTGTATTTTTGTAAACATATGGTATGCATTAAATAAATTGAAATTAAAAATTGAAATTAGACTACGGAGAAGCGGTTAAAATCATGATTTTTTTGATGCGTTAAAAAGCCTGTCCTACAACCTGTACAACGTGACGGACAATGCTGCTCGTGGTAAGTACTGGTCCGTGAAAATTTGAAGCCGAAGGATCGATTCGCTAAGAAGAAGCGAAAAAAATTTTAAATTTTTGATATCCCATACAGGTGTCCGGTCGACTTGTTAGAAAAGTAAGTTATTTTGCGATTCAGGAATGTTGTTTAGTTCCATAAATGAGAGGCTATTTTAATCTAGTTTTAGCTGAGTTTTTTTATTCGATCTTATAATAATTAGCATTTGTTTCGGACATAATCCATAAATTGATAGTAAAATTGGTACTTACGATAATATAATCTATACAGGGTGTAAGGGACAGGTTTCCGAAAACTTTAAGGGCTTGCTCAGTACACGAAACTGAACAACTTTCCACAAGAAATATTTTTAGGAAACGAAAAAGAAAATCGGCTTCTCCATACAAAATTATAAACTTGATTGGACAGTTTGTATGAAGAAGCCGATTTTTTTATCGTTTTCGGAAACCTGTCCCTTACACCCTGTATAATGTTAGTTACAGACATGAAAAACGTAAAATAAAATAAAAGAATGAAAAGAAAATTACAGTTCTCCATTGGACTATCAGACATGGGGCAGGGCAGGTAAACAGGGTGTAAAAATAACGGGATGTGCTACTTATAAAATTAAACAACTTTTCCTGTGGTTCCTCCAATTTTTATAATTTTTTTTAGGTATCATATAGTCCATTTTTTTTTGGGAATTTGGTTTCTTTGGAAAAAGGTGTTCAGTTTTAGTACTGGAACTCACCGGTATAGGGTTTACATTGTAAACCTACAATTCTACGTAATTTACCGCATGGACCACAAAAAAGTGCGACGCAATTTGTAATTAGTAACGTTTTTAATTAAAGAAACAATTTAAAACGTGACGACAGTCTGTTATTCTGTGGCAGTATTATCCTACTGGATGGCACCCTCTTAACGTGAAACCTTCTTGTAGGTTTGACTGACTCGGTGGCTAAGTAGTTAGCGATCCTGACCTCTGATCCGAGAGTCGTGGGTTCGATCCCCAAGCAGGGCAAACATTTCTGTGATGAGCAGATTTGTTTGCTCTGTGTCTGGGTGTATTATATCTATATATGTATGTATATATATCAGTCTCTGGTTTCCATAGTACAGGGAATCCTATTTTGAGATTGGTTAGTTGGTCTTAGTTGGGATTTGTCCCAGATATTATAATATAAAAGATTATATTCCAAGGTAGAAAATTATCGTCCGTGTAAGTTACCTCTAAAGTGGAAAAAAATTGGCGGAAAGCCAAGCTAAGAGGGAGGAATTTCACACAAAATTCGATATAAAACTTTTGGGATATTTTCCGGGCGCATTAGAGGTTTCTAAAGCAATTTTAAATATGTTTTCTCTCTTATTGATTAAGACTTTTGTTGCAAAAATCATATCTTTAAAAGCGTTTTGGTGAAAGTAATTTTTACCCTAACATCAGGTTAGTTTATTGTTAATCTTTTATCTGTAAAAGATAATCTTGCGAGTCTAATTACCTACCTATAAGGTACACTGGGGTAAGTCGGATAATTTTTCGCTACGTTTGAAAGGTGTTGGCAATCTTATTTTTTCTTGAGACATAAGTAAGATGGTTGGTAGATCAAAAAGATTAAGAATAAATGTCCTTTACGATCTGTATTCTTTTATTTCAATAAAATAAACAACTTCAGTTTTATGCATTATTAAATTTCAGACATATATTTTTAAAATCGTGATGAGATGACGGCAAGAAGAGAGGAATGGAAGAAGAAGACATGTTGCGCCGACCCCAAATAATTGGGAACAGGGCAGGAAGATGATGATGATGATTTTTAAAATCGTGGGTAAGATCGGACGTACGTGGGTTAAGACCGTATTACATGCTATATAGTCTATTCAGAGAAACGAGCTAGTACCGACAAATTATACTTTTCTTTCATTGGCCGGAGTAACGACGCTAGGGCTATATTCACAGTACGCAACTTTTTAGTCTCGCGTTGTTCGTGCTGTTCAGACGTCTCCACCGCTCCAATTGATGAAATGGCAAAGGCCAAAAATAAAACTGTACTGACAGAAGGAAATGTAAAAATTATTCATCCTAAAATGAATGAAATGGATAGGAATATAGATATCATGACAAAAAAATATAATAAATGTAGGAAGCGACAGTAGTAGCAGCGATACATTGTGGGATAGCGTAAATATATACTTTTTTAATATTATAAGTTGTTACTTATCTTATTTTATTTTCTGGGCAAAATTTTAATAATTTTAACTTAATAAAAATAATTTTAATAATAATTTAATTATTTATTCAAAATATCTACTTTATTTTTTCCTTTAAATGTATAAGTAAAAGTACGAATATCAAATAGGTATTGGCATTTTTAGTAATAAAAAACAAAAACATTTCTATTAAAATTTCAAAATTAAGGTTCAGTCAGAATTTAAAAGAAGCGCTTGGTATGTGAACGCATCTTTAGTTTCTTAGCAAAAGTTGACGCCTCCTTTCTCGTGTGACGCACTCTTCCATCCTTGTCTTTTGTAAGCGATTGTGTGATAGAGAAAGTGCTCCACTAGCTAAAATCACCCGTTGTAGCTCAGATTACAGTATTTATAAAAGCAAAATATCCGATCTTGTACGCCCTACATAATATTGTCGAACAATCTGATTGTCCTTTAAAACATAGCAGAAACAATTGATTTTTTTTTTGTTTTTTGTGTCCGTTCTTACCCTACTGGAACAAATTCTAAGCAATTGTGGTTCTCAAACTTTTAATTTATTTAAGCTCCTGCAACTCGCACACTGCGCTCCTTTAATGACAATCACAATAACGACATCCACATGGGTGAAGCCCTGCACAAAAGCAATTTATTCATAAATTGATATCTATACATATGCCTATAGGGACTCTATACAAAAGCCTATAGTTGAATTCCAGATTAAATAAACAATTTGACAACAACATGCATTTATAATTCACAGTAAGTTCAGATGTTTCCAATCCGATCTTCAACCATAAATATTTTCAAGGAAAAAGTCCGGTTCTCCGTCTATAGCCACATTGAGCCAAATCTAAGCCCAATTCTCTAGAGAAAACTGATCCTTTTACAATTTTTTATTTAAAAGAATAAGAAAAACAAACTAATATCCAACAAAAATCATTCAAATGTTGTATGGAGTAACTACGCATGTCAATAAATATTCCAAATCACGATACTTTTGGAAGAATGGGCGTAACACACGACATACACAGCGAAAGAACGGATGCGCACTAAAGGGAGGAGAAGAACCAAATGACGTCTCACACTATATTGCCAGAATCAAAAAACAGTTACGGATTCGTCAGTTATTTGACAAATACGGTTTTACCCCAATAAACCTTACCTATTACCGCCTACTGGTTTTTATTTTATTTTATGTGATAGGTGGCAAACGAGCAGACGGATCACCTGATGGGTAGCGATTACCGCCGCCCATAGACACCCGCAACACCAGAGGAGTCACAAGTGCGTTGCCGACCATTGAAATGGGATGGGGGGGAATGGGGGGGGGGGGATGGTTGGGCCTCCGGTAGAATTTTTAGAATTACATCTACAGACGTGTGTGATTTTTTCCCTTTCTCTTCTATTTCCCCTTATTTTTAGAGCGTTTATTTTCGCCATATGAATAAAAGAATAGAATTTTATTAATTAAGTACATTAAATCCTATTTGTATAAGAAAAAATGCATTTTAAATAAAACGAATTTATCTTTTTTATTTTATTCTAAAAAGTACAAAAATACATTTTTAAAACTATAATAATTTCTACTCTAAAAATCATAATTAATTTATATTAGGTAAAATAATATTTACATAAGTACTTACAATATATTTTTCATCCGTTCATTTCGTTTTAATTTATGTAGCTGTGCTAAAACTTGAGCATAGCAATTTAAACTAATTATCAGATAATACCTAGGTATATTCTTACATGACTACTTTAGAGGGTAAATATGAAACGGCTTGAACTATTTTTGAATGAATTTTAACAAAAAATCATTTAAATCCACTAATATCATGAGATAAATGTTAAGCAAGACGGGTTTGAATATCAATTTTAATCGGCAAGGTTAAAATGCGGTATAAAAGTAATTTTGCAATCCTAGATCCTTTTTCACTGAAGCAAATCAAACTAAACTTAAAATATTATTAGGTGTGTGGTACGTAGGATCATCATATAGGGTGCTTCTAAAAAACCTAAAATAAACACGGTTGTATGAAACTGATGAAAACTCATGAAACTGATCAATTTTCCCCCATACAAAGTCAAAGTCAAAGGCAAAATATGTTTATTCGAAATTATTTTTTTTCGTAGGTCGTTTTATAATCTGCCTCAGACGAAGTTCCTACCCAACGTTTCGGGAAGTGTTTACGGAGAGAGAAGAAACGCCGGGTCCAAAAGAAACTCCCTCCAAAGGTAGCGAATCACCTGATTAATTTGTATGAAAAGTAATTTTTTATAAGTATAGATTCCTTGACGTAATATGTTCAGTTTTATGAGTAAAATCCGTGATAATTTTTTTTCAGGTATTTTAGAAGGACACTTATTCCAAGCAATAATGGTCAAAAACATTGTAATTTATTCGCGGCAAAAAACAGAAGTATTTTCAATATTTTTCTCATCATATTGTATTGTTTTATTGTGGTTTTAATTGTTAAATATGCAAATTACAATACTATGTAACCTAAAGCTTTAATTAGCGGTTATTCTAGAAACTAATTAAATATAATTATTTTGGCTCATATTTCATTCTCATTGCAAGCGTTATGAAAATAACCACCATTTTAATAGTACAAAAAGCCTACGGTATCGATTACCAGAATAAAACCAGATTGTTGTGGCCTTTTTAAATCAACAGGGTTGCGAGAAATAATCCTGATACGTTTTTTTTGTCCCCATTGGTTAGTCTTGAAAGATGAAAGCGGGCTTACCAAGATTCCCTAACGAAATGGAGCACTGGCTATTTTATACGTATCTTCATGACGGAACACATCAATGCTATTATATTTATATTGATTCTTAACGGCAAGACTTAGATAAAATCAGCTGGCCTAAAAATACTATCATTCTCCAACACTGAATCCCGTCGAAAATAGAACCCGCAATCTTCTAAGGGTTGCAGAAATAGAAGTAGTAGAAGTAAGAGGCAAAAATAAGTTCTATTTTAAAGAGCACTCTTACTTTGTAAATTGAGCTACTTGTCACTTCACTGCACCGCTCTCATAATATGTTTCAGTCTCAAGTACCGAATACTGCTATCGATCCAGGACCTTAAAGCGGAAACTTTAGCGTAGACCCCTGGGTATTTGGGTCGTGCGCATCCAAGGCCCCAGGATACCACTCCAGCCAGCTTGTCGTTGTAGACCAGAGGACCGCCACTGTCACCCTGAAGATAAAGTAAATCAAATTCAGTTGTACAATTAGTTAGAGATTATATAATATAAATAAATCTGGGGAACTTCAAGGCTAGTGTGAATAGGCATTATTTGAGTTTGCGTGTACCATCCTCGACTATATTCTTCACTTTCCATCAGGTGAAATGTAGTCAAATGCACTCAAATTATTAATAAAAAATAAAAATAAAACTTTTTAGAAAATCTCTCTTATCGTGTGGCACAATTTAACCGTCCCTACCACTAGGTATAGGCGGCAGGTGCCTGGTGTTGCACTTATCATCACCCTCGGTCACGTGTAGGGCATTTTAGATTTACACCTGCGGACGTGTGCAACGCGATCATTGTACACAACTGGAAATCAGATGTGCAGGTTTCCTCACGATGTTTTCTTTACCGCTAAAGCAGTCGGTATAAATATGCATGTAAGTTTCGAAAAACTCATTGGTGCACTGGCCAGGATTTGAACCCGAGACCTCTGGTTAGGAGGATAAAGTCACTAACCGCAGAGCCACCGACGCTTTTTTAGAAAATGAAAATATTTTATTCAAAGTAGGTAGCAGTGCACACTTTTTGAAGATAAGTCTTTTGCCTACCTAGACGAGGTCCCTACCAATCGGAACTCGTATACCCGCCGTTTCGGGAAGTATTTGCGGAGTGAGAAGAAACGACGGGTCCAAAAGAACTCTCTCTCCAACACATTTTTCCAAATTCAAACTCCAATTCCTCATGTCAGCTGAAAGACAGCTGAATAAAAGCCTTTCCCAAATATTTGCACAATAACCGGTCATATGCTGTCTGCATCCAGCGATTTCCCAAGACCTTCACCACCAAGCGGGAGGCATGTCTATGTATCGTCTTCTGGTGTGCATTCGAGAACTTTCCTGCTCCAATAGCCATCGTTCTACAAGCTGTGTTATACCTAGGATATTCCACAAAATGCCTCCTGGAAAGGTGTTTATACATTGTGTATCTTACCTGGCAAGCGTCTTTACCGCCAACATATATTCCAGCACAGAGCATTCGCGGAGTGATGCTGTACAATGGTGCATAAGCACTGGTACACGCTTTCTCGCTCACTTTCGGCACCATCACCCTTTGCAGTTTGCTTGGGGAACTTCCACCTTCCTGAAAAAAGGAAGAAAAACACTTTAATATGCCTTTTATTCTTATGGATGTGTTTATGTCCATTTTATTAATGGTCTAATGGATTCTGAAGGTCAATGTGCCTTTTAAGCGTTCTAGATTTTTAAGAAGTCGTGTTTTTAATTTTTTAAATAATTTTCTTTAGTATTTTACTGAGATTACTGAGATTTCTAAATAAGGGCGACTACCAGACTGAAAAAAATATTGTAATGGAAATATCTATAACCATACAATATAATGTTTTTAAGCTTAGTTTTGTTTTGTTATTTCTGTTGTATATTATACAGGTTCTTTTAATATTTGCTCATAATGCTGTTCATTTAATAGTACAACTTTCTTCGAGGAATTTATTAAATTAATAAAAATAATTGTTGACTTTCTTCCATGCAATGGTAAAAGGTTAGCAAACTGACTCATCTATTCATGGGGACTGTATTACAATTTAATTTATAATATGAATCCTTTGGCACTTGTTACCGAATAAAAATCTCTGCTGTTTTTTCTATAGACCTAATCTGACTTAGTTCAAAAAGTGACCATGGAATATTACAATATGATTTCATCATAACAATCAACATAAAAACGAACTTGAGTTTACCTGACAAATTCATATTATTTTAATTAAAAAGGTAAGATATAGATATTCTTGTTTTATTAATAAACAAGAAAAAGCATTCTCAAAAAAGAAACTATAATTTATTGAAGCTTTGTTTGTGTACGCATGAAATACGAAACTAGATTTATTTCCGAACATATAGAAAATATATTATTTGTGTGGACATTTCTGTGTATAATTTGATAAACGGTAAAGGTTATACGAGAAAGTGTGTCAACGTGATTTTATTATTATATTTCTTATTCAGAAAGATTAATTAGGCAGCTGAAAATAAAACACAATTGCAAACTTTTTATAATACTCAACTACCACGCAAAGTTTCAAAGCACACAAGGTTGTTTATAAATTAATATGTTACTTTAGATCATTCCAGACTAGCGTTACTGCCGTACAGTTACCGAGTTTTAAAAAGGTGAAATCCTTATTATTACTTATACTTACAGAAGTATGACCCCATCCTGTGACGATAGTCTCCAGACCATCAGCAATATCTTCATCTTCGTCAAACATCTCTATCGATGCTACTCTTTCATTGAACTCTACAGGTTTAGACAACCACAGTACTGCTATATCGCTGTCCAGTTTCGCAAAGTTGAAGTCAGGATGGCCAATTATTTCTCCAACTGGATAGAGATCTCCTCCACGTAGACTTGATGAGGAGCCTACACGGACTTGATAGTCAATTGGGTCAGAGCTGAAATCATTAACTGGATTTACAGTCGATGCCACAGATCAAGAAAGTAAGTACCTTTATTGTATGATTATCAATGATAGAAGACGGATAAGCAGACACGTCTATGACAAAATCAAAAAATTCTTCAAAGACGTGATCAGTAATTTCGACTCGATACAAGAGAAATCCAATCCGGACTTAGCCCCCGTGGGTGGAGCCTAACCTTTCGAGGAGATGGGAAGAAAACCATGGCCCTGCTGTGGGGACAATATTTATGAGTTGTTAACAAGAGAAAATCGAAGAGGGACTACAAAGAGCTACTTTAAAAAGTTTGACGATTCACATGATGTATAGTGACTACCGTCATTTACAACCTCAAAAAATTGACAGAAAATTTTCAATCCTAGAGTGCTAAGATGGAATGCCTGTCATGACCGTAATAACGCTGATTAGTGTTAAGTATAGATCGAGCAGTAAAGACAAAAATTATATGTACAGATAGTTATAGAAGACTAATATGATATGTAACCAGTTTATTTAAGACATACCATGCATAGTAAGGTCCCTACTACGTGAATGTCAAAGTAAACGTGAAAAAGTGCATGCTACGACAAATCTAAAATCTATTACAGAGAATACTAATTTTATGTTTGTAACATACCCAAAAATACAATGTGCAGCTGTTATAATCATGTCGTTAGCAACTATAGTGCCTCCACAGCTGTGTCGTCCTCGATAAACTAGCGAAACTTGGTAAGGAGCGTCCGTGATATCAATGTCTTCTCCGCCAACTATCCTCAAGTCATCCCTGGGTTTGAGAGCCGGTGTGGACACTGTAAATGAGTTTGTATGTGAATCTTTTATACAGGGTGTTAAAAAAGTGCGTGTGAAATGTTAGGGGGTCACTCAGAATCAAGAATAATAGAATACAGAAAAAATATTGGACAAAACCGCTCCTCAATTTTATTTCTGATTCTTATACTAAATCTAAATAGTGATTCAAGAATTTGTATGGAAAACTGAAAAAATGTTGAAGATCGGATTTCTTCAATATTTTTCCTGTATTCTATTATATTCTATTATTATTATAGAATCAAATTTTGAGTGACCCCTCAAATTTACAAACGCACTTTTTTGATTGATTCTGAGTATCCCCTTAAAATCTCAAACGCACTTTTTTAACACCCTGTATACAGGATGTCCGGTACATACTGATATTATATGCAACAAGACTTTATCAGTATGATGAATTAACGGGGTTTAAATTTATTTTGTTATTTCTTGTATAGGTAAACATCCTGTATACTGACTGGCGGACGAAAACCCAAACAAGTGGGCCTAGACTTTCAAGAACACCTTGAGTACTAGAGCACTAAGAAGGGTTTTTTTTAGCGAGAGGAGGAGGCATAGTATTGTTTATAGAAACACTAGCTTTTGCTCCCGCGTATATAGATTTATATGACTGCCGTGGACTGTGCAATTGGGTCGCGAGCACAGAAATGAGATTTCCGGGATTAAAGCTATCCTATTTGGTTGCGTGCACTCAGTGTAAGCTCTTTGTTGAAATTGCATCAAATCGGTCGGGACAAATTTAAGCAACAAATAGCGTTATTTTTTCAAATTGCATTAATTGTGGGATGTAATGTCCAGGGCAATTTTATATTTTTTTAAGAAACGAACAATAAACTCACTTTTATATTAATTTTTTTTGTAAGTACTTTAAAACTACGAAAATTGTTTGTGAATTTTCTCTTCAAATGATTCTGACGCCGCGCCGCGCTGAGTGAATTTAAATGAAGGATTCTATTATGTTTACAAGTGAAGGTTTAGCGACAGACGTGATCGTGATGATGTTGACAATGATGACAATAATAAAGATGATGATGCGATACTTACCTACTACACCAATGATAGCAAACAAAAGCAAGAATCTAATCATCTTGAAAACGTAGATGTAGCAAATATACCAACACCGACTAAATTTAATGTAAATAAGCCGACAATTTATAGCTCAGAGTTACAAAAGAAAGGATTATTGGGTCAACAATGGTATCTCCTTAAACTGATAACATCAGACCTTCACACTAATTCTGACTGATAAAAATCATAATAGAGAATGTTTGTAATTGTGATTTTTAAGTGTTAAATAAATTTGAACATGTGGTTGAAGTATCGAATTTAAAGAGATAATGCGCGTAGAAGATAGTGTTTGTCTACAGTATGAAATGTATTCAGTATCGTCGACAAATAAAAATTCAGTATACTAGAAAACCAAATATGGAATTTTGGAAACTAGCATGAGAAAACGCACAACAGTAGTGTTTGTAAATTAATACTATTTACAAAGTTTCGGATGGTTCTAATGACCAGTACGGCTCGTTAGCTCAAAATCTGGTTCAAATCAGCAGAAATCCTGAAATTTGGTAACATGTAGCTTTTGCACGTACAATGAAAAATAAAACGGGGGACAAGTCTTCACTGATTTTTAACCCTATCCCCTTCTCTTTTGTGCCCCAAATAGCAGTTTTTCAATGTTCTTGTGAAAACGGTTAAACGTACAACAAAGCTGGCAATGAACAAAGTATTCTCCATTAAATTCTCTACAAATGTATACCAAAATTCATGATTTTCTGCCGATTTGGACCGGATTTGACCTTTTTTTAGAGCTAACGAGCCGTACTTAAGCAAAACTTAAAGTTCTATTCTTTACTTTCTTTTTGTAATATTTTTTTCGTTACTTAAATTACCTATGTGTTAGTCGTGCACAGTAATTGAAAATTAATTTGTGAAAGTAATATCGCACACTTAATAGAATTGAAATAATGTGTTGTAAATGTTAATTTTTTATAGATCTGATAAAATCATGCTCTTCACTTTCCGTATTGGAGGTAATTTCTTATTATAATATTTGATTTTTTGTTATTGTTAATTGTTAACAACCCATTACGTCCCCACTGCAGGGGCACGGGTCTCTTCCCATAACTCGGGAAGGTTTAGGCCATACTCCACACACGCGGGCCAAGTCCGGATTGGTGGAGGTTGTGGGGTTAGTAGCTAACCCCAGTGTCAGAAGTTTTCAAGCCGCCTATAAGGCCTCTGACGTGGCTTAACGACTGCTAGCGATTTATTTGATTTATTAGTTCGAAATTAAATGAAAATATTTTATTCGAATTTGGTAGCAGTGTACCCTTTTCGAACTTCATTCTTTTACCTACCTAATACGAGGTTCCTACCAATCGGATCTCGTATACCCGCCGTTTATTATAAGTATTTGCGGAGTGAAAAGAAACGACGGGTCCAAAGAAACTCCGTCCAACACATTTTGTGAAAAACTTCTTAAATTCTATTACATCATATTTAAAATTAATAAATAATTAATATTATAAAATTAATAAAAGAAATGATTCAAAAGAGATAAAAGTAAATTGTAATTAGAAGCCAATTACAAAAAAAGAAGAAATCAATGCCAAGAGCAGGCCAGTCCACATGGACATCACCCGATCACGAGTAGAACGCGAGAGTCAGACGTTACTCCCCTCAACCATATTTGAGGGAAGAGAACGACCCGGCTTCCGATTCGACAGACCATAAAAGATTAAATTATTCCTTTTAATTTCTTACTACAACAGAATGCAAGCGACGCTAAAGGCAGCATCACCATTCCTGAGATAGCGAAACACAAAAAGAAATATTAACCATCCACTATAAGAAAATAACTTTTCTCGTACACCAAACAAGACATGTATATATATTTAGATAAAGTATCATTTTAATTGGAGGTCAATGTCTCGATAGTTTCAAATACAGTTTCGTAATTGGAAAATCCGAAGAGTTCTTTGATAATTATCAATAGTTTTAATGTTGCCGCAGGATCTGTGTCAAGGGTAATGCTCAAAACACACTTGATAATTATGTGATTAATTAGAAGTCAGATAGCATTGAAATGATCACTTTAAGGACATTTTCTTTTAAAGTATAATAAGTCAAAGGATGAATTTGGTAAGACGTGCATTTTCTCTTTAGGTCAGAAAATTTTAGGGTTCGCAAGTTGTGATAAATGAGGACATGAAGAATTTTTTAATATCCATTTTGCCTGAATTCTTTATTGGATAATTTTGTGTTCTTTATGTTACCGTGTAACTCTATAATGATGTACTACCAAATAATATTTTGAGAGGGAAGATTGAATGTTAGGGTCTCCGTAGAAATGAATTCCTCGTTTATTGAACTATCACTGAGTATTGAAAGGGAGATAGATAGACTGGGTACTAGTAGATAGACTGGGTAGATAGACAGGCGACGCTACTAACTACGTTTTGTAGCGTCGCCTGAAAGTGAAAACCTCGCATATGCGTAAAGGGTATTTTTGGAGGAAGGAAAAACCTCGTCGTATAAATTTAGTTACTACTACAATTTGTCCCCTTAAGTGTATAATTTGTTGAGGTTTCAGTTGCTTCTACAATTCATTTCAAATTGATGTCTTAAATTTGTCAAAAGATACAAATATAAGTTACTAGCTTCCACCCGCGACTTTGTCTGCGTGGACTTCAGAATTGGATCCAGAGATAAAGAAAATATTAAGGTGGCGCCATCTAAATTTTGAGTTTTTAATCATTCCTCCGGGAACCCTTAAATTTCCCGGGATTAAAGTATCCTACGTGTTCTCTCTCTCTTATCGTGTGGCACAATTTAACCGTCCTATCCACAAGGTATAGGCGCCGGTTGCCTGGTGTTGCACTTATCATCACCCTTGGTCACGTGTAGGGCATTTAAGATTTACACCTACGGACGTGTGCAACGCGACCATCATACACAACTAGAAATCAAATGAGCAGGTTTCCTCACGATGTTTTCGTTCACCGTAAAAGCAGTCGGTATGAAAATGCACGTAAATTTCGAAAAACTCATTGGTGCACTGGCCAGGATTTGAACCCGAGATCTCTGGTTCGGAGGACGAAGTCACTAATTGCAGAGCCACCGACGCTTTTGTTATGTTTATCCTATGTGTTAGCCGAGTGCTTCATCTATGTACCTAAAAAAAATCATCCAAATCCGTTTAGTAGTTTCGGCGTAAAAGCGGAACAAACAAACAAACAAACAAACATCCATAATTTCGCATTTATAATATTAAAAATGAGATTAGAGATAAATTAGCAAATTAGCGTTCCGAGGCTTTCATTCTCCGACGACGATAGGTAAGACCTTAACATTGGAACTTCTACACATCATCCTAAAAACTTTTTCTATACAAATTTGCTGTATTCAAAATAATAGACTCAATTATACAAAACCGGCGTCGTAAGAATTTTATACTAGGAAGAAAAAAGGAGATTGCATACGGATTTGCAACGTGCATATGTACACTTGTTAACTCAATGTTCTGTTCTCATGTTGAATAATAATAATATCTGGGACATATCACACATGGTCGTCTGGCCCCAAACTAGGATTCCCTGTATCTTGGGAACCAGAGACTGATATACATACACATATACTTTTAAATACATACATATATAGATATAATACACCCAGACTCAGAGCAAACAATTCTGCTCATCACAGAAAAGTTTGCCCCGTGTGGGGATCGAGCCCACGACTCTCGGATCAGAGGTCAGGATCGCTAACCACTTAGCCACCGAGTCAGTCAAAATAATGTATGTACGAGTTATCCGTTATCCGACCTAGACGTTATCCGTTCGCTTCTTTAACGACCCCTTTAATTAAATTTTAATTTGTACTTTTGATATCAAGTGGACAGCTATTATTGGCCTTACTGTCATTTGTCTCAATGTAATATGTTTACTTTTAATAAGTGGCTGTTGTTATACTGAATAAAATAAAATAAATAAAATAAAATTGAAAAGATTGTCAAGCATATAATGAAATAAAAAACAATTTTGAGTTGAGTTTTAATTGAGAATAAGTACATGTGAGTCCATATGTGTCTAAAGTCTACAATGCATATATAGTAGGATTAAATAAATTTATTTTAAAACCAGTAGCATGGCATTCGAATTGAATTAGCACTAAGAACTTTATGTCTCCCAACAACTTTTGCCACAAATTCGTGCAGGATAGTATAAACGGCTAATCTCCGAGATTACTACCTACATTGTCGAGTTTTATCTGCTTTTTGTATCCAATGGATAACACAAGGTTCTGGTGAGACACACTGGTGTTTTGTTCTAGATTCTATAAATCCTGAGGATATTTATTTTGCATTCTAGATATTATTAGATATGTATTTTTTTTAACTTTGGATCGAGTCAGCAAAAGAACAATCATCGGAGAAAACGGGAGCGTTTTTCTGTCCTGTATTTTTGTCATATAATCTATTAGTATTATAAAGTTCCTCTAACCGTTTATATACTTATTATTGAAGCTGCGTATTGTCCCAAAAATATACAAGTTCCCAATTCTGTTAACATTTGTTCTTTTTTTTTAGCGAATAAACCATATTTATTTGTTCTTTTTTTAATTAATTTAAATTCCTTTTATACGCAGTCTAAGACTTATAAAACCATGTGTAGAAGTTATCCTGATAGACTTATTCATAAAATCTAGTTAACCTAATTTCATGAAAAGGTTAGCACATAAGACCACGAGGTACCAAAAAATAACATGCTCTTGGTATTGTAAATTTTTCTTTAATAATTCCAAAGCTCAACAAAGATGTATCGGCTAAGTAATGTTAAACAGAACTAAACAGATTTCTTCTTCTATGTTATGTTCTTCTATTAATTCATTAACATAAATTCTGGATCCTAAAACACACTTTGCTTTTGTATTTGGCGTCTTTATTTTTTAGTTTAGCTCAGCGATCTTTATTCTTAATTTCTAAATCCACATTGTACCCTATATAAAAGTAAATAGAAAATTACTTATATTCTATTTTCTACATTCTTCATTTAAATTGTGCTCTATTTTAAACTGTGCTCTTTTAAAAATGTGGTATCTATCTATCTATTCTAAATTATACAGTAACTAGAACTCCTTGATGCTTATGCTTATATTCATGAATTTTCATTTGAATTCAAGAGAATCTCGACTATGTGAGGTCACTTCTACGAACTTTTGAAAGTCATAACCTAGTGAGCTGGGTTCTGTCAAAAACAGACACAAATACAGGCTGTAAATCTAGGGGTGGGGGTTGGTTGCCGGGATTTGTACCGAGCACACGTCTGCTGAGTTATTTTTTTAATTATTTCCGTTTTAGAGTAGTCTCAACGTTATTTTTGTGATGGAGAAATAGCTGTGATTCCAATTCACTGATAAGCGGTCATAAGAAGAGGATTAACTCGGGAGACAGCTCCGTTTTCCAAGTTCCAGCAGCAAACCACCACGTGGAGCGTCTTTAAGCGCCCATCACCCTTAGAGCCGCGTCTTTCACTTGACATTGACCTTTCGCCTTTTTTTTTTCATTGAAGATTCTCTCATTTTTCACTTGATATTGGCAAAATCACTCCTTAAATGAGATTTGATAGAATAGAAAGCTAGTTGTGCGTCAAATTTTAATCAGTTCTTATACTCCTGATTCTGATCAACTGTCTCCTAGGAACTAATAGTCAAATCACAAAAAATTTTTGGACTCTTCATACAAATCGATCAGCCGAGCGGCCAAATTAGTATGAAGAGTCCAAGAATTTTTTGCGATTTCACTACCTATGGGTTCCTTGGGGAAAGTTGATCAGAATCAGGAGTAGAGGCACTGACTATTTGACGCAGAACTAGATTTACACGTTGTATAGTGCTCTTAAATACCTCTGTTTGTATTTTCGAGTGGACTGCTCATTAATGTACGGTACGTGTACATGATACGTGCTGGAACGGTATTTTAATTTGGATTCATTCATCTGGATAACACGGCACAGTTTTTATGTAATGTTGAAAGAGAGTAGTCCTGCTAAAATACCTAAAAAAATGACTGCGGCCTCCACTCATGAAACTGAACAACTTTCCCCAAAAAACCTATACTCAATTCTTCAAAAAAACATTTGACTTCCCATACAGCGGTTCAATTGATCAATTAGTATTCAATTTTGACTAGGAATTGAGAATAGGTTGCTTAGGAAAAGTTGTTCAGTTTCATGAGTAGAAGCGTGGATAAAAAAAGGTATTTCGTAAGGACCCTGTATACCTAAGTGTTGTCATATCAGACCCCCACTGCTGGGCACGTGTCTCTTCCCATACCCAGGGAAGGTTGGGCCTTATTCCACACACAGGGGCCCAAGAGCAGATTGGTGAAGGTTATGGAGCTAGTGGTTAACCAATTAACCATAGTGTGAGAAGTTTTTAAGCCACCTAAAAGGCCTCTAGCATGGCTTAACGACTGCTGTAGCAGCCATCACCGGCTTAACGTAACTTGCGAAGAACGGAAATGATGTTATAGCAAGCGAAGCGAAGATGGAAACAGCCATGATTAATGCTCCTCACAGTCAAACCCATCCATGTTATGGCCGTGTCTGTATTCAGTCATCGTGCGTGCTCGACGCGATCACGCAAGCCGCACTGAGCCGGTACCAGATAGTCGGGTAATAACGATTATTTTAAAAAAATGTTAGATTTAATTTAAAAAAATTGTACTAATCTTCTTCTTATCGTGTGGCACATTTAACCAACCATTCTATCAACAAGGAATGTACTGATTACAGAATATTTAATACACAAAAACATTACCTCTGCTCGAGCAATTGGGTGAATGAATAACCTTTTTTTACTCGTAATTGGTAAGCCCTCGGCATCATCTCACCTGATGGTAAGTGATGATGATGCCGAACATAGAAGCGCGCTTACCAAGATTCTCCAACGCAATGGGAACTGTCTATCTTATCTTCATGCCGGAACACATAAACGCTGGTAACATTGATGTTTGGCGGCAAGACTTAGATAAGATGGTGGTAGCTAGCCAGGCGGGCTCAGAAAATGCCCTACCACCAACCAAACCGAGTCCTACAAAGTTGGACCCCGCCGGGAACCGAACCCGCTACCTCCTGATGTGAACCGAGCAGAATAGCTACTGGACCACGGCAGCGGTCGAATAACCTTATAATCTGTGTGTCGCATTTGCTTGAAAGTTAATTTCTATTCAAGTCTTGATTTCGCTTTAGCAGTTAACTCAGTTTTAAGAGTTTTTAAGAGTCTTGACATTGTTTTCGACGTTGCTCTGTTGTTTTTAAGCTCGATGTTTTCTTTTGTTTCGAAGATTTATGTGTTTTCATACTGACTTGTTTGATCCTTCGCTTTTTTATAGGCTTGTTATCAAAACAAAATGGTTGAATTAAATTGTTATATTTGGGACTTTCGACCTTATTATCTTCGTTATCGTTGAGAACATTTTACATGTCAAATGCTTATTAGTTTCAGAAGCATAAATAAATTGGTCACTAAAAAGATATTTTAAGAAATAAAAAAAAAACTCATGAAATAAGTAAATATTAAGAAATTAAAAGAGATATGTAAAATACATTGGTCTCCTCTTTGATAAATAGTCACTTACTTATAAAAAAGGGGGTAAGAATTTTGAAATATTGTCAGTAATTCAGTATTCTATATAGAAAATAACATAGTTTTGGCTATAAAGAGGGAGAAACTTTATCTGTCACTTTGTTGCTTTAAAGTGTAAAATTTTAAATTTCCCGGAACTTTGATATCGAATTGTTCCATAAAGCCTTATACCAAAGTTTGAGAATATGACATTTTGCAGGGTAATTAAAATAAGAGAGCTTGTACATCATTTCCTGTACTCTTCAAAATATACACGAATCAGCTGATTGTTGAGCTCTGCGGCACCATGGTCTGATGGTCTATAGATGGAACAATTATCAATAACATAACACTGAATGTTAACACTGAATGTTGGGCAAGTAAGAAGACTGATGAAAGGCGACTGCATGCAGCAATCACCTGAGATGAGAATGCTATGATGGATGTGTGGAGTGACAAGAACAGACAAAATAAGAAATGAATATATAAGAGGAAGTCTGAAAGTAGCGCCAGTGACAGAAAAGTTGCAAATTAATCGTTTGTCATGGTATGGGCATGTTATGAGGAGGGACGAAAGTCATGTGACTAGGAGAGTATTGAATATGAAAGTGGATGGATTAGTGGGAAGAGGAAGGCCAAGGAAGAGATGGCTGGATTGTGTGAAGAATGATATGAGTATGAAAGGAGTGAGCACTGAGATGACGGCAAGAAGAGATGAATTTAAGAAGACATGTTGCGCCGACCCCAAATAATTGGGAACAGGGCAGGAAGATGATGATGTTTTAAATAAATTACTTACAATATCAATGGCTTATTGAAAATACAAAAAAAAACATAGGTACAACGGTATCAATATGGAATATATTTACACGGTTTTCTTTTATTTTGACAAAATACGTGACGATTATGGAGATTTTAACAGTTTTTGTACCTACATTTCGAAATACCTAAATAGTGGTAAGTAGCAGGGCAGGTGAAACTGAGAATAATTTCCTCATGGACATATTACATACTAGACGATAGGAAGTTTCCACGGCTTTCTCTAAACTCAACTAGATGGCGCTGATCAACATTGGAAATAAGAATATCTCTAAAAAATCGTCAAAACTGATTGATATTACTTATTAATATTATAATAATGATGAATAGCTTTCGAAGATTACTTTCCATTTTTTTTTTGTATTTTGATCCAAAAAATACTTTTCATAATGTTTGATGCACAAAGCTTGTCAATATTGTTTTTGTATTTCTTTAAAGAATTCTAACATGATACCGAGTTCTAAATTGCATTTTAATCATAAAAATGTATTGAAATCTATTTATTTTTGGTTCGGAAGAAGAAATTACATATATCAGAGAAACCGGTATGCACCCAGGTCATCTATACTTGCCAAAGTTGTAAATTTATCATTTCAGTTAATTCAATTAATAAGAATGTATGTTCATGTGGCTTTTTATATATTTTCAACTATATTAAATCTATTTTGATACCGTTAATTCTACGCTGCTTTTAAAAATGCATTGCCAAAGCTTAGAAACACCATCTATTGAGAATCTTATGAACGGTGTGACATACGTCATCTGAAAACTCTCTATTAGATTTCAACTAGATAAATAAAATGGCATTTCAAAACAATCTGTAAATAACTTACTTAACTTGATCAAAACAAAAAATAATCCTTTATTTATAAACAATGACTTTAAGATTTTGCTAATATTTAATGTATTAGCCATTTTGTAATGTGTATTTTACCACACATTTTTTTTTTAATAAATGAATTACAATATCAATATACAAAAAAATATATCAATATAGAATATATTTACACGGTTTTTTTATTTTACATAAAAGATACCTAAATAGTGGTAAGTAGCAGGTGAAACTGAGAATAATTTCCTCAAGGACATATTCATTTGCAATATGACTTTCTAAAATGTATCAGCTGATTAGTTCATGTTCATTGATAAGTTAAAAAAATCATATTAAAAGGTTTATGAAACTCTTTCATTTCCATAAATCTTTGATCGATGAACCGCCCGCCCTCGGAATTTATTTATGTTACACATCCGTGTTTGGGTTAATCTAACTAAGTTTCAATTTATTCAATCGATCCGATAGATTCACAGCAAATTGGCTGTGACCGAGACGGACGAACAGACAGACCCACGACACGAGTGATCCTTTTACTTTTTTGTGGTACAGAACTCTGAAAGAATCGCCTTGATGCCAATCGGACAGAAAAACTGGTTTTCTTCCATCAGAATTTACCGTTTTTTAAATTTTAATTATTCAGTTAATCTTTCTTTAATGTGCTTAAACATTTTCTTCCAATGGTATTTGTTATTATTTCTGTCCACTAAATTATCCGGCACTAACTATTTTCTTATCGGATACCCGGCCGGATCCAAAAAGTAAAATCCTGCCACAGACAAATCCCTCAAGACAAGGCTGTATGTCCAAGCAGCCTTAATGTAGGCAATAGGCAGCCCGTGAGGCAGCCCTAGACACACATGCATAAACACATGTACAGACATGACGAAGTGTCAAATTTCTATGCAGTAAAAATGGCGCGAAATTTGTATGAAGTGTCCGGGCTGTGGTGTGTATGTATGCAGTGAGTGTTTCAACAACATCAACATCTGTCTTCAGTGTTATTAAAATACGTATATATTCTAGTTATATTCCAAAACTCCAGCGTAGCTTACAGCTCTCTAAAATATTGAGCCTGAACGACCTTCTAATGACGAATCGTGGATCATCCATCACTCGCAGTATAAATTATGGGTCTTTGATCGATGAGAGACGCGTAGGGGTCAATCGCTAGATCTCACTATTACACCTATTTTATTTAATTCGAAAGCCAATATTTAGAATTGTTAAAACCCTAACAAAAGCACTGAGCTAACCTTTACTAAAATTTCGACAGATTTAATATAAGTTTGTTTGTATTCAAGCTTTTTATTGCAACAAAAATAAAACATAAGACATTAAAAACACAGAAATAAAATTATCTACATTCATTTTCTTGTCGTTAAGTGGATAAGGTTGTGAACAAACGCGAATCAAAGTGTAAAAAAACTGGCCAAGTGCGAGTCGGACTCGCATACCGGGGGTACAATACAAAAAAAATGTTAAATTAATCGTACGCTCATAAATTATGTACATATAAAAATTGTAATGGATTTTAAATATCTGAAATAAATTATTATTATTATAAATTATCGTGCTTTTTGTGGAAACGTGTGCTCGTCAAGTCTTATTAGAGATGGCCTGTTCATTTTCAATAAATTTTAATTTTGTATGGGAACCGTATTTGTAGGGAACCTTAAACTTTTACCTAAAGAGAAACGTACGCTCGCAAAATGTCACAATAAAATTTTCTGTCCAATACAGAGACCCACTACGCTTTTCTACTAAAAGACAACTATTGTGGCACAAAGACGCCGGTATAAGCGGTAAATGCTGTAATGGTCTGTTCTTTGTTGAAACGTTCCATTTAGAAATGTTTGTAATTACACGGATATAGAGTTTGCTTCTAGCCCGCAGTTCTTTGGTTATTATGTATGTAAATATAGGATTTAAACAGCTTAAAATAGGAATTTCCTTTTATGCGGTTCCTTCCTGCTTTTAGAAGTTGGATACAATAATATATGTAGTAGGATTTATTAATAACTTAGTGAGCAAACTCTTGTTATTTTATTTAAATTAAATTAACATAAGATATAGAGACTAACACCATACAGGCTATGCCTAGTATGGAGTCATTGTGTATTATTTTGTAAATTAAGCTTTTTGGAAAATAAATCTTCTTTATCTTATAACCTCCCAATTCGTATATTTTTCCTTAAAGAAAACTTAAATAACGAAACACTAAATGTTTTTATTTTTTATCCACAATTAAAGTCTGCCCCATTATCTCCCCAGCTGATGGTAAGTTATGATGATGCCGAAGATGGAAGCTTTATGAAAGATTCCCCAACGCAATGGGGAACTGGCTAATATATCTTCATCTCGGAAGACATCATTTTATTAACTCACTGTACCGTCATTCGAAAGCCTATATAAATGAGAATAGCAACACTGTTTTTCTGAACTATGGCGGAAGTAGACCTACTTTTGACCGGAAATCGCTCAAAATTCCCCCTTTGATTTTTCTAGTTCACTTTATATCCACCAGGTGGCGACATTTGCGTTCTAGCAAACAGCCTGAGTTTGCCTCATTGGCAATTTGTTCTTCGAACTGTGCGGACGGGTTCAACCAGCGTGCGTGAGCGACCACGTGAGAACCCTTACCTACTTTTTTAATTTTTACTTCAATTTAAAATTTAATAGTTTCCCAATATTCAGGTTCTTATTTTTCAAATAATTTGTTTTAAATGTAAATAAATAACGTCTCAATACAAATACTTAACGATTCCTTAAAATTAACGGTATTACCGTTCGGTTAAGTTTAATATTTCGTTATTTTACAGCATGAGTGATTCGGATAGTGGTAGTAATTCCGCTTCGGATTCCGAATCTACATCGATTCCCCCTGCGGCAACGAAGACGGTGACTGCTACGGTGCATGAAGCCCGCTCTGATCGGCTTCCGATGAACAAGAACAAACGTAAGGCGCCTGTTGAAGATCGGAGCGATAAAAAACGTCATAAAAGAGACGATGAGCTGCGCAAGCTAACTGACCAGGTTAGTAAGATACAAGATTTTTTGTCGCACAACCCTATGATTCCGCAGTATTTCCCACAGTACCCACAAATGTGTACTAATGAAATTGATGATGATCGAATTAGTGTTGCGGTCAGTGGCGAATTATTTTCCGATAACGATAATGCGGGTGACACTTCAAAACCTGATCAGACTGGTAGCTTTAATTTAATATTGAATACTGTCCTTAAAGAACCCTCCCTTCCAAAATCTTCGAAAGATCACGTCGATTTGGTTAAGGAATTCCAACACTTTGATAGCCCTGAATGGTCCGGAGTTCGTTACGCTGACGTACAAAAATCCTATTGTTCTACCCCAGTTTTTGTGGAACTTGAATGCAATGACGAAATTAAACCTTATGACAAATATCCAAATCTTTCGTTGCTAGAACGTAGTTTTGCTGCTGTTACTCAGGCACTCATTAAGCAAAAAGAAGCCGCGCAGGCAGGGTTTCAGTCTCTTTTAACTTGGGCAGCAAGTGAGAATGAAATCACAGCCTCATCTCTTAAAAATAAAATCAATGAAGTATTCGTTGAAGGTAGTTATAATAAAATTTCAAGTGATCTTCTACAGCTTGCTTGTGGTCATAGGGCTGATTTAATAGAACAAAGGCGCGATTATATCTTAAGATCGGTCAAAGACAAATTTGTTCGTTCCAATTTACGTAAAATTCCACCTTCATGCGAAAATCTCTTTAATAAAGAGTTTTTCACCTCTGCCCTAGAGAAAAATGGCGGTGTCAGTAAGGTATTCTGGCCAATCCGAAACTCATCATCTACTCAAAAACAGTCCTGGTCTGGCACGCAAGCCGGTCCATCTAATAAACAACCCGCGCAGGGATCATTAGATCCGAACCGCAATGCATTCGGCCCTTATAGTAGAATGCCATTCAATGCATCCGCGCCTGCGCAAGGTGCTTATTACCCTTTCTACCCTCCGCAAGGTGTAGCTCCGTTACCTATGTACCCATCTGCACATGGTTACAATTACAATCCCGTACAAGGTAATATGAGACGGTCCGCGCAGAACCGAGATAATAGATCTAACAGGTTTGACTCTGGCAAGTCTTCGCGACACAGGTCCTACCAAGATGAGACTTCTGCTAAAGGTAATTCCAAACAACAAAGCTCAAAAAGGTTTCGCTCGCAGCGAAAGTTCTGACTCGGAGCGTGTGGCAGGTCGATTAGCGAATTACGTCCAAGCTTGGAAAGACCTGCGTGCTCCCGAATCTATAATAAAGATTATACAGGGATACAGAATTCCATTCCAACAAAAACCACCGCTTTTAGTACCACAGGTGTTGAACCACAGGTATCAAACCCCAATTTCACCTCAAATGACGGTTGCAATCCAAGAAATGTTAGACTCAGGAGTTCTAGAAAGCGCGCATCTTTCTCCAAGCTTTGTATCTCCTATGTTCCTCACCCCGAAAAGCGATGGTTCCATGCGGCCTATATTCAACCTCCGAAATCTGAACGAATACCTCATAGTTTCGAAATTTCAATTGATCAATATGCAAAAAATCCCAAATTTCCTTCAGCCGCTGGATTGGCTAGTAAAAATCGACCTGTCAAACGCATATTTTCACGTCCCTGTATCTCCTTCGCACAGGAGGTTCTTAAGGCTGATCTACAATCGTCAAATATTTCAAATGACGTGTCTACCGTTCGGGCTAGCAACAGCGCCGAAAGTATTTTCTATGTTGACGAACTGGGTGGCACAAATCTTGAGAGACAGAGGTATCAGGTTCGTAACATATTTAGACGATTATCTTTTGGTCAGTCAAGACAAACAACTACTGTCCCTTCAAGTACAGTACACGGTAAATCTGTTAGAGAGATTAGGTTGGCAAATAAATTCCAAAAAGTCGATAGTGACTCCTCAGACGTGTCTAGAATTTCTAGGTATCTGTTGGGACCCATGGTCTGGACTAAAATGGTTACCGGAAAAGAAATGTCAGTCGCTGGTCGACAAAATCAATACCATTCTTGCTCGAAAAACAGCAAACCTCAAAGAAATACAGAGTCTCGTGGGCCTCATAAACTTTGCCAGCTTCCCTGTACCACGAGGTCGGTTAAATCACCGCAACCTCCTACTTTTTTGCAAAGATTTGTTACATTCAAATTCTTGTCGCCGTTTACCGTTACCGGCACCTGTATTCACAGAACTAAGATGGTGGATAAGGAATCGCAGTGTACGATCGCTGCTACACTACCCACCGGTTCGTCATTTCTTGACAACAGACGCGTCCGGGGTAGCTTGGGGAGCCCGTCTGGACAATATCCAAATGGGGGCCCGCTGGTCAGCTCAGGAACTCAATCTCCATTCAAATCAAAAAGAAATGCTAGCAGTACTTCGAGTGCTACAAAAACAGTCCCATTCGTTAAAAAATTGCTCTGTGATGCTTCAGAGCGACAACAAAACTGTCGTTTCATACCTCAAAAAAGAGGGTGGGTCGAAATCACCCACTCTAATGCACATGACGAGGGAAATATTCTCGATATTGGACAAATTTCAAATCAATCTCGTAGCCTATCACTTACCCGGGAAGTTCAACAGCGAAGCGGACCGGTTGTCTCGATTTCAAGCCCCGCCCGAGTGGCATCTACTTCCTCAGATAATGTCGGTCATCTTCAAAAAGTGGGGGACGCCCTGGATAGACCTCTTGGCCTCAAAGACGGCACATGTAGTCCAACGCTACGTCAGCCTAGATTGTTCAGACAAAAACGCGTACTTTCACGATGCCTTCAGTCAAAATTGGGACTTCCCTCTAGCATGGATATTCCCTCCTCCCTTCCTGATACCCAGAGTTCTAAGTCACTTGAACTCGGCCCGAGGAATCTATCTAATTGTAGCCCCTGTGTGGGAGAAGGTGTTCTGGAGACCAGATATCAAAAACAGAGCTCTGGCGCCGCCTTTCACGATTCACCGTCTTCATCGAGTCCTGGTGGATACAACGACGGGCCGTCCACCGCCGAAAGTCCACGAAATGTCCCTTCAAGTATGGAGATGTGGGGGTGGAGTTCGAGCCTAAGGGACTGGACACCGCAACAAAAGGAGCTCCTGCGATCAGGTTGGCGTGACTCTTCCCTAAAGACCTATGAAAATGCATGGCGTAAATGGTTAAGGTGGTGTTCTTGTCATGATATTAGTTTACCTAATAACCCCAATGGTTCGCAGTTAGCTAGATTTCTAATAGACCTGCACTTAAAGTATAAATTAGCATACCGAACCATATTGGTGTACAAATCAGCAATCTCAACTCTATGCAACCCTGAAAACTCTGACCGTCTAAGCTCCCATGTCTTGGTTAAAAAAGTGTTAAAATCAATATCCCTGCAAAATCCAAAAGAAGTTTCAAAACCGCCTATCTGGGACGTTGATATTCTAGTTTCATGGTTCTTAAATAGTGACTGCGATTTAAGTAATTTATTCCAGTGCTCCAAAAGGGCAGCCACTATTTTGCTCCTTTGCTCCGGTCGTAGAGTACATGACTTAACATTGCTTGCAATCGATGATAATCATTATGAAGTGTCAGAAGATCATATTATTTTTTGGCCTATGTTTGGTTCGAAAACCGATAGCTTGGATGCAAGACAGTCAGGGTGGCGTTTGCTTCGTAATAAAGATCAACCTAAAATCGACCCCGTCTACTGGGTCAAAAGAGTGGTCGAGCTGTCGTCGTCTAGACGAGCACTTTGTAATAGCACCAATTTATTCCTTACAGCATGTGGAGCACCAAAAGCCGCGTCTCGTACGGTGATAGCGCGCTGGGTGCAGAAGCTCCTTCTAGAAGCCGGCATCAGGGCCACACCCGGAAGCATCCGCCCTGCGGTCGCTTCAAAACATTGGGCCCTAAACTTCCCAATAGAAGAAATACTGACCCGAGGGAACTGGAGGTCGGAAAATACATTTAGACAGCACTACTGTCGTGAAATACGCCCGACTCAATCCCAAACAACGGTGGTGTCTGCTATGTTCATGCCCATAGCAAATTAATTAATTGCCTGTACATAAATTATATAAACATACAGAAGTAAAATAATTTTCATTTTTATTTTAATGTTAGCAGATTGCTCGTTTGTAATGTTTAATTTTTAAGAATTGGTTTTTATATTATTTAGTTTTTCGTACAAACTGTACGCACTTACATAAACATTTACTCGCTGTAAATCTTATTAAAGAAAATAAATGTGTATGATTTCAGTTTCTATTCGTTTTTAATTTTATTTTTATAGGTACCCACTTACCTATTAGAATTTCATTGTTTACATAATCTAAAACTTACATTACATTACTCAGTTTACATTACGAATCATTTATATCCATTAGTACATAGCTTACCTTCCATGTTTTGCTTTTTTAGTTATCATTCACTAGCAAATACATGGGTAGTTAACTAAAAACTTAAGCAATCACATTGGCTATTGTTACTTTCCATAACCTCTCCACCAGGCGATAACAAACACTTCTCATTTATATAGGCTTTCGAATGACGGTACAGTGAGTTAATATCAGCGTTTTACCTCAAATAATAATCAACTAATATCAGCGTTAATAAAACGCTTATTAACTACTTACCTCATTCGAAAGCCTAACTTCAATCCTGCCTGGGATAAATTCGAAATCAATGAGGCAAACTCAGGCTGTTTGCTAGAACGCAAATGTCGCCACCTGGTGGATATAAAGTGAACTAGAAAAATCAAAGGGGGAATTTTGAGCGATTTCCGGTCAAAAGTAGGTCTACTTCCGCCATAGTTCAGAAAAACAGTGTTGCTATTCTCATTTATATAGGCTTTCGAATGAGGTAAGTAGTTAATAAGCGTTTTATTGGTAGGTAAAACGCTGATATTATTATTATTATTTTATTTATTAAAGTTCCATATCGCAGAGTTTCATATTCTTATTTACTAAAGACTGCGAAGCCAGATGATAGGCTTATTTGCAGTCAGTGAGTTCGAAAAAAATATAATAAGTTTTCTTTGTGCATTAGTAATGTTTTTTAATATCCTTTAAATACTTATAATAAGATTTCTTTGTAAGTACTTACTTTTTGATGTTTTATTACAAACTCTTATCATTTTTCTACGCCAGGAGGGCTCAGAAATATCATACCATCAACCAAACAAGTCCTATAAAGTAAGACCTCGCCGGGATCGAACCTGTGATCTCCGGATAAAGCGAGTGGCACAGCCACAATCTCCATGGAACTTAATAATTTTATTTTTATACAGAGTGTCCCAGAAATGACAAGCCAGAGTGACACTGGAGATAGAGTGGCTTTAGGTCTATCAGATAAAATGAACATGACCCTAGTAAAACTACGCTGGTTTTCGAGATATCAACACTTTTGTGTATTTTTTAAATCTCCTCTTTTTGGTCTTTTATCGCCTCAGATTGCTAGAAATAATTCCATGTATTACTATATAGGAAACCAGGATAACCTAAGGATTTTTGTAGAAATAACTTTTTTTTAAAAGCAATAAATCCATAGTAATCCGACTCATAAATAAGATTGAGAAGAGAAAAATGTCGCTCATTATTTGCGACGCCTAGTTAGCATCGTACAATCGCATACAAAAATGTTTCTAGATATATTTAGACGTGCTTCTCACTCGCCGTTTCTTCTCACTCCGCAAATACTTCCCGAAACGGTGGGTATACGAGTTCCGAGTGGTAGGAACCTCGTATTAGGTAGATAAAAGAATGACGTTCGAAAAGTGTACACTGCTACCTACTTCGAATAAAATATTTTCATTTTCGTTTGCTTTTTAAATTTATTACTTAGCAGTGGACGTCTTTTGGCTGATGGTGATAATTTATATTTTATCTGTGAACTTTTTTGTTGAAACATTATTTATTTATAATAGGTTTGTGGCAAGTCCACGGCCTTCTCTACATAGACTCAGAGGTAAAAAGCCCACCAAGACCCGTAGAAAATTCAGTCCTAATCCTAACAAAATCAAAATATTTTTTATTTAAGTAGATGCTGTACGCATACTTTTAAATCATCATATTTTTTCTACCTAGTACAAAGTTCCTACCATTCGGAACTTGTACACTCAACGTTTCGGGAAGTGTCAGCGGAGCGAAAAGAACTTACTATATTCCTTTTGACGCCTCAACGCCTTAACTAATCTCGATATTTCCTATTCAGACAGGGATAACGACACAAAGGCTGTATTTTATTCTAATTACTGTAGTGGTACCCGCGGGTTACCCGAAAGCAGAAAACTAACTAACTATAATTAACTCAAATAGTTGGTGAAATATAATAGTTTGAAACTATTTTACTTACTTAGGAATGTTTGATAGATCTCTTTAATAAACGTGCGCTTCAATTTTCCAAGATATTGTCTTAAATATTTCTACCTGACCGTTGTTGTTCTATTGTATTAAAATATCTATCTGTAATAGACACAGAGGTCATTGATTGATATTTTAAGTATAATAATAATCATCCATTTGGAAACGCTGTCAGCATTCTCGATACTGTAGGGACACCTACATATTTTTAATTATTCAACTACCTGTAAATATGTGATTTTGTGTTCTCGTAGTTTAATTCTTCACCAATTGTGATACTCAAATATTATATATTAGTCAGGCAGACAAAACCAATAAATGTTCAAAAAGTTCAAAATCTTGGATACTGTACCACGGTACAATTCGAACGAAGAAATCTCTTTTATTTCACCTCTCCACCGATCGCATATGATCTATATTGGATCAACACACCCATCCAATAACTGGTGACCCCGAAGCTGAATACAAACAGCGCACCTTCAGCCAACCGGCAGAGCAAGTCTGATCAAAGTCATGTCTGAAGAGACGAAGACCAATGTCGCCGCTCCATTTCCAGTAGCGTGCCAAACCGATGCAGTCTCCGTACACTCGCGTCTTCTACCGTTCTGGCGCGAACTACCCAGCATATGGTTCATACAATTTGAATCTGTGATTGACCCACTAAAGACATCGGATGACCAAAAATTCAGATACCTACTTCAACAGTTGCAGTCGCAAGATCTTCGACATATCACTGATATTTTCCGATCACCACCGAGTTCGAACAAATATGAAACAGTCAAACAATGCCTCATATCTGTCTATGAGCAATCATCTGTCCAGAACTTTCAACGTCTAGTCAGTGGTCTTGAGCTTGGTGACCAGAAACCGTCCCAGCTCCTGCGACAGATGCGTGATCTAGGCGCTGACATGATCACTGAAGAAGGTCTCAAAGTAGAATGGTTAAAACAAATGCCTTCTAACGTTCGAGCCGTTTTAGCTGTAAACTCCGAATCGTCACTGGACACCCTTTCTACTATGGCTGACAAAATGCTCGAGTTTACGCCTACCACACATCTTGCACCCGTTACGACGTCTCAGCACTCATCTGAAGACAGTGCAATCAGTATCCTAACCAAGCAGATGGCAGAACTCACACACAAGATCGAAGAATTAGACAGAAGACATCGCTCACGCTGTCACACCCGTTCACAGAGCTACCGCCGAGCAAATTCACATTCTCGTTCACGATCAAATCATAACTATCATAACAGACGCAATCAGAATCGCCAATTCAAATCACCTGACAACGGGATATGCTACTACCACAACAAATTCGGCAAAAACGCAAATCGTTGCAAAACGCCTTGTAACTGGAAGCCGTCGGAAAACTAGACACTACACCGGTTACGGCGGGTATCGGTGTTAGTATGGGAAACCGCCTTTGTGTCATTGACAGGCTAACCGAAGAAAGGTACCTGATAGACACTGGCGCTGAAATTTCAGTACTGGCTGCTCGAGGAAAAAGAACACTCGACAATTCAAATGGCTACAAACTTTACGCCGCTAATAGCACGCCTATTAACACATATGGAGAAAAGTCAACAGTACTCAACCTTGGATTACGACGCAGTTTTAGATGGTCATTCGTCATTGCTGATGTCAAGATGTCCATATTAGGAGCCGATTTTCTCAACCACTACAAATTGTTAGTCGACGTTCACAACAAGAAGCTGATCGACCGTACAACAAGCCTCTCCATAAACACACTCTTAGTCACAACTGACCAGCAGTCGCTTTACACTCTAGCTAAGGAACATCCTTACTATGATATACTGAAAGACTTCCCAAATGTACTTAGACCCTTGTCATTTAAGGAGCCATCCAAACACAACGTTGTCCACCACATTGAAACCACAGGCCAGCCACTATTTTCGAGAGCAAGACCTCTAGCGCCTGACAAATATAAGGCTGCTAAAGAAGAGTTTAGCAAACTAGTGGAACTGGGAATCTGTCAACCTTCTAAGAGCCCATGGGCAAACCCACTCCATATCGTGAAGAAAAAAGACGGTAGCATGCGAATATGTGGAGACTATCGACGCCTCAATTCGGTAACACTACCAGACAGATACCCCATACCTCGCATTCAAGACTTCACTTACAAGCTTCATGGAATGAGGGTATTTTCAAAACTCGACTTGAAAAGTGCATACTACTGGATACCTGTAGAAAATCCAGAGAAAACAGCGATTATTACCCCATTCGGACTATTCGAATTCCGCTGCATGCCCTTTGGCTTGAGAAACGCTAGTCAGACTTTTCAACGCTTCATGCACGAAGTTTTAAGAGATATTGAAGGATGTTTTTCCTATGTCGATGACATTCTCCTGTTCTCAAAAGATGAAGAATCCCACAAACCAGTACTCAAGCAGGTACTAGAACGCTTAAACAAGTACGGTTTAGCTGTAAACATCAGCAAATGCGAGTTTGCCCAAACTGAGATAGAATTCCTCGGTTACAAAGTGACCTCCGAAGGCATATCTCCAACTAAAGAGCGCATAGAAATCATCTCAAACTACAAAAAGCCAGAAAACATACAAGAGCTTCGTCGTTTCTTAGGAATGCTCAACTTCTACAGAGATTGTTTGCCACATCAAGCACAGTTACAGAACGAACTGAACAAATATCTTCACAACACTAAAAAGAATGACAAAACAGTCATCACATGGACTTCACAAGCAGAAAAAGCATTCGAAAATTGCCGCCAAAGCATTTTACAAGCAACTTTTTTTTTTTTTTTTTTTTTTTTTTTTTTATGGCAGAGGTGGCAAACGAGCAGACGGATCACCTGATGGTAAGCGATTACCGCCGCCCATAGACACCCGCAACACCAGAGGAGTCACAAGTGCGTTGCCGGCCTTTGATTTGGGAGTACGCTCTTTTCTTGAAGGTTTGAATGTCGTATCGGTCCGGAAATACCGCAGGCGACAATTCATTCCACAGTTTGGTTGTGCGAGGCAGAAAGTTTCTAGTGAAACGCACAGTTGTGGACTGCCAACCATCTATGTGATGGGGATGAATATGTTGTCGCGTAGAACGATGGCGGAAAGAGGCGGCAGGGATCAATCCGAACAATTCCTCGGAGCACTCCCCATTGTACATGCGATAGAGAATGCAGAGCGAGGCTACATCTCTACGCAGCGCCAGGGAGTCAAGCCGATCTGAAATATCCTGGCAGTCGACGATTCGAGTTGCCCTTCGTTGAATGCGGTCCAGAGGGAGAAGCTGGTACTGGGGTGCCCCTGCCCAGAGATGAGAACAGTATTCCATATGAGGCCGAACCTGCGCCTTATAAAGTTGCAGGCGATGCGCCGCAGTGAAATACTGTCTCGATCTATTGAGCACACCAAGCTTCTTCGAGGCTAATTTAGCCTTACCCTCTAGATGGCCACGGAACTGGACTTCACTCGATATGTCGACACCAAGAATTCCGATACTAGCTGAGGCATTGGCAACTACTCTGTCTCACCCGATGCTTAGTGCAACGCTCTGTATAATGACTGACGCTTCAGATCATAGCGTTGGTGGAGTTTTACACCAGAAGGTTAAAAACAAATTGATGCCACTGGCATTCTTTTCAAAAGCAATGAGCGAAACACAAAGACGTTACAGTACGTATGATCGCGAATTATTAGCGATATACTTATCTGTCAAACATTTCAGACGACTTATTGAGGGTAATGATAACGTCATTGTATATACTGATCATAAACCCTTAACTCATGCCTTAACCAAGGTACCAAGTGACAGCGACACCTTTCGTCGTGAGCGACAGCTCAGCTTCATCAGTCAGTTTTGCACAAAAATCGAGTATCTACAAGGCCAGAAAAACGCCGTAGCTGATTGGCTCTCCAGAATAGAAGAAATCAATTGCCCAACTACAATTGACTTCCAACAACTAGGAAATCGCCAAAATGAAGACACAGAATTGAAACAATTAAGAAGCAAACCAAATTTGAAGTTCAGTCAAATCACACTACCTGATATCTCTATACCAATAACATGCGAGATGTCTACCCGCAATCCTCGACCATATTTACCAAAAACATATCGTTACGCAGTATTCAAGGCTCAACACGATATTTGTCATGCGGGTACTCGAACAACAAGAAAACAAATCGCTTCAAAATACTTTTGGCCAGGTATGAACAAAGATGTGGGAACATGGACCAAGAATTGCATCGCATGTCAAAAAGCAAAAGTACATCGACATACAATACCACCCGCAGGAACCTTTCCAGACTCAACTCGATTCGAACATATTCACATCGATATAATTGGCCCATTACCAATTTCTAACGGTTATCGATACTGTGTCACAATAGTCGACCGTTTCACAAAATGGCCCGAAGCAGTTCCTGTATGCGAAATCACTGCAGAAACAGTAGCAAGAGCTCTTTACGAAAGCTGGATAGTACGTTTCGGATGCCCAATACGTATAACTACCGATCAAGGCAGACAGTTTGAATCAAACTTGTTTAACTGCCTACTTAAAAAGTTTGGTATACAAAGAATACGAACAACTGCATATCACCCACAATCAAACGGAAAAGTAGAACGTTTTCACCGAACACTTAAAGCAGCTTTAATGGCCAGAGACAGAAAACACAGCTGGTCCGAAGAATTACCCACAGTACTTTTTGGTCTCCGAACAACACTTCGCAAAGAAAACAACCTGAGTCCTTGTTTATTAACATATGGAACACAGTTACGCATACCTTCCGATTTTTTTGTACCTACAAAGTCTAAAATCGAAGATGCTGATTTCGTAAAAAATCTTGCAAACACAATGAGCTCTCTAATACCCACACAAAGGAAAGACTCAGAAAAGGAAATATTCATAAACAAAGATTTGAAAACATGCACACACATATTCGTGCGAACAGATCTTGTCAGAAAACCCCTAACTCCTCCGTACGAAGGCCCGTATGAAGTTCTTCAAAAATCAGAAAAATTCTATCAAGTTCAACTACCAAACAGAACAGCATTCATATCTCTGGATAGATTGAAACCAGCCTACATACTTAACGAAGATGATATCGCAACTACTAATATCTCAAACAAAGATAATAATATCACAACAAAATCTGGCAGAGTTAGTAAACGAACAGTTCGATATCAAGGTGAGACTTGAGGGTACCAAACACAAAAAAAATGAGGGTAGATAGAAAAAACGAAAAAAAAATCGACGTGACGTGCCTGGGAATCTAATATTTTTTGCAAACAAACTACCTACCTCATGCATTAATGCAATCGCAAGCATCATGCCAAGCACCCAAGGCAACCATCAAGCATTCGTGCAACCTCCACCTCATCATCCAACTAACTACATGCAAAAATAATACGACTGCTTATCCATGCACAAGTCGTATTTGGGAAAATTAAAACAACAAGGGATCAAATTTATTTACACAATGAAAACAACTGAAAATCAACTTTATTTGCGCAGTCGAACTGATCGTTTAGAAACTGAAGAACAGACGACGATAGTCGTTAGAAACCAGTGACAGACGAATCGTCGCATAGAAACTAGTAAGGCACGGCGATGGAAACTTCCAATCCATATCTTCAGTCTTCACTACACGAAGTACGCCTCGAGTCGAGATCAACCGGCCTCCTCGATGCCTCCGCTTCTGATGCGATGACGTCCTCGGCGAAACAGAACGCGATTCCGCACGCTGCGCCGTATATATACAACGACCGGTCGGCCGATGACGCGCAATGCACACTGCACCGCGCGCCGCCCACCGCACCGCTTGCCGCTCCCACCCCGCTGCTACCACCGCGCCGACACACTGCGTCGAGCATTTACAGCGCACTGCTAATATGCTGCCTGCAACTATTTACTAGCGCACCGCGCGCGATAAACTCTTTTATACTGTTGTAATCATTTTTTATCTATGTTAATTTCTTAGTGATATTTTTCAGTTGTTCATTAGAGGGGGGAGTACTGTAGGGACACCTACATATTTTTAATTATTCAACTACCTGTAAATATGTGATTTTGTGTTCTCGTAGTTTAATTCTTCACCAATTGTGATACTCAAATATTATATATTAGTCAGGCAGACAAAACCAATAAATGTTCAAAAAGTTCAAAATCTTGGATACTGTACCACGGTACAATTCGAACGAAGAAATCTCTTTTATTTCACCTCTCCACCGATCGCATATGATCTATATTGGATCAACACACCCATCCAATAATACAATGGCTTGAGAAGATGTTAGGTGGATATTTTTCTTATAGTTTGTCCAGTTATTTTCATTTATAGTATATAAATCTAGAGGTGCGTCAAATTTTAATCAGAGCTTCTACTTCTGATTCTGATCAACTTTCCCCAAGGAACTCATAGTCAAATCTCAAAAAAATTTTGGACTCTTCTTGCTAATTTGGCTGCTCAGCTGAACGATTTGTATTCTTACTTTCATACGTTTAAATTCAAATCGTTCAGCCGAGTGGCCAAATTAGTATGAAGAGTCCAAAATTTTTTTGCGATTTGACTATGAGTTCCTTGGTGAAAGTTGATCAGAATCAGGAGCAGAATCTCTGATTAAAATTTGACGGACCTGTAGATTTACAACCTGTATTTATGGTTTGTTTTGTTGATATATAGCAGTGTTTTTCAACCTGTGGGTCGCGACCCCCTGGGGGGTCGCGCAACCTTCCTAAAGGGGTCGCGGGAAAAGAAAAAGTAAGTGGTTATAGGTCCTACACTGCATTAAAAAAAATACGATTTCAGTGAGAAGGCTGGTCCTGTTTATTTTTTAACAATTTATCAATATTTAATTTGTTTCTATTTTGGAGACGTTTATAAGTAAATTTTCTAATTGAAGAAAATTATAAACGTAGTCTTATGGCCCTAGGGGGGGTCGCAAGAATTTTTTAACTTGTAAAGGGGTCGGGCATTAAAAAAGGTTAAAAACACTGATATACAGGATGTATTGCCGGGCGGGGAGATAAGTCTCGTTAGCATTGGTGTATATCGTATCTAGGAGAGAAAATACTCCAAAACAAAACTTGGCATAGCGTCTTCGTTAGGCTCAAGTAGGGTCCAACCTGCGGCTGTTTTCTGCGGTCGACCTCGTTTCGACTCGTTACTCCTGGGTTCAACCAGTGAGAGTTCCGGGCAGCCGAAAGATGCTTCACTTACCTCTCGGCTCTGTTGCGTGAACAAACATTGTGTCTTCGACACTGAATAAATACTTCCAGTATGTTGTTGACGCAAAGCCCAATGACAATAACAGGTTACAATGAAGTAGGCCTACCGTAACATCCTTTTTATTTTCGCGAAACTTTTTCGTTATGGAGTTTTCTTCTCGAGTGTACCACTTCAACGTTAATGTGGAACTTTAAAAATGTTGGGTAGCAAATTTATTATCGGTGTCTTATTTAGCCTCGTTTTTACTTAATTCAATCTTATACTTATTAATAATCTACTACTGATGCACCAGTGACATCGCCTGCCTAGAGTTCCATGGAAATCCATTAGAATTTAAATTTCCTTTTAATACTATATTTGACTTACTTAAGTGTAGAGTTTAAAAAAAAAACAAAAAAAAATTACAAAGTAACATCAACGAAACTTCAAAATACTTCTTCATTTTTGTTCTTCTTCATACCCGTCTATCTCCATGGTATAGATGCCAATTGCCAGGCGGTGAACTTAACATTACCCGTGGTCACACTTATAGACGTGAGTAATGCAACCTTCATAGACATCTAGTAATCAGATATGCAGGTTTCCTAACAATGTTTCCCTTCACTGTCAAATTCCTCATTCAAATTTTAACACACCCGTTCCAAACCTTTGGTTTGAAATTTCAATAAAGTCTTCCTTTGTGCTACACCCCGACTTTACTCAGGGATTATTTCCTAGAAATTTTAAATCTCTATATCCACCGGATCAGACTATGACCAGCGTCTAGACACTCCATACAAGTCGACCGAAAGATTTACCTAACCTAACCATGTATGGTTCTCTTTCTAACATATAGGAGAGAGCGGGAAAACCGATTGATGAATCGATGGCAGTTAAACTTAACGTACCGTTGTCTTTTTTATGTAGTTAATACTTTATAAAGTAGTCTTTGTTAGGACTGTCAGTCAGTCTCTCACTGTACTTTTATGTATCGTATATGTCATAGACTCAAGATTGAAAGATCTCAAGACTAAAGTCTTTGACCAGTGTGTGTTGCCAGTGATGACATATGGATCCGAGACATGGTCGCTTACTATGGGCCTCATAAGAAGGCTCAAGTCACCCAAAGGGCGATGGAGCGTGCTATGCTTGGTGTTTCCCAACGTGATCGAATTAGAAATGAGGAGATACGTAGGAGAACTAAAGTTACCAAAGAATCGCTAGACTTAAGTGGCAGTGGGCAGGGCACATAGCTCATGTGGCCATATGGCCGTTGGGGCAGTAAAGTTCTGGAGTGACTACCGCGTACCGGAAGACGCAGTGTGGGCAGGCCTCCGACTCGCTGGACCGACGACCTGGTGAAGGTTGCGGGAAGCCGCTGGATGCGAGCCGCACAGGACCGGTCGGTGTAGAAATAATTGGGGGAGGCCTTTGTCCAGCAGTGGACGTCTTTAGGCTGATAAATAGATAGATATGTCATAACCATTGTCCAGATCGTGTAAATTAGCAAGATCATGAAATTACTGTCTATATCACGACAATACATAGTTTTTGTTATTCATCGGCCAAAATGAGTAGGTATACTACCTACTCACCTAAAGGCCACCCTCCCCTAGAGATATATCAAGTGCTTTGCATTGGGTACAAAGATAGATCGCCCTCATAAGAGTACTGAAACTATTAACTATAGCTAAAGGAAAGCTCTTCACTATTTCTTGGCGGACCACTTGACATTTTGTACAAAGATCTAGGTTTGCTTGAATAGACTTTGAATGCCATCTTTAAATAACAAGGTATTTTTCATGAGATTCATGTAACTCTTAGTAGGTGGCACTGTAATCGCTCTGTTTATAAATGACAAATAAAACTTATGAAAATAGTGTTGGTTTGCTTTGCATTTAAGTCAATCGCTGTATAAATGTAAGGGTTCCTTGTTGACTACGGAACCCTAATAAAACTACCAAATGTTTTCTTACATTTTTTACGCGTATACAAAATTTATTCATTTTGCTAAGATCATTCACTGGTTAGTATTGCTTGTTTTATTTTGGTTTCTTATTATTTTTTATGATAGGTACCACTATTTGTTCTCTTCTTCAACTAAAAAAACAACAAATACCTACAGAAGAACAGTTCAACTTTTTTAGGTGACAACAATTATAATTTGTGAACCACGACAAAAACAGCAGCTTTTATATATGATTACGTATTTCTAATTTCTATAGCAGGGATACATTTTTGCAATTACAAATTCAGAACAAGCAACGACAACAAATAAATTTATTAAATAATGACGTCATATATCTTTTTTTTATTTTACAAAATACTGTTTATGATATTTGATAGAGACTAGAAAGTAATCGGTTGACTAGCAGAACTACCGGGTATTTTATTCCAGTGTAACAACCAGACATCTTTGGTAACAGCGTTCAAGGCGGAAACTCTTGTCCGCCCCTATTGTTAAGAACGAAAGCCTAGATTGCTTTTTGGTTGACTTATCTATACGGATAAGTAGGAAGTAGGTAGGTATATTGCGACAAAGATCTAATGGCGCTTGGATGAAATTGACAGTAGGGTTTAACACAATTTCTCTGTTACTTACCATTTCATATTATTTTACAAAGTTTTATCAATGAAAGAAAATCACACGAAACATAGCGAACAGTGACCATCAGCGAATCAAGAGACCTGTCAGAAAGTGTCAAATTAGTTCCTATTTCAGACACGCGCTATAAGATCTCAGGCTTAAGGCGCGACGTACACTCAATCTGAGCAGGTTAATACATGATAATATAATGTCGACCGTAGCTCCACTCATTTTAAGTTCAGATCAGTGTGGGTACCATCGCGGCGGTTACGTCAAGGCCGAACGCAAAATTCTCGAGATTTCGATGTTTTTATTAATTTTCTTGGCTTTCAAATAATTTAAAAAAAATCCGTTCAAGGTAAATTGAAGGTATTAAAATGGCCGATTTTAGTGTGTTGGTCTCAACATAAACAAATATTATGTTTCCGAGAGAATTTGCAATTAATACAAAATACAGGGTTTACAGGATATTTTTTTTCATCTAAGTTTTTGTTATTTTTATGATTCTGTTTAAGGCAATTGGTTTTTTATTGTTTCAAGTATGTTATATATTTTTTCTATGGTGATGCTTTAACCATTATTTCAAGAATTTGTATTGAATATTGCGATTTGGCGATACTTAACGCCTTAACGACTGTCATCTAGTCAAAGTAACGAGCACCAACAGCTTACGTGCCTTACGAAGCACGAACCGGTCGATATAAATGCCACTAGATCTACCCAGATCGCAGTGATCCAATAAGGCCATCCAGTGGAACACCTTTAGCCCTATCCCCCTTTTACCCCAAATAATAAACAGTCAAATCTATCCAGGTTATAACTGTGTCTGTAGTCGTAAATTTGCGTGATTAAAACAATGATCTAAGCCATATAAATATTACAATACTGTGAATTTTTTCACCGAGACATAATCATTATTTACCCCAAAACAAACATACATATACCTACTAACGAAAGAAGAAAATAGACCCCAAAGAAATTACAACAATACCATTTGTACAAGGTAAGGTAGGGAGCAGGAAAAATAAAATTCATTTCGTTTTAGGTCGCCCAAGTACGCCGTACGCATCTTCTCTTACATTTACTGGCGTAGTTTGCAGGATAAACATGGTTTTTCCCTTTTCCTTGGCATATTTATCGGTCCTTATTAAGCGTAAACGGGTCTCCGAACTTGTGAGCCATGATAACAATAGGAATGGAGCAATTTCATTTGGTCTTGTGGCCCCGAAATTTGAACTTAGACCTCCTCTCTCTTTTAGTTTGTGGCGTCTCTTAAAAGAATTCTGCCAATGTGAATTTTAATCATGGCAGGATTGTTCAACTTGTTCATCAATTCTTTGACATGTTCAATCTTCCTCAATTCTAGTGACTTAACTGATATTTGTTAATTATTATTGTAACCTCACTATCATCATTATTGTCAACGCAACCAGAAAAATTTCACTGTTAAACATAAACCGTTGATTTCCACTTCGCAAAGTTCTAAATCAAATTTAATCTAAAATAGAAACAAACTTTCGTCCAAGAACTCATCAAGTTTAGTTTATCAATACTATCGATTATCGTCGTCATTATCTTGTCAACTAACAAAAGATCTCTGTAGACTACAAGTTTCTTGTATAAACCAATTTGCACATTTTTGACCAAAATGCAAACTAGGTTAAAGGAAAAGAGCGTACCCCCATATTAAAGGCCGGCAACGCACTTGTGACTCCTCTGGTGTTGCGGGTGTCTATAGGCGGCGGTAATCACTTACTATCAGGTGATCTGTCTGCTCGTTTGCCTCCTCTGCCATAAAAAAAGAAACTTTCTATGCTTTTGTTCAAGACCTCACCAAGTTTAGTGTCTTGAGTTACATCTCTTTATCTTCATCTTCATCTTCATCTTCATCTTCATCTTCATCATCATCATCACCATTATTATCTCAACTATCTCCACTGCTGAATTGGTACAATTCCGAGTCAAATTAATCCATCGTTGCCTGCGAAATACTGCCTTTTACCCTATTTCAAAATTCAAGAACCATAAGCTTTATTGTCTCAACAAAGCCACTTTTAACTTATTTATAAAATTTCAGTTGCCACTTTATTAGTCATTCTAAAATCCTAGGGTTATTAATAATAATTAAGGGTCTCAATTTTCACCAAATTGCCAATTTGATGGCCTCAAAATAAGGGACGTTTCGGTTAGGAAGTGTCACTGTAATCTTTATTTATTGCCGCGTACTCGCATTGTATTGCTGTTTCGATTGCAAATTTGTATTTGTATTGGTGTAAAAGTTGTATTAGCAGGACTTGACCTGGATTAGTTCATAAGATTTGATCACAGCCTGTGGATAAGAGTTTGTGAAGGCAGAAAAAGTAACATAACTACTTCTTAGGAATATACAGGGTGGAATGTTGGAACGCGACCTGGAGGGTAAGTACTCTAAATACTGGAGATAGCAAATTTTACTCAAAGGAAACATTCCTTTATTTTTAAAAAGAAGCAAAACTATATTCAAAGATTTTTGAAATACCCTTGTCAAACCCAGGAATCGAACCGGCTAAATCCGAAAAAATAACATTCTGTACTTTTATGGCGTTAATCGATAGGTATAGTAGGCGTTAATGGTAATAAAGATCAAATCTCTCTAACTAATATGGTAAGTTAAATGAAAGGAAAATTATGAAATCTTAAGTTATAAATAAAATTAACACTTTTTCTCAAGCATTAAAACACTTTTTATTCAAGGGTTTATCTAATTACTTGTTTAATTAAAAATTCATGATTCATAACTGACATTTGACTGACTCGGTGGCTAAGTGGTTAGCGATCCTGACCTCTGATCCGAGAGTCGTGGGTTCGATCCCCACACAGGGCAAACTTTTCTGTGATGAGCAGAATTGTTTGCTCTGAGTCTGGGTGTATTATATCTATATATGTATGTATTTAAAAGTATATATGTATGTATATCAGTCTCTGGTTCCCAAGATACAGGTAATCCTAGTTTGGGGCCAGATGACCGTGTGTGATTTGTCCCGGATATTATTATTATTATTATATTATTATAACACAAGATTTCATAGTTTTCCTTTCATTTAACTTACCATGTTTGTTAGAGAGATTTGATCCTTATGATTGACCCTATCGATTAATGCCATAAAAGTACAGGCTGTTATTTTTTCGGAATTCAGCCGGTTTGATTCCTGGGTATTTTCAAAAATCTTATATTCTAAATAGTTTTGCTTCTTTTTAAAAATAAAGGAATGTATCCTTTGAGTAAAATTTGCTATCTCCAGTATTTAGAGTACTCACCCTCCAGGTGGCGTTCCAACATTCCACCTTTTAACTGAGTTAGCCTATTGAGAGAGAAACTAGGTACTAACTTCTTACATAAGTACTTCTTAATAAGTAGGCAATATTAGTCAAAACAGCTTACCGATATTTCTAGGGATACCCTAGTAGGGTAGGGGTAGGGGTACCCCTACCCTAGATACCCTATCGGTAAGCTGTTTTGACTAATATTATTATTATAAATGCGAAAGTATGGATAATTTTATTTCTCTCTAGACTAAATTCTGGAAATAATTGTACAGTATGGACACTCCCTGCCGCTCTCTGAAGGCTACCTCACCCCCTCTGTGTGACTTCTAAGTGACCAGTTGTCAATTGATTGGCAAACCAAAGATAATTTTATTTTCATAAAGAGAGAGGTAATGGTTTCTAAGTCTATTACAGCCTTGTCTCATGTATACAGTATTCACTTCATTAAAAATGTCTATTGTAATAGTCTGTGGCGACATCTATCGCACCGCCACGAACTAAAACTAGAACGCGCTATTGAAAGTTTCTTCGGATTAACTACATATACAACTTCCAACCATCATTGGTTGGTACCTCCCTTTTCCTCCGAAGAGTGGGAACACACAGTTCCTATAAGTCTGTCTTTTATGTTCATTCATATCTATTCTGTCGTTAAAAGTTCCACTATTTTTGGAAATATCAATTTCTAAAAACGGTTACATAACAAAGAGAAGTGTAACCTACGACAAGAAAGTATGGCCAAGAAGTATTAGCGTAAGCAGCCCTAGATACCCACACACACACATTTACACGTGTATACAGACATGAAGAAGTGTCAAATTTCTATGTAGTAAACAATAAAGCGATATTTATATGAAGCGTCCGGGGTGTGCTAGGTACTTATCTCTGTGTACAAAATTATGAGGATCTGTTGCTACGTGAAAATTTTCTTGAAATCTATATTAATAAGGATGTTTGTTCTATTTTACAAGACGTTTCTGACAAGTAATTTCGACTTATTCAAAATACAACCCTTTGATATGAAAGCGTCTTCCCAACTTCCCGTAGGCGAAATCAGGCAGTGCTTAATAAGATACACAATTACAGTAATTTGGATTAATCGTATCTCGTTACGTCTGTTTGTCGTTAATCTGATTGGTGTAGATAAGAAGAATAATTCACTTCGGTTGTTGAAGACGACCACGCTCGCTGCTGAACCTGAAAGAGAAACTTAAAACTAATTGTTAATGTAAAAATAAAATTTTAAAAAACCTAGCTTAAAGACTAAAATATTATAAATATAAGTATAAAATTAAGTAAATAAATATAGAAGTAATGCTTACTGCCTGTAACATTTGGCTTTTCAGCCCCTGTAAAAAAAGTACCATTTTGATTAATATTTTCATAAAACATTGCAGGGTTTACGAAGTACTTAGCTACTTAACTATATTCGTTTAATTTCGTCTATTTCCGCTGTCTCGCCCCCCGCGCCTCGGTACAGCCTCGTCTGAGTTGTGCCACAAAATACACAGATACAGAAGGTCCGCTCAATACGCTCACTAAAATCCTAAGCATATACATGCTTATAGACGTATACGGTCGTTGTAGGCAATGATACTCTTGTGATACTTTGCCGCGTGACCTTGCCTCGAACGACCGTATATTTCTATAAGCATGTATATGCTTACGATTTTAGTGAGCGTATTGAGCGGACCTTCTGTGTCTATTTTGTGGTTGTGCGCTCGCAGCGCCCCCAGTCGTTTTTTAACCTTTGACCGGGAAAGTAGCTACCGCGTGATCCTTCGTATTTTCACCAAAAATCAAGTCTTTTTTATTTATTTTCCTCCTGAACCAACGTCTACACCTGCATCGCTCACATCGGTATAAAAACTTTTTCTTATCAACTTTACTAAAGAAAATTGCTTTGGCACTAATATTTTATATCCTGTGCAGTGCGAGGTCATAAAAGAGATTACGCTACAAAGTTATGAAAGATCTTTATTATAGTCAGAAGACGATATAATTACAAGGAAATAAAGTCACTTTTGTTCAGTACACAATATATTTTTGTTGTTTTCGTAGCGGGCCTACTATCGCACTTAGTCGATTTATTCAAAAAAAAAAAAATTGAATCTGTAGCACAAAGACAAAATTCGATCATTTGACATTCTTTTATGCAACTCAATAGGTGCTTACCTATGAAATTGCCGATTAGTTAATAAAGTTCAAAGACAAAATTAATGTAAAATAATTAAGGTTTTAAAATAACGAACTATTTTCAAAGTACCATTGGACATTTAGAAATAAAATAATGCTTGCTAAATGCACGTTGTCTGAATATTTTGAGAGCACAGTGGTGTAGAATCTATGAAAATGGATTTTTTCATCACTGAAAATCGCCATTTCTTCATTAAAAAAATACTTATTTTTTATTTTTGAAGGCTACACTTATCCCAGCGTGTTACTCGTATTCGTTACCATATGTATTTTTGAACATATTGTGCATCATATTTCACGATTTTCAGATAATTTCGATTTTTTTTGGCAGAAAAATTTGACCCAATTGACCTCTAAGAAAACGCCAATGCAGTATTTAATGGAACCCTACTCTTTCAGTTTTACATGAGAGACATTACTTATTAATGAATGATATATAATTTAATGAAATTAAATTCATTTTTGGGGTAATATTATTCTGTTGAACTTTCATAACTGAAACGGCAATTTCATAGGTAAGTAAACTATAATCAGGGTTGTTCAGAATTATGTATAATTTTTTTTTTAAAACGTGTTGGAGAGAGTTTCTTTTGGACCTAACGTTTCTTCTACGTATACGAGTTCCAAGTGGTACGAACTTTGTATAATGTAGACTAAAAAATAACCGTCGAAAAGTGTACAATGCTACCTACTTCGAATAAACATATTTTAATTTGATTTGATTTGATAAGTTAACTATCAAAACTGAAACGGTAACTTCAGAGGTAAGCACTACCAGAGGTAATATAGCTCGCAGAACTGATAACGACGAGACGAGAAAGGAAGGTTTTTATATCTACAGTTGGTATCATCTCACCTGGTAGAAAGCGATATGATGCCGAAAATGGAAGCCAGCTATCTTATCTCCATGCTAGAACACATCAATGCTATTAACATTGATGTTTGGCGGAAAAACTTAGATAAGATGGTGGTAGCTAGCCAGGCGGACTTAGAAAATGTTCTACCACCAACCAAACAGACTCTTACATAGTTAGACCCTGCCGGAGTCGAACCCGGGACCTCCTAATGTGAAGCGAGATGATTAGCCACTGGATCACGGAGGCGGTTCTCGAGTGATCAAACAATCTCACTTTTGCATTATAAACAACCATTTTGTTTAAAGCACGTCTCGAAAATACAAAAAGCTACGGATCTTTTAGTCTTCACGGTGCTTGCTCTTAAGATGGATCTGGTCTAATTAAATAATCTTTTTTTTGTTCTAAAAGAAACAGGTATCACTGCCAGCAGCTATGGTAGAAGAATATTTAATGTTGCAAAAGAAAGCTTTCAGAAAACATACATTTTTAATGAGTAACACATAACAGGTACAATCAGGAAAATGGATCACATAGAGATATCACTCGTGTAAATTGTACTGGTAACAACCCATATCATTCCCACCAAAGTAGCATGGGTCTCTTCCCATAACTCGGGAAGGCTAGGCCATACTCCACACACGGGGGCCAAGTCCGGATTGGTGGAGGTTGCGAGGCTAGTGGCCAACCTGTGTCAGAAGTTTTCAAGCTGCCTATAAGGATTTTCGACTGCCATCTAGTGATAACACCCGACACCAACGACTTAACGTGCCTTGAGAAGCACGGCAATTGTACTAAATTAGATGTAAATTAGAAATGTTCAGCCTTTATGGAATCAAACCCACGCTCCTCGGATTAGTAGTCAGGAGTACTAACCACTGAACTACCGAGTCAGAATAAGAGAAGTATCTTCTTAATATCATTTCAATCAAAAATGTATAGCTTCCAAAGTTTATGTCGGGTAACAAGAGTGTGACAAAAAAAATTATACGCGTTTTCGTTCAGAGAAAGTTAATAAAAGCAAACGAAAACGTTCCAAGCACTAATTTTCATTCTTATTTAAGTCTCAAAAAACGAGTAATCCGTCAGAGTTGGCGAAACTCATATTACGTAGATTTGTCCCCGAAATCAGAGGTGCGAAGCATTTTTACTGTGTTTGTCAAAGCGCCAAGGGTCTTTTCAGTAGGGCTGTGTCAATCTCCACTTAGTTCTTGAGAGGAAGTCTGAGAAAAAAAAAGAAAACTCCCGGGATTTTCAGAGAAATCTTTTTGATAGGGCGCGGTTGTAAATATGTAGAGTGATTTTTTAGATGCCACTCATGCAAGTAAACAAATTCTCCAAAGAACCTTTACAGTCCTAGCAATAAAATATTTTGACTTTCTATACAAAAGATCCAGTTATCGAATAAAATTAATTTGGCTCATTTGCATCGGAAGAAGAATAAAGATTTTTGGTCTGTTTTCACTTTAGAGCTACGAAGGGAGGTATAAGTGGTAACAATTGACATAGGAACAAGGAAATATGGTCATGGCAAAAACAAATTAAGATTTTGTTCTCACATCAATATAGCCCATAAAATAAAATGAAAAATATCGTAACTCTCGTTCTGTCCATCTTTCATCTGAAACTTTTGAATGGTTTTGAGACTTTCCCGCGGAAACTACTGAACGGATTTGGTTGTTTGATTTTGATGGGTAGATAGATATAGTACCTGGCTAATACATATGATACTTTTTATCCCGGAAAACTCGAAGGTTCCCGGAGGAATGGCTGAAAACTGTATTTTTTTTTCTTTGCTACTGAATGCCGCTATCTTAATAATATTTTATCTCTCTGGACCCATTTCTGAAGTTTACGCAGATGAAGTTGCGGGCGGAAGATAGTATTATACATAGTGTAACAAAATAGATTTCTACTCTCACCTCATCATACAAAATTTTTTTTGGAGAAAGCGCAAAAAAAGTTTAGTAAAAACATCATTTTATCAACGTCGTAAAACAACATATCGATACTTCTGGGCTCAAATGACGTAAACGCTAAAGAGACCTTAGGCGTATACGCCCTTTGAGCCCAGAAGTATCGATATAAACTAAAAACTTTTGAACATTCTATCAAGCAGTCGGGCATCTTCTACCTTATCTTTAGTGTTGACATCCCTATTTTTTATTTCAAAGAGGAACAAATTATCCACCTTCACCTACTTTTGTGAAAATGTAAACAATTTGCGTAAACAATTTTGGTATCACCTCTCCCCCTCTGAATGGGGGGATTTACAATTTACCTTCTGATAAGGGTCACGTGGAAAGCGACGGCGACAGACAATGTTTATATTTGTGTCTCCTTTTGTGCTTTGAAGTTGTAAAACACTAAGATTTCTGTAAAACACTAAGATTTCTGTGTCGCAAATACCTATCCCATTAAAAAGACGAAACATGACCCTGAACCTGAATCAGTACGGGTTCTTTGGGGAAGTTGTTCAGTAGATGAATAGAAAAGTTTTTAATAAATTACTAAGATTTCTGTGTCGATAAATTCCTATTTAAAAAGTTAACTTTTACCCTGATTTAGCATGAGTCTTTGTTTTTCGGAATGATGAAAAGAAGCACCATATTATTAATTCCGGGAGAGGTAATGGGTTGGTAAAAAAGTGTTGCGACACTTTGTATTCGACCTGTATATTTTTTGTACAGAAGTTTTGGTTGAGGGCTTTCAACGTTTCCCCGATCGTTGCGCACAAGTTGTAGATATGAATGGCGATTACATAATATTGAAAATAAAGTAACTTGTCCTAAAAACTGACTTATTGTCGCAAGACTTTTTTAACAACCCAATATTTTTATATCCTTTGTTATCAATACACGCAACATACTTCGTACAGGGTGCAATATCCTCCAAAAACCTTTATGGACGTGTGTAATCATCGCATCGAACATTCTAGCAAAACAGGTACTTAAATTCTACTGGTAGATGATTCCGGATTCAACCCACAACGTTCCCACTATTGAGGTACGGGGTCTCTTCTCATTTTCTCGGGAACACACGGAGGCTTAGTCTCTCGTCCTGCTATATTGAGCCTACCGTAGATTGTGGCTCATGCTAAAGAGGCCGTCTATCTGCACCTTAATAATCGCCAATTTCCAAGCCTAAAACAACATCAACGGAGTATTCTTATCAAAGCGCTAACGAAATTGGCCCGAGTAACGAGAGCGATACAGGGCGCGATAATTTTTTCACCTGTGAAGTGCCTGATTGTATCACGCTGTATACAGGGTGTAAGGGACAGGTTTCCGAAAACTTTAAGGGCTTGCTCAGTAGACGAAACTGAACAACTTTCCACAAGAATTTTATTTAGGAAAAGAAAAAAAAATCGTCTTCTCCATACAAACTGTCCAATCAAGTTTATAATTGAATCAAGAAGCTGACTTTTTTCGTTTCCTGAAAAAAAACTTGTGGAATGTTGTTCAGTTTCGTCTACTGAGCAAGCCCTTAAAGTTTTCGGAAACCTGTCCCTTACACCCTGTATAGTTACACTTGAATATATAAATTCTACATGGTACACGCGACTTCGTACGCGGGAGTAAGAAATTCAGGTTTCTGCCGTACCTTAGGTACCCAACATTTGAATTTTCCGGGATAGAAAGTATCTAAAATATTTCGAGATATTCTGTTATACTCACTTACTGATCGAAAGGAAATGCATACATAGCCTTGAACTATGGAAGACAGAAACTTAAGAAAAAATATATATAAGAAGCTTACTTAGAAAAAAAATACAATAAAATCCTTTCTTGTGTAAAAGGTAGTAAGTATAGAAATTTTAATGTCTAATGGCTTTTACCAGCTATTTATATAAGCTGTCTCAGCTTTCTATTAAGCCTCGTGAAAAAATGTGATTTTTCTAACAATTGATAAATACATATGCACACGATATACGTAGTATAGACAGCCACAAAAATATACCAACCCCGAAATACTAATAAAATAAAATACAAAAAAAAATACTAATAAAATCACGAAATTACGAAATAATAAAATACTAATAAAATCACGAAATACTGAACTAATAGCTTTAGCAAAACGAGAACCATCGGGTTACAAGGAAACCATATCGATACTACTGGGCTCAAAGGGCGTATACGCTAAATAAAACTTAGGCGTATACGCCCTTTGAGCCCAGAAGTATCGATATCGACGGTCCCAACGTACAAACCCATAAGTGGCTGTTAAGTGATTTTCAGTTTATGTTTGCGTGACATCCGGGACACTCTATACTTTCATTTGGTTTAAAAAAATTGGTTAATACCATGTAAATTCAACCTTAATCTACACACGAAAATTCACATATCTACAGAATGACGTTTAATTTCCGACGTATAATAACAGTAGTGGTAGTTCAGTGATTATACGTCGAAAGGTAACTTCACCCCCGCATATGTTTCCCACACGTATAGTTTCATAACTTCCAGATACGGTTAGGATCTAGTTTAAAAATTCGGCGTAAAATTCAATAAGTACCACTTCCGTTATTTGTTGATAACACGATTCCGACGTAAATGTATGTAAATGACAAATAATAGACTAAGGATAACATTTTTAAATAAATTGTTTATTTAAACTGTAAAATACATCATATTAAACGTATACGTATATGGAAAATTTCATCACTTTATGAAAAATATAACAAAAGTTACACACGTTTAAAACTTCACACTGCTCTCCTGTAAAATTGACTTTTGCAGTTAGGGTATTGTACGTAGGGACCGTCGATATATGGATGGAATACAGAGAAGACATCTACCAGTTGAAAATTGCGATAGATAGTGTTTCAAAGCTAAGTGCCAATTAACTTTTAAAACTTAGAGGTATATCTCTGTTTTTTTAAGGGACCGGAGGCAAACGAGCAGATGGATCATCTGATGGTAAGCGATTACCGCCGCCCATAGACACCTGCAACACCAGAGGAGTCACAAGTGCGTTTCCGGCCGTTAAAATGGAAGTACGCTCTTTTTTTGAAGGTTTGTAGGTCGTAATTGTCCGGAAATACCGCAGGCGACAATTCATTCAACAGTTTGGTTGTGTGGGCTAGTGTACAACATAAAAATACGCATACTTTTCTGCCCATTATAAAGGCGACCTGCCCTCCCCTGCGGGGTTCTGTCCGTGTGGACTAACCTGCTCTTGTCATCGGTTTTTGTAATTGTTAGTTATTAGATTTTAATTACAATTTTTTTTTTCTTCTTATTTTTATTTACAGCCATGACATTATACAAATCATCTCTTGACCTAGCATTAAGATCTAATAGAATATAAGAAGTTTTAAAAACATGTGTTGGAGGGAGTTTCTTTGGACCCGTCTTTTCTTCTCACTCCGCAAAATCTTCCCGAAATGGCAGGTATACGAGTTCCGAGTGGTAGGAACCTTGAAATAGGTATATAAAATACTGACGTTCGAAAAGTATAATCTGCTACCTTGTTCGAATAAAATATTTTCATTTTCATGCTTTTCATTAATAAATAAATAAATTAATAAAACATTCTTCATCGTGATCCTTGTCTTAGTCGTAGATACAGGGTATATACATTTTAATCATAGTTCTCATCTAACCGTTCAGCATTTTACCCCTATCTGAATCACTTAAATCCTTATTCAGTCCCTTCTGACCCACAGTGGGTATACTGGGAGACCACAAAAACGTCTTCGCTCTAGGGTTGTCTACAAAGCGTATTTGACCTTAGAAAAATAATCACAAGGCTTAAAACATGTTAAAACCGACTTTACTCGTAATACCTACAATTTTGCTAATGTTTTTTCTTTTTTGTTTTTTGCTATAGAAGAGTTTAATATAAAGCAAAGTTTTAGATGCTTCCATACTAAACTTTCTTGTTTCGTTGTCACCTGTTTTAGTCCTTTGTTGGACATAGACATTTTCATGTCGCAATGAGCCACGACCTCTTCCTTCAACTTTAGCTTTGAATTCTAAATTCCTATTTTTTTTAATGTAGAAGTCCTAATTTAACGACCCATACTTAAGGTGTAATTATTTATCTGTGTTAACGTTACATTTTACTTCTATGTTTCAAATATTGCTTGCCTTATTCGCCAGTTCTACAAAACTGACAACCCTAGCAAACGAACCAAGATTTCTAGTTGAAGATACAGTTGTTTCTACCCAAATGATTTATTAACTGAAACTGGATACGTTCTATTCAGTTTTGGTAATTTGATGCTTATTATTTGGGTATATGTTTTTATAATGAAAGCCTAATTTAGGATATTACGAGTATTCGTTAACAACCTGCCGCACTGCTGGGGCACAGGTCTGTTCCAATACCTCAGGAAGAAAAGGCCATACTCCACACACTGGGGCCAAGTCCGGATTGGTGGAGGTTGTGGGACTAGTGGCTTGCCCCCGTGTCAGAAGTTTTCAAGCCACCTACTCTGACATGGGTTCATTTAGTGATAGCAACAGACACCAACAAAAGGAATCGGTCAAGAAAAATGACACGGATAGTCAAACCCATCCAGGTTATGACCGTGTCTGTAGTCAGTTTGCCTGCATGATCGACGATTACCCAAGCCTTACTGAGTCACATCCGCTTTTTTCTTTATGTAGTTGTAGTAGTCAATACAAATTACAATGCGACAAGTTGTTATAGTGTGGTAGGGTATATGAAGTTATTTACGGGTTTACGCCAACTCGTATTGTGGGTGTTAAACTACCTCTAAACTCATAAGGCCCAAGCTGAATTAAGGCAGGTAGTCATTGCGGCCCAACGTCCTAAAAAAATTTAGAAAAAAATTTTAGGTAGTTGTGACTGAATTACTGCTAAACCTTAGTCCTAAAAATAGGACATTGGGCCTTACGAGGCTAAATTAAATCTTAGCATGGTTTGGAGCCTTGAGATTGAATTAGAGGAATGTTTAATTTAAACATCTCGTAATAGAGTATTTTATAGTTAGGCCTATACTGAATTAGCAAATAAAGTTTTGCATTCTAATTGATCAATTAGTCAATCAGCCAATTTTGTATGGAGAGTCCATATTTTTATTTTTCGAAAATTAAGTATGGATTCCTTAAAGAGTTTAAACAAGAAGTTGATCGAGTTCCACCGTTTAATTATCCGGAAGTGATATTTTCATACGTAATATGCAGGATGTAACAAAAGGTTGTGGTGATATTTTACAAACAGAACAACTTTGTTGAAATCGCAAAAAAAATGTTGACTTTTCATACAAATCGATCAGCGATCGTTTTTTTTTTGCGATTTCAACAAAGTTGTATTTTAGAACAAATGTTGTTCAGTTTGATGAGTAGAATCCCACCTTGAAGTACGAGTATCACCACACCTTTTTGTTACACCCTGTATATTTCATTTCTATCGTATTTTCCTTAAATTCTTAAGGATGACTGGAAAGGTATCCTACATCATTCTTACTAGTTAGTTAGGTACTTAACAGTGTTTTTTCTGAGTTCCGAGATTAATCTATACTTATGGACAAAAAAATCGACTCAAAGTTTCATTTTTATTTTTATTTTTTTATGGGATAGATGGCAAGCGAGCAGACGGATCACCTGACGACTTTTGGAAAATTAACTCAATCTAGCAAAATAAAACTAAACCAAAAGTTCAAAAACTGTGTGTTTACTGTTTATGATTTTAGTTTGATGGTTTTCTAGTTTTTTGCTTTTAGTGTTTAGCAGTTTTGGAGACTGAGTTATTTTTTCGAAAGTCGAGCAACAAATCTTGAGTCGATTTTTTAGTCCACCAGTGTAATTAACATGGATGACACTACATTATTTCTAAAAGGTTCTTGAAATATAGTGATAAGGCATGTACCGTTGCCAGTATCTGCTATAAATCTTTGTATGACGCGTATATGTTCTATGTTTGCTTATTGCAGAGTTTGAAATTTTAAATCCGCTCTTAATTATTAGATTCCCATACTAAATCCGAACAGTGAATCAAGAATTTGTACGGAGAAGTGAAAAAAATCGGAGATCAGATTTTTTCGATATTTTTCCTGTATTCTATACATAATTCTGAGTAACCTCTTAAAATCTCAAACGAACTTATTAACACCCTGTATAATAAACGAAAAAATAAAGTATAGTCATTTATCATTCTGTTCAGTTTAAACTTTTCTGTGATGAGCAGAATTGTTTGCTCTGAGTCTGGGTGTCTTATATCTATATATGTATGTATTTAAAAGTATATGTGTAATATATGTATGTATATCAGTCTCTGGTTCCCAAGATACAGGGAATCCTAGTTTGGGGACAGACGACCGTGTGTGATTTGTCCCAGATATTATTATTATTATTATCATGCGCTACCCGAATCCACTATGCCCATATTTAGCGTTAAAAACCCATATCATCCCCACTGCAGGGGCACGGGTCTCTTCCTATACATACTTCGGGATGGTTAGGCCATACTCCACACAAGTCCGAATTGGTGGAGGTCGTGGGGCTAGTGGCCAACCCCAGTGTCAGAAGTTTTCAACCGCCTCCTTTAAGGCCTCCGAAATTGCTTAACGCATTTAGTACCTACAGTAATTTAGAGTACTAGCAATTCAAATAATTTCTTTGCCATCTTTTTTATCACAATTTTACTTACATTTTAATGATACGTTCAAAGTCAAAGTCAAAGTCAAAGCGTTTATTTGCCAGAACATAGTAGGTAACAAAAATGTTTCAATAGTACAGTATCATATGTTCAACCCGTAAAGGTATGCAAATATTACAAATATATATAAAACTAAACTGTTACAATAGATTATTAAATACATTAAGACACATTATATCATTTATTTTTGTCATTAAGGAACTCTGTTATTGAATAATATCCCTTATTATGAAGTCACTCTGTTATTTTCGATTTGAACATATTGGTAGGACAATCTTTGATGTGGTTAGGGAGGCTATTGTATACGCTGATACACATACAAAAAGAATTGTGCTTGTGTACATTGACTCTTGCAAATGGTAAGTATAATCTGTCTTTTTACCGTGTAGATCTTTCAAAAACGCTACCATGAGTCTGAAAATAGATAGGGTTTTCACGGACAAAAATACTAGTTTGTTTTATGTACATACAAGGCAACGGTAATATATTGCTTTTTTTAAATAATGGCCTACATGAGTCTCTGTTCCCGTTAGGAGTTTTAAATACTGCTCGAACACATTTTTTTGGGCTATAAATGCTCTATTAGTGTCCACTGAATTACCCCATAACATTAATCCGTAGCTTAGCACCGACGAAACATACCCATGATACGCAGTGAGAGCAACCTCTATAGATCAAATTCGGCTCAAACATCTCAGTGCAAATACGAACCTGTCAACCCTTTTGCAAATGTTTTATCTATATGATATTTCCAATCACAATATTTGTCAATTGTGAATCCTAAAAATGTCGTAGTATCTACACTTTCTATCTTTTTGTCTTCAAAATTAATGTCCAAAGGAAGGTCCAAAGAATTATAAGTTCTGAATTGCATGAAATGAGTTTTGTCAATATTTATTTTTATATTATTATTATTTAACCAGTTGTATTCATGAATGTATTATTTAATGTCATATTAAAATTTGAATTTGAGTCGTTATTTTTAATAAGAATTGTAGTGTCATCTGCAAACATGATGCATTTTTCATCGTTTTGCAAGACATTAGGCAGATCATTTATGTAACATAAAAATAATAAAGGTCCCAAAATGCTCCCTTGAGGTACCCCGCAACGATTAAATTCAACTGAGAACGAAACGTTTGGAGGTTAGAATTAAGAATATTTTTTATTTCTGTACACTGCCTCCGGTTTTCAAGGTAACTTTTAAGCCAACAGTAAGGTAGACCTCTGATTCCATAGTTGTATAGCTTGTTGAGAAGAATTGAATGATTCACAAAATCAAATGCCTTACTCATGTCAAGAAAGATTGCAATAATTGGAGTTCTCTTATTAATACTTTCTGTGATTTCTTTAATTAAATTGAAGCAAGCGAATCTTTAATTAAAATGAAGAGAACATCGTTTTTATTTAAGAATTCGACAAGACGTTTGTGCATTATTTTTTCAAAGATTTTGGTAATGACAGGAATGAGTGTGATTGGTCGATAATTATTTATTGAATTTTTACACTCTTTCTTGTGCAGAGTTTCTAGAGCTTTTATAAAAATCATAGATAGAAAGTGAAAGTGAGTGAAGTTATCTGCCCCTAATCTAAGATTCCCTGTATTATGGGGACCAGAGACTGATATACATACATATTATTACATATATACATATAAGTACATTCATATTTTTTTTTATGGGACAGGAGGAAAACGAGCACGCGGAGAGCAGACGGATCACCTGATGGTAACCGATTACCGCCGCCCATAGACACCCGCAACACCACAGGCGTCGCAAGTGCGTTGCCGACCTTTGAAATGGGACAGTATTATATCTATCCAGACACAGAGCAAACAAATCTGCTCATCAAATGAATGTTTGCCCTTGTTAGGGATCGAACCCACGACTCTCGGATCAGTAGTCAGGAGCACTAACCATTGAGCCACCGAGTCAATCAGATCACGTCTCATCTCATCTCCTCGCACTAATATTATAAATACGAAAGTATGGATATTGTTTGTTTGTTCCACTTTCACGCCGAAACTACTGAACGAATTTAGATGAAGTTAAGCACTCGGATAACACGTAGGGTACTTTTTATACCGGAAAATTCGAGGGTTCCCAGAGGAATGGCAAAAAACTGAAAATTATACTTCGCCACAAGGTGGCGCTGCCTTAACATTTTATCTCTAATTTATCTGGCTGGACCCAATTCTGAATCTACGCAGACGAAGTCGCGAGCGGAAGCTAGTAATTAATAATCACCTATTCATGAAATAATGGATTACGGCGAAATTGATACCAGCGGCTATCTCATCAGAGTTCTAAAGACCGCAAACGTTCGGATTATTTTTATCAAATTACAGTTGTTCAAAAAGTTAATAAAAGTTACTACCGAGATAAGAGTTCGGACACGAAATACATAGATACAGAAGGTCCACTCAATACGCTCACTAAAATCGTGAGCATATTCATACTTATTGAAGTATACGGTCGTTCGAGGCAAGGTCTCGATCGCACAGTATCATGACCTTGCCTAGAACGACCGTATACGTCTATAAGCATGTATAGGTATGCTTGCGATTTTAGTGGTTTGTATTGAGCGGACTTTCTGTATCTCTTTTGTGGTTCGGACTTGAGAAGTTCTAATGGCACGGATATAGATCTTAATGTGGGGTTACTCGTAGTACCTTATGTAGGTAGTACTTGAGTAGCGTATGATAAAAAACCGTTTACGATAAGTTGGATATTTACCTGCATTTGACCGATAACTTTTTTTAGGGCACGCAAGCCGCCCCCACCAACGACAAGATGGCAGCACGACGGGGGGATTGACTTATAACCTAACTTATTTATTTGGTGCGGTGAGGACTACAGTGTTAACAACCCATTACGTCCCCGTCCCAGGGGCGTGAGTCTTTTCTCATACATCGGGAAGGTTAGGCCTTGCTCCGCACATGGGGACCTAGTCCCAATTGGTGGAGGTTGTGGGGCTAGTGGCCAACCACAGTGTCAGAATTCAAGCCGCCTATAAGGCCTCCGACATGGCTTAACGACTGCTATCTGGTGATAGCATTTGGCTACAACGGCTTAAAGTGCGGATACAGACGTGGTCGTAACCTGGATGGGTTTGACGGTTATATAGCATTTATCTTGGCCCTTTACGTAACGGCAAGTTAAGGTGTTGGTGCCGGTTGCTGTCACTAGATGGCAATCGTAGTCCGTAGGCCTTTTAGTATTTCCAAGGCACGAGTTGGGCTTAAAACGTAATGTGATAAAACTGTCGGCAGCGCACTTGTGACTCCTCCTGTTTTGCGGGTATCCATTGCGGTGGTAATCGCTAACCATCAGGTGATCCGTCTGCTCGTTTGCCACCTATCACATAAAAAAAAAAATACGATTTTAAAATTTATTGTACCTTGTTTAATATTCCTGTCCATGACTTTATAACAAACTATAATGAATGAGTAAATATAATTAGATTTATAATAAATTAACGAGATCAAATATTTGCTGTTTCAATTAATGTAACGGTTCAATAGTTAATTATGTTCATTAATTAAAATTATTTTGGTTCAGACAACATGTTTGTCCCACAAGCTGTAAAACGGCAAATCTCAGGACATTTTCCCCTCCTAAATTATAAATAATACATTCTTTCATTACGTATCTTGCTTATTCTATTAATTATTTCAGAGAAATTTAAAATTTTATATGAAGCGTAACTTTAATATAGGGAAGGCGAAATAGGGGAAGGCGAGTTTCAGAAAGGGCTCTTAAAACTTCTCTGACACAGCTTAGGGACCGTCGTCAACAGATAGTAATCTGACTCCAACCTACAAAGATGGATGACATTTTTTTGCAAATCGCTGAAGTTTTTTTACTAGAACGTAAATCTTGCGTAAATGTACATTTTTAACCAGCGACACTAGAAAGGATGTTCAAAGTTTTCAATCGATGTTCTCTCTGTGAAATTGTAATGGGTGGACTTATTTAAATGCATTTTTTATACTTTGAAAGAACGTTTCATAGCGGCGATTTCTGGATTTATTTGTCAAAAATAGGTTAAGTAATTTTCAAGTTATTTAACTTTCACCGTTTGGGGTGGTCTTTTTTTAAATATTGTTAGAAATTGTCAAAGTACAAAGATTTCATAAAACATAACAGTTATCTTCTACAAAAGTACCTAGTAGCTAAAATCAATTTGCAAAATAAATTACTACTTTACTTTCATTAACATCTTTCACTCCTTAAAATTTGCCCCAAAAGTAACGAATACGTACCAAATGTCAGAATATCTAACCCAAGTTTCTTAATCTCGAGGAAAATTACAAAATGGAACCGAATACAAAGTGATTCCAACAAACAAAATAAGTCTTGAAAATTATTTAACAGATCTTAATTGCCAGTTTTTCTAACCACGGAAGCCATTAACCGTAAAACCAATCCAGTTTATTACCATCTTTAATCAATTAACCTGCGTAATCGACGCGTCCACACAAGCTGCACTAAGCTACAACCGCTTCTAACTTTGGCCTCAGATCACAATTATTTTTTTGGGAGTTGGGGTCACACAGTCATAACTCACAGCTGTCCTTCGTAGAGATAATGTTCCGCAGATTGCGGTCAAGTGATGATAATTACTGGTCCTTAATGACCTCAGTGTGAAGTGAACTTAATTTTCTGACCATCCTTCGTGAAGTAGATAGCTCATCTTCATCTCTATAGCTACTTCCAACTTCCGCAGCGAAAGGGCAATATTTTTCAGATCTGTAAATGTATTTTTCCTTGGTTGAGGTTACCGGTAAAACGCTTTGGTAGATTTTAGATTATGAGGGTACTTTTACAACTTCTTGACCGCAAATCTTGATAATGGTTTTTCGCGCCACACTTGTCAGGATTTGAGATTTTCATAAATTTTCTTCGCACAATTTCTCATAGCGTAGCGTGGTGGAAATGGAAATAGAACTTAAGTCAACCCCAATCTAGAGTTCTCACTGACATGACCTCATGATGGTTAGGATCCCCAATCCCTGGGGTAACGACATGAAAGAAGAAGAAACGTTGCAGTCAATGGGTAAATCTCCATAGTGACGTAGGATATTTCTCAAGTTGTAATGTTAGATTTTTTTAAAGAGTCAAGTTTAAATTGCGAAGTCAATATTAATGATAGCGATGACAATTACGTTTTTGAAAAAAAATGAAAGTTGGTGAACTCACAACAGCACATTTAAAATAAATATTTTCCTGTCAGTGAAACTGTGAGTAAGGTACCTTTTGAAGAACTTGCACCTCTTTAACTACATAAAAGTTCTTAAATATGCCACAACTTCTTTAAAACGTAACTTGTAAGTACTACAGTAACAAGCCTTTAAAGCATCACAACTTTAGAAGCGTGGCTCTTTAACGTTGTTACTGTATAAAAGTTCTTGAGCACATCACTTTTAGAACTGTGCCTATGTAACCTATTTACATATAGAAGTTCTTGAACGCACCACAACGTTCTGAAGCGTGGCTTTGGAACACAATCAGTCAATGACCTCTGCGTCTATTACAGACAATTCACTACACTATTTTGGCGCAACGCTTTTGATGATAAACCAGGCAGATGCAAGCACGACAGACTCGCCTGCAGGCCTGTGGGTCGTCCATTAATCACGTGAAGCTCAAAAGGGGGGGGGGGGAGGGGATTCGGAAAAAATCACGAAATATCACAAGCGGGGAGGGGGGGTGTAGTGAGATATCACGTGTATTTATTTTTCGTTGAACGCGCGATTCTTAGAGGAAGTTCTAAGCGTCGGATTGTTGTTGTTACGTTGTTTTTAACTCATCGCAAGGGGAAATGGCTTCAGGCAGTCGGAAACAACCTGCGACCTTAATGTCTGTGTAGACATTTTATCATGGTGCTTAATTTTACAGAATTAAATTACGTTATACCTGTATTTAAAGATAATATTTTGTACCAAAAAAATACACGTGATTTTGGGTAGGGGGTGGGGGGTAGTCTAAAACCTCACCACGTATCACCAGGGGGGAAGGGGGTCTAAAAAGTTGCTGAAAAACATCACGTGATTAATGGACGACCCCCTGACTGGGAAAGTTAGCAAGACATGGCAGCCTTTAAAACAGATCACCGTGACTTAACAATTGTTACTATATCTTTGATCCTTGCACACAATTGTGTAATCCGTAACCTAGTTTTTAGTTTAGCAATTCTGTGAGCTATGTCGGTTACTTTAGTTCTCCTGCGTATCTCTTCATTTCTGATTCGATCACATAAGAAAACGCCGAGCATAGCACGCTCTATCACCCTTTAGGTGAACTTGAACCTTCCTAAAAGGTACATAATAACTAACAATCTCTGTTCTATATGTCATCACAGGTGACACATACTGGTGAAAGAACTTGTCTTGAGACACTGCGATATTTTGGACTGCAGTGGACTAAAGTTGCAATAGGCGGGGCACATAGTTTGGCCGTTTGGGCAATAAAGTTCTCGAGTGGCCACCGCGTAGTGTAGCGCAGGCAGGCGTCCCATTCGGTGAACCGATGACCTTGTGAAGTTTGCGGGAAGGTGCTCAATGTGGCCAGTGCGAGACCAATCAGAGTGGAAATCCTTGGTGTAGGCCTTTTGGCTGATGATAGATCCAGTTTTCAACTTTTAGATTTCGCTTCAGCTGTCTGAGTCATGTAAGGCCATTAAAATAATGATCTTGTTAGGTCTTAAATTAAAATTGAGGAACCTAGACTAGTCTCTGAATTAGAAGTCTCCTCATTTGATGCTGGGGCAACGGAGATAATTAAAAGTAATACCCATGACGTCATAATTTCTCAATAGGTACTCAATAAAGTTTCATTAATGTCAATAATTCTGTCTGAAGTTAGGTGTTTAGGCTTTACAGAGAAAGGCACTGATAAACATACCTACCTACTATAAATACATATGCAGTACAGTTAAACAACACAATAAATCACTAAAGAACAACAACTTCTTCTGTTCTAGGCCTTTGCTGTTATAAATTTACATGAGAATTCCGAAATACTTTTTGCAATTTTAGCGAAGTCATGGAAAAGAAATTGTTTAGTTAGAACAAAAATACGAGTATGCAGTATTTTTAGATGTGTTACTAACTAATAGGTAACTTGTATATGTTATCAAAATAACATATTTTTATTGTGAGTTGTGGTAACTGTGGTATGAAAAAAGTTTGTGGAATTACGATATTTTTGTCAAAAACTCACAAAATACCTATACCTAAATGTGTCAAAAGGTTTTTTTTATGGCAGAGGTGGCAAACGAGCAGACGGATACCACCGCCCATAGACACCCGCAACACTAGAGGAGGATATTAATTATTATCCAATAAAATATTTTATGACATTTTATTTCATAATTAAAATTTTATGAATTATGTAGATATTTACAAAAATAAATACGATATTTTTTTTTTTCTTATTATGATGCTTAGTTATAGGGTCCTTCTAAAATACCTGAAAAAATTAACAGTGGCTTCTACTCCTGAAACTGAACAACTTTCCCCAAGGAACCCATACTCAATTTGCAAAAAAACGTTTGGACTTCCCATACAAAATTGGCGGCTCAGTTGATCAATTAGTATGAGGACTCCAAAAATTTTTTGCGAATTCAGTATAGGTTCTTTGGGGAAAGTTGTTCAGTTTCAGGAGTAGAAGCCGTGGCTAAAATTTTTTCAGGTATTCCATAAGGACCCTATATAATGATAATAATATATTTTAGTTGATCCGTTTTAGTTGATCAGTTTAATTGGTCAGAGTGGAAAGACAGTTATTTTCACACTTAAAGGTAAAAATCTGAAAGTGAAAATTCTAATAAGACAATATTGTTTTCTCGAGGGTCCCGTAAAAAGCAAATTGGTACAAAGCTAGCTTTTCATTATTTCTCTACGTCGCCGCGTCTTCGTCGCGTTGTGGAAACTTTTAGAGTTCCGCAAACTTTGCGGTTTCATTTATTACACAGGGTGTTTTTTTTAATTCGCTGACATCCATCTAAAACTAACATTGTAACTCGATAAAGCTGCAACATTATGCTGAGTAGCAACCTTTTTGGTACCTACCTGTATGCTATTTTAGTATATTTTTTGTATTTCTTTGTCTGGTACCGAATATTTTTTTTTTATTTACTTACTTACATAGTATGGTAGATGCTTCTTATCACACTGGCAACGATGTCCCAAAAGAAACCTTTACAATCTGAGAAAAAACAATTGTGCTATATTTATACATAATAATGTATAATCAGTTTCATTTGATTACTCATATTTTAAAACTTTGTATGGGGAAACGTTTTTTAACTCTGAACATAAAGGTTCTATTGAAAAAGTTGTTCAGTTTGAAGAGTATAGTGACTATACTGTTCACTTTCTTTTCTAAGAGAAAAAAAGACACCCTGTATTTGATTTTCATTAAATTTTCTCGTATTTCGCAAACATGCCTTGGGTATTTCAAATAGGAAACTAAATTGTATCCATTACAACTATGTATGATGCACATTTTGTATCATTCGGCTGTTTTGAAAATGTATGGTATTTTTGTAAGAAATTGTATTATTTGATGTTGTAAGTCAAAATGTTATTTGGATATGTCATTAAGGCGGATCTCATTGAGAATTCAGGATTTTTGAAACCCTCTTATGTAAATTAAGCGCTAATAAATTGCGTACCAAAAAAATTGGATGGGCGCATTTTTATTTTTATTTTACTTTATTTGTTGGTACTTATCGAGAGGTACTTTTATTTATTGAGCAGTAAAGATAAATTAGGAATTAACAAAGATTGTTCTTATATGTATTTCTTCTTTAAATTGAGTTTTTTTACGTAAAGCTATTTAAAAGGGTAAATAAAAAAAAAAGCATCATAGGAATTTTTTGGGCAATGTATCAATTTGGAGTACCTATGCTCTTATTCGCAGATACTGCGATATTTTTAGTGCCTTTTTACAAGAGAATGGGTCGCGGATCGCGGGCCGGATAAAAAGCTGCGGCAGGTCGCATCCGGCCCGTGAGCTGAGCGTTGTCCATATGTAGTATATTATATGTGGTATGGATCATAATAAGTCAGTTATAATAGTTTTTTTTTGATATTATGAAATAATTTTAAACGTAATAAAAAAACGTGCTACCCAAGTAGCACCAAGCGATATTGGCAGGCTTTGTAACACTTATAGACGTAAAACGGTCGTATGGGAGAGATCACTATCTCTTTAGCCTGTATAGTAGATAATAAAAAATAAAAAAATCTGGGACAAATCACACACGGTCCCAAACTAGGATTCCCTGTATCTTGTGAACCAGAGACTGATATACATACACATATACTTTTAAATACACACATACACATATATAGATACAATACACCCTGACCCAGAGCAAACAATTCTGGTCATCACAGAAAAGTTTGCCCTGTGTGGGGATCGAACCCACGACTCTCGGATCAGAGGTCAGGATCGCTAACCACTTAGCCACCGAGTCAGTCATAATAAAATAATCTTGTACACTAGTGGTATAGTTATCGTAACAGGGAGTTGGTTAACTCCCCTTATGTTCGCGCGCATGTATACCCGCAAATGCGCATGCGCGGGTACGCATATACGCATTCCGATTCGGGCGATTAAGCTTTTACAGTAAAGAAAAAAGCGGCCAAGTGCGAGTCGGACTCGCCCATGAAGGGTTCCGTAGCAGCAAGTAACATAATATAAAAGTTCTTGTAGTTCGTTGTAGGTAAATTGCGGTTTACGATTTATGACGTGTTAAAAAAAAACTACTTACTAGATCTCGTTCAAACCAATTTTCGGTGGAAGTTTGCATGGTAATGTACATCATATATTTTTTTCAGTTTTATCATTCTCTTATTTTAGAAGTTACAGGGGGGGGGGGGACACACATTTTACAACTTTGAAAGTTTCTCTCGCACAAACTATTCAGTTTAGAAAAAAATGTTGTTAGAAACCCAAATATCATTTTTGAAGACCTATTCATAGATACCCCACACGTATTAAAAAAAAATTTTGAGTTTCAGTTATAAGTATGGGGAACCCCCAAAATTTATTGTTTTTTTTTTTTCTATTTTTGTGTGACAATCTTAATGCGGTTCACAGACTACATCTACTTACCAAGTTTCAACAGTATAGTTCTTATAGTTTCGGAAAAAAGTGGCTGTGACATACGGACGGACAGACAGACAAACAGACAGACATGACGAATCCATAAGGGTTCCGTTTTTTGCCATTTGGCTACGGAACCCTAAAAATAATTCTTGAATAGCAAGGTGGTATAGTAACCGTATTAAATTTGAGGCCTCTATAGACGAGAAAAAAATCACTCCTATACAGCACAATAGTGGACTATAGCGAAGTTAGTAAGTAAACAATTTTTATCTTTTTTAACTTCTAAACACACAAAAAAGTGGTACCAATGAAATTTCACTTCAGTATAAAAAACGTTCTGAAATGAATGGTTACAACAACATAATCATTTTTAGTGGAAACTCTCAATTGTTAATTATTTTCGGTAGCCACTTTTCTTCTTTAAGATAAATATTTCTGGAAAGATTTCTGCGAAAATCTGCAAAAATAACTATTGTTGAGATGGAATAACAGAAAACCGCTAACAATTTTTCCGAGGAAAAATGCTACAAAAACAGTTAGGTACTTAAGGCGGTGTATTAAAATTGTTACTATAGAAAATGAAAATTTCCCGTTAATTATAAAAGTTCTGTATCTGAATTTTTTTTGCGGTTTATTATCTAATATATCAAGGAAAATGTTTTTGTAAGTACTCATTGTTAGTAAAACTTGATATCAGGTTTTGATTTTAAGTTTAACTACTAACAAAATTGTGAAATGACTTTTTTATTTATTCATGATCCTATATAAATTCGAATAAAGAAATAAGTTTGGACCAACTTTGCTCGATACTTTTTACTTCAAAAAGGCCGGCGCATCAAAACACTAAACTTATAAATTACACAATTGTGAAAGATAAAAGAAATTACTTTGTAAATTAATAGAATATATTATTTATTTATGACTGTCCTACTGAATTGCGACACACACTGCTCCGATGATACACTGCTTCGACAGAACTTAGCTTCGATGCTACACTACTGCGACAGCTACACATGTGCGATACATCAGTGCTCCGACGAGTCATATCTTTCACACTATACTACTCCGACCCTGCATGAATTAAACGGAAGAATTCGTAGCCGACTATTACGTCCATTACTTAACAACACATTACGTCCCCTCTGCAGGGGCACGGGTCTCTTCCCATAACTCGGGAAGGCTAGGCCATACTCCACACACGGGGCCCAAGTCCGGATTGGGCTAGCCGACTGTCATACAGGTGAAAGTCAAACTTGTGATAATACTTATTACGTACTTAATTTTTGGACTCTCCATTCAAAAATGGCAAAACAGATGTTTTTTTTTTATAAAATGTACCTACAACATCTTTTTTTGTGATTTTGTAGAACAAAAGTTGTTCAGTACGATGAGTAAAATCCCTAGTTAACGGGTCCTACGCTAATTTTGTTACATTCTGTATATGTAACAGTCAAGTTGTGCTTTACACAGCGATGAAGCGCTTCACGTAGCAACTTAGCGCTTTGTATTCAAAACAATGCCGGCTCGTTCCTTTGGTAAAACAACTCGCCCGCATCCGTCTGTCGCGGACTATAAGAACGATTATTTGGTCCGATAGTCGCCGACCGCGCTTGTAACACAGCTAGTGGCTTAGGCCGTGGCTTAGGCGGATACCACACTGAACCGGAATCCGCTCCGGTGTGCGATTCTGCGAATTTTTACTTGACACTGTCAAAGGAAAAAACCGCAGGACTGCACACCGGAGCGGATTCTGGTGCAGTGTGATATCTGCCTTAGGTTAATCCGTGTTAGTAAAAGTCTCAAAACAAGTCATACCTAATCTTTCTTCTCACACCCCTTTTCACCTTTACCTACATTATTTTTAATAATTGAGCATAACAAAATATTTTTTTTTGTTTATTAAGGTATTTGCGTTTGATCTTTCTCAAAAATTGTAGTGGAATGCTGTTAATTCAGATACAGTTTGACGTTTCTGAACATTGGGTCTTGCAGTGTGACCATATAGGCGCAGATATCATTATAAACTTCGTATTAGGTACATTAAAAAATGACCTGCGAAAAGTGTACAATACTACCTACTTAGAATAAATATACAGGGTATAAGGGACAGGTTTCCGAAAACTTTAAGGGCTTGCTCAGTAGACGAAACTGAACAACTTTCCACAAGATTTTTTCAGGAAACGAAAAAAAATTGGCTTCTCCATACAAAATTATAAACTTGGTTGGATAGTAAATAATTCTTGTGAAAAGTTGTTCAGTTTCGTTTACTAAGCAAGCCTTAAAGTTTTCGGAAACCTGTCCCTTACACCCTGTATAAAACAAAAGGCCTAGTGATGAAAATTATTGTATTAGCACTTTCAACTATTTATGTAGCTTTATTACTGTTCCGGCAATTTTATTTTGCAATTCCTCGCCTTAACACAATCTTTATCGAAATAACGAGGAAAAGGGAAATCAATTCAAATAACAACAAATCATCTGGTTGTACCTGGATGTCGGTGGGGTTTGTCGATAATTTGGGTCACGGGAGCGGGTTTATACACTTGAGGCCACGATAAATTAGTTCAAATATAACATCTAAAAAAAGTGTTGAAACAATTAAAACTGAAGCTTCTTCTGCTCATGAAATTAAAAGGTTTACTGAAAGTGATAGGAACTTGAACAAAAAAATACTGCGATACCAAAATTTAATTGATGATTCAAAAATTATTTATCGCAGTTACAGGTAAGTTTAAATATAAGAAATTAAATCGTTTCAATGTAACATCGAAGAAAATATTAGTAATTCTATTTTATTATTTTTGTATTCATAAATGTATTCATGGATGTTATTATCGTAGCTGTTGATTTCTCATGTAAATATAACGATTAGCTATTGTAGGTGATCCGTCCGCTCATTTGTCACCTATGCCATAAAAACAACGAAAAAGGAAAGTGAAAAAAAATGTTGTGCAATTAATTTTGTCAACCAATGTACAGGTCAAAGCCGGTCTCTTGATCTATAGCCAGTTGGCCTCTGAAAAATGGCCGAGTGAATCCAATACCGTCTCGTCTTCCGAATTGCCAAGTTCTATGAGTATTATCCGTATGTTATATGTACAGGGTGATTTTAAATCCTGCGCCTATTAATTTTAATCATACACTTCATTGAGGAAACCGTCCTCCTAACCAGAGGTCGTGGGTTCAAATCCTGGCCAATGCACCAATGAGTTTTTCGAAACTTACGGTGCATTTTCCTACCAACTTCTTTAACAGTATAGGAAAACATCGTGAGGAAACACATCTGATTTCTAGATGTGTATGATGGTCGCGTTGCTCACGTCTGTAGGTGTAAATCTAAATGCCCTACACGTGACCGCGGGTGATGCTAAGTGCAACACTGGGCAACCGCCGCCTATACCTTGTGGATAGAACGGTTAAATGTGCCACACGATGAAAAGAAGAGGAAACTTATAGTTTTTTGGTTCTACTAAGTAGATAGGTACTTAAAATTAAATATAGCCTTTTCATACAAACCGCCGAAAGCCAAAAGCCTAAAGATATCCACTGCTGAACATTGTCTCCCCCAAGAATTTCCGTGCCGACCGGTCTTGCGTTGCCCGCAACCAGCGGCTTCCCGCAACCTTCATAGGGTTATCGGTCCACTGAGTGGGCCTGCCTATCTCATCTCATCTCATCTCACTAATATTATAAATGCGAAAGTATAGATGTTTGTTTGTTTGTTTGTTTGTTCCGCTTTCACGCTGAAACTACTAAGCGGATTTGTACGAAATTTGGTAGGTAGATAGATAAAGCACTGGGCTAATACATAGGATACTTTTTATACCGGTAAACTCCCGGAGGTTCCCGGAGGAATGACTAAAAACTGAATTTTTTACTTTGACTAGATGGCGCTTCCTTAACATTTTATTTCTCTCTGGACCCATTTCTGACGTCCACGAAGATGAAGCCGCGGGCGGAAGCTAGTGCTAATATAAAACTTAAGACAAAACTTCCATAATATCTACAACAATAATTATCATAGTTGTATAACAACGGTCTGAGAGGTAAATTAAGTAGTGAAATTAAATGGAATTACTTTTTGTAAGGTTGATTATTTTTAGGGACTTCGTGATCTCGACTTCACGTTAGTTACTCGGTTAAGATTGAACGTTAAACGGAGCTTTTTGCGATTTTTAACCGAATTTAAAAAAGGAGGAGGTTCTCAATGTCACTGTATGTTGTTTTTTTATGTGTGTATGTTACGCGATTACTCCACCAATTATGGATCGATTTTGACGATTCTTTTTTTGTTTGATAGTTAATACTTCAGAGGTGGTCCCGTATAAATATCATTAAAATTGATTCACCGCTTTTAAAAACAATCAACAAATAAAAAAACATAGCAAAATTTTAGTTGTTACGATTGAAGTCGGTTGTTTTTAACGTGTTCAACACTGTAAATTATTATTAAATATTATAAGTTAGGTTCCTTGTGGAAAGTTGGCCAGTGTCATGAATGTCAGTGTAAGTGACCACAAATGATTTCTTTTTGTATTTCAGAAGGATCCTATTCAATAGTGGATGAGATTTTTTTATGCACAAATGATAAGTCTTTGGAATTATCTCACCTGATATATGTATTATCCATGGTGAATAAAGGCTGATGGCGAATAAAGAAACTGAATTGAATTGTTTTTTTTTTTTTATAATATCTGGGACAAATCACACACGGTCATCTGGCGCCAAACTAGGATTCCCTGTATCTTGGGAACCAGAGACTGATATACATACACATATACTTTTAAATACATACATATATAGATATAATACACCCAGACTCAAAGCAAACAATTCTGGTCATCACATAAAAGTTTGACCTGTGTGGGGATCGAACCCACGACTCTCGGATCAGAGGTCAGGATCGCTAACCACTTAGCCACCGAGTCAGTTAGTCTTGATGCCAAAGATGGACGCTTCCATCCCGCCCGCTGGCTTACTAAGATTCTCCAACGCATTATGGGATCTGGCTATCTATACATTAGTAAGTAATAGCTTTTGCACGTGACTTCGTTTGCGTAGAGTTCAGAATTAGGTCCAGAGATAAATTAAATGATAAGGCAGCGCCATCTAGTAACATAGTAAAAATTTCAGTTTTAGCCATTCCTCCGGGACCCTCGAGTTTTCCGTGATAAAAAGTATCCTATGTGTTAGCCCAGTGCTTTATCTATATACTTACCAAACATCCAAATCCGTTCAGTAGTTTCGGCGTGAAAGTGGAACCAACAAACAAACATCCACACTTACGCATTTATAATATTAAGTGAGATTTGGGAGAAACGTGATACGTAAGTTCTCCAATTTAGCTATTTTTGTTAGGGTCAAACAATGTTGTTTTTGGTCTATTAGAACTGGCTGAAAAAGCATTACCCTTATTACATGTATTTTATAATTTAAAACTGTTATATTCTATGCCAAAGGCAGGCTTCAGAGCCGCTATAATTATATGAATTAATATCGATACTTCTGGGCTCAAAGGGCGCATGGAAATGAATGAATGAATGAAATGAATCAAGATGAGAGAAATAATAATAATAATAATAACCGGGACAAATCACACACGGTCATCTGGCCCCAAACTAGGATTCCCTGTATCTTGGGAACCAGAGACTGATATACATACACATATACATTTAAATACATACATATATAGGTATTATACACCCAGACTCAGAGCAAACAATTCTGCTCATCACAGAAAAGTTTGCACTGTGTGGGGATCGAACCCACGACTCTCAGATCAGAGGTCAGGATCGCTAACCACTTAGCCACCGAGTCAGTCGTGAATTAAGGAAAAGAAAATATTCTTTGAATACAATATGAATCAACAAAATGACCAACAAAATTTCTGAGTGAGAAATTATTCGCTCACAAAAAGATTGCGATAAAATTAAAGATAAAAACCTCTACTCTTCTAACAGAAAAGATGAATTCAATTAAGTTTCCACACGAATGCTCCTAACCAGAGCTGCCCGAATAAGAAAGAGAGCCGCAAAGTATTATACAGGTGTAACAAAATTGGTGTAGGGCCCGTTAACAGGGGATTCTACTCATCGCACTGAACAACTGTTGTTCTACGACTTTGCTCAAATCGCAAAAAAAATTTGGACTCTCCTCCATACAAAAATGCCAAAAAATGGTAAAACAGATGATTGATCAATTTGTATGGAGAGTCCAAAATTTTTTTGCGATTTGAGCAAAGTCGTAGAACAAAAGTTGTTCAGTACGATGAGTAGAATCCCCAGTTAACGGGTCTACACCAATTTTGTTACACTCTGTATAAGGAGTTGCCGTGTACTTTGCGGCGTTCTCCCTTATGAGGGCACTGAGTGCGACCGCATGATCTTTCATTAAATTCAAATCAAAAAGTTCCCTTTCCTGTACCTAATTTTTGAGTTTCAATAAATAAATTTCCATGTTTTAAATGAGACAGACTTTAATTTTGATTTAATGGAGCATTCTTAATATCGTTTGGGGGTTCATACTTAGAGGAAAATACACATAGAAAAGTCTAAAAATATCTTGAATTTATACTTTCGCGTTTACAATATTAGCGAAAGATGTTTCTTAAAATCTTTATGCGGAGCGATCGGGTCGGTCACGCAAGTTAACTGAATACACTAAAGTTCGTAACGAAGATGGGCTTGTGTTGACTGTATTTATGCTTCGCAAGGTAAGCACGTTAAGCCGTTGTTTCCGGTTGCTAATCTAGTGAGATTATTGTTGTTAAGCCACATCAGAGAACTTATATAGGCGGCTTGAAAACTTCTGATACTGTGGTTGTCTACTACCCTAACATCCTACACCAGTAAGTTCAATTATAACTCACAACTATCCATTGATTTATTTAATTAAAATATGGCACGTACTTGGAAAAAAAATCATTATTTTACATTAAAATCAAGAGAAGTGGTCGTGGCTCAGGGCGGCTTGCGTGGTCGCGTCGATCACGCAGGTTAACTGACTACAGACACGGTCGTAACCTGGGCGGGTTTGACTGTTAGCGGCATTTATCTCGACCGTTTCCGTGATTCGCAAGGGACGTTAAGCTGTTGGTGCCGGCTGCTATCACTAGATAGCAGTCGTTAAGGCATGTCGGAGGTCTTATAGGCGGCTTGAAAACTTTTGACACTGGGGTTGGCCACTAGCCCCACAAACCTCCACCAATGCGGACTTGGCCCCCGTGTTTGGAGTATGACCTAACCTTCCCGATGTAGGTATGAGAAGAGACCCGTGCCCCTGCAGTGGGGACGTAATGGGCTGTTAACAAAATCAACTCACACTTCTGAACACAGTTTCTAAAACAACCATTGCGCTATTAAAGAAGATGCGCAGGGTGCGAGCCGCTCCGTGTTACGCGTTGTTGGTTATTACATGTCTCCAGTGTGTCCCATATGTTTAACGACAACGCTCCGTCATAGCAATGGAACAAAATTAATTAATGGCACCATTAGAGTGGAGCAAAGAAAAGGAGATTGCGAAATCATTTACATTATTTCATCACTTGAAATAGGAATTGCTGATAGGAAAAGACTTACATTTCTCTAATGACAGTTTGTTCCGTAAGAATTGCTGTAAAGGACAAAACTGACATTTATACCTTACAGAAATTCTTATCTTCTTCTTATCGTGTGGCACATTTAACCGTTCTATCCACAAGGTATAGACGGCGGTTGCCTAGTGTTGCACTTAGCATCACCCGCGGTCACGTGTAAGGGCGTTTAAATGGATTTATACCTACGGACGTGTGCAACGCGACCATCAATTTAAAGTGACGACTTGGTGATCTTTCAGAATAAATTCTTAAAATCGATTTAACACATTTAAAGAATAACGCAATTTCTACAATATTATAATTTAATTAAATTTTTGTAATCTCTTATTTTATTTGTGTTTTGAATTTGTTCTCAGGATACTTACGAGTAGTTACATTTTTCTAGTATTGTATTTTATTATAGAATCTTACACTAACTTGACTTAATGGGGCAGAGGGCGTCTACAGTGCTTCGCCATTGCGTTCTATCTTGGGCTACGCGCTTCACTTCGGGCCATGATAACCCGATCTTCTTAATATCAGCTGCCACTGAGCGCCGCCAGGATTGTTTGGGACGGCCACGTTTTCTCTTCCCTTGTGGGGTCCTTAGCATGTCCGTAGAATCTTACACACTGCCCCATAAAGCATTTGTCAACTATACTAAGAGTCTAGAATATGCAATATCATGCCTTTTTATTAGGTCTAAAATCTTCCATAGAGTTTGTAGAGGATTGAGGAATATCAGAATTAAGAAATTACTTTTTAATATCGAATACTAAGTGGGTGATCAGGTGTTGCAAAAACTTAATTTACAACAGGCAGACTACAGTAAATGCAACACTTTAATATTTTCATAAAGTATGACCAATCCCTGCCTCTCAGGGCGAAAAAGAAGATCCAAAGATTGTAGAAGTATGTAGGGAACCTACTTATATATTTTTTTTCTCCACAATGTTAATAATTGGTAACGTACCTAAATACTTTTTGGTTAAAATCTCCCAGTCTACGTTGGCCGTTTCTTTACAGCGATTAGCTGTCAGAGTGTTGACATAAGTGTTGGTGACTTTATAAAAAAATATGTAATTTCCCAAATCTGTGGACTCTGTAATTAACCGTTTGTTGTTGTGTGTTTCTGTTTACTTTCATTACTACTCTGCTTTGTGTTTCTCTAAAATCTTCCAACTCTATATTGCCTTCTGTTTCATCTTTTCATGTTTCAAATAAAACTTCTTCTGTGAACCTGAACTATTGTTTATCTCTCCGATACTTCCTCTACACTGTCTTTCTACAAGTTTTAAAATCGCTGGTCGCTCATGCCTTAACAACGAGCTGTCAAAAAGACAGATGATAAAGGCCAAACCACTCCCCTGGATAAACAGGGAACGCAACGCGAAAAACGATTGACGCAAAACATTACTGATAACTTTGATTATTATCTTGTTACTTAAAAAAAATTACTGACACTATTCGTTAGTACGTAATTATCACAAAATTTTATCCAGGGATAGGGAGCAATTATTTCTAAGGTTGAACTAATGTTGAAGTAGAGACAGACACTCAAAAACTGCTGTTGTACTTAAAAAATAATTAGGTACGTAGTTTAACAGTTAAGGTCGCTCCGAAAAAAAAATGTTAGTAGTCTTGCAATAGTTTTTAAAATATAATATATTAAGAAACAGAAAGAGGCCTAAAACTGCTTTTCCACCGGTGCGGCGAGGCGAGGAGGGAAGAGAAATTTAAATTGTATGTGAAAAAATAAATTCTCTTCTCGCACATCTTCGGTGGAAATAGTCTTCTTAGAGATTTCAATTCTCTTCACTCCACAGCGCGTATAGGTGGCTTGAAAAGTTCTGATATTGGGGCTGGCTAGCCCACAACTTCCAACATCCCGGACTTGAGGCCCATGTGTGGAGTATAGCCTAACCTTCCCGAGCTATGGGGAGAGACAAGTGCCCCAGGAGTGGGGTTGGTATGGCTCGTTATCTTACGATAGTACCTCGTCACTATCCTCTAGATTAATTTATATATTTTTACTAGCTAGATAGCCTTTGTGTTAATCCAATATTTGCTCTATCTACCTACCAATCATCCAAATCCGTTCAGTAATTTTGACGTGAAAGCGGAACGAACAAACAAACAAATAAATAAATAAACAAACAAACATCCATAATTTCGCAATTATTATATTAGTAAGATAAGATAAGGTATGATAACATAAAGATGCTGTTATTTTAGAAGATTTCCATTTAAAAAACTAGTTCTTCTATCATATTCCAAATTATTCTCACTGACTCGGTGGCTCAGTGGTTAGCGCTCCTGAGTACTGATTCGAGAGTCGTGGGTTCGATCCCCACCCAGGGCAAACATTTCTGTGATGAGCAGAGTTTTACGTATATGTGTGTATGTATATCAGTCTCTGGTTCCCATAGTACAGGGAATCCTAGTTTGGGGCCAGATGACCGTGTGTGATTTGTACCGGATAGTTATTAATTTATTTAGTACTTATTCATATTCAAAATGATTAGCCAGATAAAATATATCGTTTAGTTTCTACATCTATAGAAGATATCAACGTACGACATTTTTGGAAAGTACCGAATTCAATTCCGCATTTTATGATACCCTAGTTTATGCTTATTCTTCTGTATTTTTCCCTTATTTCTAAAAGAGTATTGTATTGTGTGCTCGTAAAATACAAGTACAATCCGATAAAAGTCTAAAGAGAATCGGGTATAGCGACTAGATCGTTTTCCCGTTCCTATACAATGTTGGATCGTTTTATTGACGTTCAGAATTTCACTTCGACAATGTCGTTAAATTAAAATGGATTTACAATTGTATTATTATGAAAAGAATGTTTTATGTTGCGGTAGTTTGGTGTAAAAGTATTTTGTTGCTGCTTGTCATTTTTCTTTGGAATTTTGTCCAACCGCCTCCGTAGCCTAGTGGTTTGTCCGCTCGCTTCACATCAGGAGGTCGCGGGTTCCAAACCGAGTCCAACTTTGTAGGACTCGGTTTGGTTGGTGGTAGGGCATTTTCTGAGCCCGCCTGGCTAACTACTACCATCTTATCTAAGTCTTACCGCCAGACATCAATGTTAAAAGCATTGATGTGTTCCGGCATGAAAATAAGATAACCAATTCCCCATTGCGTTGGGGAATCTTGGCAAGCCCGATTCTATCTTCAGCATCATCATCACTTACCATCAGGTGAGATGATGCCAAGGGCTTACCAATTGAGGGTAAAAAAATGTGGTATCAGAAAAATATACACTTGACTATCGGAGTTTTAGATACATAGATATGCATTAGATAGAATAGTTGTAAAGGGTTCTAGCCCATGAACCCTAATAAAAATAAAAATAAACTATTTAACTTAGAATTTCCAGTTTTTTATATCACAATCTATATACATATATAAAAGAAGAAACTGACTGACTGACTGACTGACATATCAACGCACAGCCCAAACCGCTGAGTCTAGAGATACCAAATTTGGCAAGTAGGTTCCTTATAAGGTCTAGGGGTGCACTTAGAAAGGATTTTTTAAAATTCACCCTCTAAGGGGGTGAAACGGGGGTCCAAAGTAGATAAGATAGATCAACGCACAGGCTAAACCCCTGGGTCTAGAGATTCCAAATTTGGCGAGTAGGTTCCTTATGAGGTCTAGGGGTGCACTAATAAAGGATTTTTCAAAATTCACCCTCTAAGGGGGTGAATAGGGGATCCCAAGTAGATAGATTCAAGTAGATAGAAGTGTTTTCATTCATTCATTCATTCATAGATCAACGCATAGGCCAAACCACCACTGGGTCTAGAAACTTTAAATTTTGCATAGGGTTTCCTTATGACGTGTAGGGGTTTTCTAAGAAAGGATTTTTTAAAATTCACCCTTTAAGTGGGTGAAATGGGGGTCCAAAGTAGATAGATCAACGCACAAGCCAAACCACTGGGTTTAGATACTTGTAATTTTGCACAGGGTTTCTTCATGAGTTGTAGGGGTGCACTAAGAAAGCATTTTTCAAAATTCACCCTCTAAGTGGGTGAAACGGGTATCCAAAGAAGACAGATCAACGCACAAGCTAAACTCCTGGGTCTAGAGATTCCAAATTTGAGAGATATGTTCCTTATGAAGTCTAGGAGTGCAATAAGAAATAATTTTTCAAAATTCACCCTCTAAGGGGGTAAAATGGAGGTCCAAATTAGATAGATCAACGCACAGGCCAAACTCCTGGGTCTAGTAACTTGAAAATTTGCACAGAGTTTTCTTTGTAGAACGGAGGCAGCTACTAAAGATTTTTCAAAATTCACCCTCTATAGAGGTTAAAATGGGGTTGGTAGTTTGTATGGGAAAGTACAGGCCAAACACCTGGGTCTAGAAACTTGAAATTTTGCACAGTTTTCTTATAGAACGGACGTATCCAATAAGGAGGGTTTTCTCAAAATTCGTCCTATAAACTGGTTAAAATGGGGGTGGAAGTTTGAATGGCAAAGGTTGGGTCCCCTGGGTCTAGAAACTTGAAATTTTGCAAATAGTTTCCTTTTAAAACGGAGGCATTTACCCAGGAAGGGTGTTTCAAAATTCACCCTCTGTAAGGGTTAAAATGGGGTTGAAAAGTTTATATGGAAAAAGTCTAATTTTATGCGCGTTTCAACTTAATACTCTTTACTACTACGCTTAAAAATAATGAATAAAACGTGTGTAAAATATATTTTCATATTTGCCCCGAGAGGGTGTGAAAGAGAGGGATGAAATGGGTAATGTCAATGCCCAGGCCAAACCTTTGGGTCTAAAAACAAAAAAATTCAACATTAGGTTCTTCATATAACGCAGGCATCTATTAAGAAAGGGTTATTTGGCTTGGCACCCCCTGCCACGCTGGCCGTGGACTTCTGCAACATCAGGGGCTTACACTCAAACATTAATGCTGTTCACTACCACCTAGAGACAGCAAAGCCGGCCTTGCTCTTCCTGACCGAGACACAGATATCGTCCCCAGCAGACACATCATACCTCTCCTACCCTGGGTATGGACTGGAACACTCCTTCGTGCCTAGGGCTGGAGTGTGCGTGTACGTTAGAGACGATATCAGTTCTCGCCGTCTCAGCAACCTTGAAGGTAGGGACCTCTCCACCATATGGCTACGTGTAGACGGCGATGACCATCCCCGCGTCTATTCGTGCCTATATAGGTCCCATACCGGCGATGGCGAAACTGACCGACTCATTGAGCACATCCAAATGGCTGCAGATACTGTGCAGCAGCAGATCCCATCCGCTGAGATCGTGGTACTCGGCGATTTTAACGCCCACCACGCCGAATGGCTCGGTTCTAGCAAGACCGATCATGCGGGGAGATCTGTTCACGACTTCGCCCTGGCATATGGTTTGACACAACTGGTTACTACGCCCACGCGAATCCCAGATGTGGAGAACCATGAACCTTCACTGTTGGACCTTCTGCTGACTTCTCATCCGGACGGCTACCAAGTATCCGTTGACGCCTCACTCGGCTCTTCGGATCACTGCCTTATCCGGAGTACGGTGCCACTCACGTGCCCGCCGCGACTGCGAGTCGCCTGTCGCCGTCGTGTGTGGCATTACAAGTCAGCAGATTGGGATGGGATGCGGTCTTTCTTTGCGTCCTACCCTTGGGGGCAGGTTAGCTTCACGCCGGATGATCCCAACTTCGCTGCCGATTCTGTCGCTGATGTGGTGCTGCAGGGTATGGAGCTTTTTATCCCATCCTTAGTGGTCCCCATTGGCGGCAAATCCCAGCCTTGGTTTGGTCGGTCCTGCAAAAAGGCTTCTCGCCGAAAGCAGGAATGTTACCAAGCCTGGGCAAATGCGGCGAAGGTACGGGATGAAAAGACCAGCGTATTAAAAAAGGAGTTTAACTTTGCCTCCAGGTCCTTCAAAAGAGACATTGCCAGGGCAAAGTCAGCGCACATAGGCAGAATTGGCGAGAGACTAGAGCGTCTTCCTTCGGGAACTCGTGCGTTCTGGTCTCTGGCCAAAGCTGTCCAGGGGAATTTCTGCACGCCATCATTTCCACCACTGCACATGGGAAATGATTCATTGGCCCACGACGCAAAGGAGAAAGCCGATCTTCTAGGCAAACTCTTTGCGTCCAACTCAACGTTGGATGACGGGGGAAACGAGCCGCCGACCATACCGCGGTGCACGAGCTGTATGCCGGATATCCGGTTCCACCAACGCTCAGTGCGTAAAGCACTTTTTTCCCTCGACATTCATAAGTCGAGTGGGCCCGACGGAATCCCTCCTATCGTGTTGAAGGTGTGTGCTCCAGAGTTGGCTCCAGTTTTAACGCGCCTTTTTCGGCTCTCATACTCCACTGGCGTAGTCCCGAAGTCATGGAAGACAGCTTTGGTGCACCCGATCCCTAAAAAAGGTGACCGCTCGAATCCGTCCAACTACCGGCCGATAGCCATAACCTCCTTATTCTCAAAGATAATGGAGTCCATTATCAACAGCCAGCTCCTTCGGTACCTAGAGGACCGCCAGCTGCTTAGTGACCGACAGTACGGTTTCCGTAAGGGCCGGTCCGCTGGTGATCTTCTTGTCTACCTGACACATCGTTGGGCACAGGCGATCGAGACTAAGGGGGAAGCTTTGGCCGTTAGTCTGGACATAAAGAAGGCCTTCGATCGGGTCTGGCACAAAGCACTTCTTGCGAAGCTTCCTTCTTATGGGCTTCCCGAGGAATTATGCAAATGGGTCACTAGTTTTCTTGCAGACAGAAGCATAAAGGTCGTAGTCGACGGTGCATGCTCAGATTCTATGTCTGTGAATGCTGGTGTCCCTCAAGGCTGTGTGCTTTCGCCTACACTGTTCCTTCTGCATATCAATGATATGCTGCAAATCAGCAGCACTCATTGTTATGCGGATGACAGCACAGGTGATGCCTTCTATACCGGCCGTGCCAACATTTCTCGGGAAAACGTCATCGAGAGCCGAAACAAACTTGTGTCGGAAATTGAGGCCTCTTTAAAGAAAGTCTCAGAATGGGGTCGACTTAATTTGGTCCAATTTAACCCCACTAAGACACAAGTTTGCGCGTTCACTGCCAAGAAAATGCCATTTGTCGTATCACCTCGTTTTGAGGACACTCCCCTAAATGCCTCAGCTAGTATCGGAATTCTTGGTGTCGACATATCGAGTGAAGTCCAGTTCCGTGGCCATCTAGAGGGTAAGGCTAAATTAGCCTCGAAGAAGCTTGGTGTGCTCAATAGATCGAGACGGTATTTCACTGCGGCGCATCGCCTGCAACTCTATAAGGCACAGGTTCGGCCTCATATGGAATACTGTTCTCATCTCTGGGCAGGGGCACCCCAGTACCAGCTTCTCCCTCTGGACCGCATTCAACGAAGGGCAACTCGAATCGTCGACTGCCAGGATATTTCAGATCGGCTTGACTCCCTGGCGCTGCGTAGAGATGTAGCCTCGCTCTGCATTCTCTATCGCATGTACAATGGGGAGTGCTCCGAGGAATTGTTCGGATTGATCCCTGCCGCCTCTTTCCGCCATCGTTCTACGCGACAACATATTCATCCCCATCACATAGATGGTTGGCAGTCCACAACTGTGCGTTTCACTAGAAACTTTCTGCCACGCACAACCAAACTGTGGAATGAATTGTCGCCTGCGGTATTTCCGGACCGATACGACATTCAAACCTTCAAGAAAAGAGCGTACTCCCAAATCAAAGGCCGGCAACGCACTTGTGACTCCTCTGGTGTTGCGGGTGTCTATGGGCGGCGGTAATCACTTACCATCAGGTGATCCGTCTGCTCGTTTGCCACCTCTGCCATAAAAAAAAAAAAAAAAAAAAAAAATTTGAAATTCACCCTCTAAGGGGATGATACAGGGGGTTGAAATATATAATATCAATGCACAGGCAAATCCTCTGGGTATAGACATTTGTAATTTTTCATAGGCGTTCTTTATATAACGGAGACATCCACTAAGGAAGGGTTTTGCAAAATTCGCCCCCTAAAGGGGTTAAAATGAGGGTGTAAATTTGTATGCGAAAGTATTTTTTTTGCATGTATCAACTTTGATTAATTGATTGATTGAAAGAGCATATCAATCATGTATCAACTTTGCATAACTGTTCTTAAAAAACAAATGATGAAACTTTAGTTGAATATATTTAATAGTTCGCCCCATGAATGAGTGAAAGTGAGGGTTGAAAAGGAGGGTAACATCAATGCGCAGACCAAACCTATGAGTCTAGAAATTTGAAACTTGAAATAATAAATAACAAAATGAAAAAACATCGAAACTTTAGTATACGTATGTAATAATATTGAAACGCCGAAATATTAAATATCGAAATAACAAAATATCGAAATATCCAAATTGCGAAATATCGAAAATCAAATGTCGAAATATCTAAAAGTCAAAGTATAGAAATATCAAAATGTAAAAATATCAAACAATCAAATATCAAAATATCAAAACATCGAAACATCAAAATTTCACAAGTTCACAACGTCAAAGCTTCAAGTCGTCGAAACATCACAGCGACAAAATAGGAAACGGTCAATATGTCAAAAAGTCAACATGTCAAATCTTCTACGTAACGTCTAAAATCTCCAGAGAACATCCCTCTGTTTCCGATGCTCCCTGAGTTTCTCAGGTCACTACCCTTCGACAAAAACTTTCTGCTCTGAATCTCTTCTAATCTCCGCTCCGCGCACAGTCCCTTTCCTTCCCTTTTTGACTCTTCTCCAACTCCCTGGATGGCCCCTTCCATGCATACTCGCCTCTCCGTTCAGTTATTTTTGAGATTAATCCCGGATGAATAAACAGACTTTACTATTTCAGTATTTTGTAGATTATAATAGGATAGTGTGACCGTTTTTTTGGTCTACGCGGGCGAAGCCGCGGGCATAAGCTAGTATTATATAAAAGTCAATCATACTAATATATGTCAAGATATTTTTTTTTTCTATTAATATTCTAAGCTGCATAGATCCTTACGCTCATGTCGAGTAAAAAACTTTTCCAAATCAGTTGTCACGCATTTAGCAAAGGCTTTTTACCTTCATACAGCCTTAACAATTTACAAGGAGAAATACCTATATCACGAGACATATTTTTTTTATTATTAAATAATGGAATATGTGTGTTATTGGAAAATGAAAATGTAATAATTTATTTAATCTATCGCAAACTTTCACTGTAGAAAATTTAATTATTCTACCTATACAATACAGTACCCTAAAATTGTTAACATTACGCAAAACGTAATTCCACGAATAACTATACGAGTAATTTCATGACTAACAATCGTGTTGTTTTACTTCATTACACGATTTAAGGGAAACGTCATGGAGCTCGCTAGTGAGCTCGAGGTTTTTATAATTTATTTTTATTAAACTATAGAAGACTAGCTTCCACCTGCGACTTCATCCGCGTGGACTTCAGAATTGTGTCCAGAAAGAAAGAAAATGTTAAGATAGCGCCATCTAGTGACGAAGTGGAAATTTTGAGTTTTTAAGCATTCCTACGGGGACCCTTAAGTTTTCCGGGATAAAAAGTATTGTATGTGTTAGCCGAGTGCTTTATCTATCTACCTATCAAATTTCATCCAAATCCGTTTAGTAGTTTCGGCGTGAAAGCGGAACAAACAAACAAACAAACTAACAAACAAACATCCATACTTTCGCATTTATAATATTAGTGAGATGAGATGAGATGAGATGAGACTGCCTTTTATTCGCGAGCATAACACAAAGGATACTTTTTATCCCGGAAAACTTAAGGATTCCTGCAGGAATGCTTAAAGTCTCAAAATGTTTAATTCGTCACCGTCATTTTCTTTTTTCTGGACCCAATTCTGAAGGCCACGCAGACGAAAACGCGGGCGGAAGCTAGTTATTTATAAACTCAAAAACAAATCAGTAATGTATTTTGTGAAAATACGGTTTACGCGATAACAAGACACCTGAGACATTTGTTGACATGTATTTGTCTACTGCTGTGGCATCGGGCACCAGTCCTGTCTCATAGCTAAGGAAGGTTTGGCCATACTCCACACATGAGGGCCAAGTCCGGGTTGATGGAGATTATGGATCCCTAGTGGCAAAAGATTAGGATCTGTCTGGATATAAGGCATCTGACATAGCTTAATGACTGCCATCTAGTAATAACAACGGCTTAACGTGCTTTGCGAAGCACAAAAACGGTCGATCGATATACGGGGTGTAAGGGACAGGTTTCCGAAAACTTTAAGGGCTTGCTCAGTAGACGAAACTGAACAAGTTTCCACAAGAATTTTTTTCAGGAAACAAAAAAAAATCGGCTTCTCCATACAAACTGTTCAATCAAGTTTATAATTTTGTATGGAGAAGCCGATTTTTTTTCGTTTCCTAAAAAAAATCTTCTGGAAAGTTGTTCAGTTTCGTCTACTGAGCAAGCCTTTAAAGTTTTTGGAAACCTATCCCTTACACCCTGTATATGTATAAATATCACTAACAGTCAAACCCATACAAGTAACGACCGTGTCTGTGTTCAGTTAACCTTTGATATCGACGAAGCAACCGCACTGAGCTATTACCGCTTCATTTCTTTTTTTATCCTCATATCAACATAATTTAAAAAAAAACCTTGGTATTTAATTCAACTTGGGAACGAACCCTGCAATGCTGGAAAATTGACAATTTCTTCCTTTTTTCCTGTTCCCATTCCATCCTGTTCTCATTTTGAATATACATTATACCTGCACCGCATTCCAATCTTCATTTTCCTATCTCTTTCTTACTTTGAAAAAAAGAGCTTTTTAAAGCCACGCAACAGTAAAAGTCGAACGCCAGATGTCGATTCTCATTTCACATGTATTTACATTATTACATTTTTTAGCCCTAAAATGAGTTTAAAAAATGTTCACGAGGAATTCAAAGCATTCATGTTGCCGATTTTTATGTGTTCGTTGCATGCGACATAAATTGATGTTCTTTTTCCGAGAAATAATGTAATTAAAGCAAAAAAAAGAGGGTATGCAATGTATTTTTTACATGAAAAAGTTGGTAACATTTTACCGATTCTGATTAAATAATTTTTTTCTCTATTATTTTAACTAAATTATACTTATACCAATTTTTTTAAAGTGAAAGTTTTTTTAAAGCTTCAAGAAGTCTTGTATAATTAGATGATCAAACGAACTTACCTCAAGTGAAGTTCGATCTAAATTATCCTTCCTTGTCGGAGAGATTTAATTGGTTAACATGTAGTAGTCCTCGTCTACGTTTGACCCACTCGCACGTAGTTTAGCGCCATAAGAAAAAAAGAGACAGCTAGGTAGTCTCCCACCTCGGCGCCATTGCACGGTCCAAGCCTCATTCATTTTAGAGAATAAAAAAAGGCAACCCTACATCCTTCAACATTGGTATTAGGGGTTTTAATACTAGCATCCTAGTATTGTCTACTCTAGGGCAGGGAGGGACCTTAAATCTCTCCGACAAGGAAGGATAATTAAGATCGAACTTCACTTGAGGTAAGTTCGTTTGATCATCTAATTATCCTTCCTTGTCTTCTAGATTTAATTGGTTAACATGTAGATGTTTAGAGAGACTAACAATATTGTAGGTAATAGGTATGAGAATTATAGCAATAAAATATAATCTGAGAGAATTTATAAAACTGCAATTCAATTAACAGAAATTTATTTCTGGAAGAAATTTCTTTTAGAAACAAGTTGCACCCCTTGCGTATATCTGATGGTAAGCTTTTATATTATGCCCATTTTGTGTACACAATAAATTATTAAAAATAACACTTCCTAGAAGGTTATCAAATAAACAATATGAAAATAAAATTAAATCTTGTTCAATTTTATGAATGTGATTGTTAGTCTGATTTTTAGTTGAATTTGACGTTAGGTTCTGAGTGATGAGCTTACACTTAGCATAAGTGTAGCGATAGACGATAGTGTTTTATGAAAGGTATATGCAGCGTCGTTTAAGTATGCTTTTTCTAGACGTCTTACATAACCGGATATAAATTACTTTAGTAATAAATGAATAATCTATTGACATATACTTGAAAATTTCATACGGGAACCTGTTTGACATTTCCATCCTTTTAGCTATTTGGAAAATCTGTTCTAAGTCCAAAGAACTGCTAAAATGGTAAACTAATACGATATTCGGCTATCTTAATTACACTATGTATCGTATTTTAACAAATATGGTTTTAACCTGTACATCTTTCATGTACTGCGTGAATAATTCACCTTGAACATCAGAAATTCATTTTTAGGCAATTTGGCAAAAAAATAATAACACAAAATAAACCCGAATAACTATTTAATATATCCGCAATGGGGATGAGCCGTGAACAAACCAACGAATCTATACTCTTGATTGATAATATTCCCCCACTGTTTAAAGCCAGACGTGAACTGAAACTTGGTGTTATCGACCAGTGACAGGGATTTCATGTCCAGCACAGTGCTGACGATATGCATTTGTTCGTTCCCTATACGAATTGAATAAGTAAATATTTGAGAAAATATTTGAATATTAAGTTTCAGATTCACTTATAAGAAATACATGAATTATGATTTCATAACAGACCCTACGTCAGGTATGAAAACGGATCTTTGGTATCTTGATCAGCAGGTGTTTTTTTTTTTTTTTTTTAACTTATTAGTTATTGCTTAGTACATAATAAGTCATAATTTCAAAATAATAATTTGAAGTTCATAATAATTGGAAAAGGTGGGAACCGTTGAATAGAGTTACACAGATAATTAACCGAAAAACGGTTTTGAGGTCTGTTCAGTAAAATGCATTTTGGTATTAATTACGTTTTGTATTTATCCTTTTAGTTAAAATTATTATTTTAGGCTGGATAAGCTTATTAATAAGTTTTGGAATGCAGTAGGAAACATTCTTGTTTTATAAATGTTTAGTAGATTTATCTAGACTGTATTGATAAAAGTAACTTTAGAAAGTTTTATATGTATATGTGTGACGCAAATATAAATATATTTATTATTCAGCACATCAGCAATAGTATTCTATTGTCCCAACTTTTAAACACTTTATTTTCTCGCTCTTTCGTTGTGTGTTTCGGTTAATACAGACAAAAAGTTACTGTAATTTTATATAACCACGAAATGATGTCGCTTAATTGTAAATAATGTATGTTCCAATATACCAGAAGTTTCACGTAAGGTATGGCTTATAATAATTTTGTTTTCGCGAAATTCGCTGATGTTCACATGTTTCATTTTTAATTCATCATATAAATATTTTTAATGTGTATTTTGATTATAGGCAATCTTAAACAATATCAATAAATAATTTTAACCATCCTCATTATTACCCTCACAAGGACATCTCCAGTGTACTGTGGAGGCAGGCATTAACGAAAATTTTGCTTATGCAAAAGTAAAAATTTTGATTGTGCACCATCTAAAAATTTACAGATTTCGCCCATAATTCATTATTGTTTATTCTTATCTGGTGATTGCGGTAGCTTCTAGACTTAACTTGCATTAAACTTAAAAAACAGGCATAGCTTCATAAGAAAACGTATACCTGTAACGTGGGTATATGTATTTGTTATAATTAATACTTCCCGAAACGCTGTCATTGCAAGTTTCGTGTAAGTAGAAGAAGCTAGACATAAAAAAAGACAATTTAAAATATAAGGTACAAAAAACCTTATTTCATAATGGTGGTAACATTCTCAGACGGTTTCAAATTGGAGTGTAGGTGTGGCGTAGTTCCCCAAACGATGGAGTATTTGAGGTCGTGCCCTGCGTGCCCAAACAACTGCACGCAGGAAAATCCAACGAGTGCCACCACGGGCAGTGCGATTCGCGTGGCTGAATCCCAGACCAAGCCCATCTAGGCTTGTTATCGACACGAAAAGAAGAATAACATAGAATAGTATAGTAAAAACCGATTGAAAATACTCCTGTATCTGTTTATTAAGCTAATGAGCACTATAGTGTTCATAGCACTGGAGGTTAAAACACAAGTATATAGAAAAATCGTTTTAAGTATGATACAATCATGCATGATCACGAGGAAATCGGCCGATTTTATTACTTTACCATGTAACTGCCCTGGGCAACTACGATAAAATAGATTTAAAGTTATCAATATTCAAAATGTACAACAATATTTGATGAACATTTTAGTTCCAGTATAAATTAACCTTATCTTCACTTTTACGTATTATAATAAATTATAATAATACTCGAAGCAAAGAGTTTTTCAAAGGGATGCTGCATTAACTTTTACAATTTTGACAAAAAATATACCATATTTTGGCAAGGACTTGGCCAGGGGCCAAAAAGGTTAATGTGTCATTTGGGAGACTGAGATTCTTTATCTCAATATTTTGTGTATAATGGTCTAGTTATACCAAAAAAAACCTTTTTAATGCATCCATAAAATATTTCCATAATTTTTTTCCATCTACCCGCTACCTTAAAATGCGGCGGCGGCGGGTGCGCTTCGCAGTAATAGGCCGGCGCGGCGCGGCGCGGCGATGCGACGGGTTGCGCATGGGCTGGCTAAGCGGCAGTTGCACATACATACATAAATATGTCCCTGCTCGCTATCCGATGCAGCTCGACTCGTTAGCTTTCTGCATGCCCTATGACATCTTCATAAAACAATCAAACACAACACGTAATAAATGAGTGTCTCCTATCCCTTTTGATTCCAGTGCATAAGTATTTTATTTTATGATGAAGAAATAAATAAAAGCCTGATATATTACTTAATTAAACTGCACTGTGCACAGGTTTGCATTGACTATATTAGCTATTTTCGGGCGCCCCGCAGCCAACAAGTCGACTAGGAGTCGAAGTGGTCGCCATGACCGAAATCGGTCGGATAGTTCTTTCATTCATTAAATCAATTAAACTGAAATGACGGGATGTCCGTAGTTTCAATAAATCAGGTTAGCGGTATTGGACATAACCGTAACGTAAGCAAAATAGCTAATACACAACAAAATCTGTGTTTTTGTCTCCATCTTAGATTCATTGTTAGCATCGCCATAACTTCTGGAGTTATTGTCAGATGACAAACTCAAGAAAATTGTTTTTATTTTTAAATAGACCGTCCTTCTCGAGAATGGTTTTGAAATATTAACACACGCATTTGGAAACACTAGAAGGAACCTTCACTGCGGATAGTAGGCATCAGTCCAAACGCACGATGGCGGTGGATATGTGCCGGAAAATTAAATAGACGTGACGGTGCATGGTACATATCACCTGTAGGCGGTGGCAGTTGGTGGTGGCGGCGCCGGCGGCGGTTTTGGCGGACGGCGCGGCGGTTATAGCAGCGCTGTTTCAGGAGGTTTCGGGAGGCAATCCATCCGTCATCATTGCCGCTTTTTCTGCATCGTTGTCGGCTGCATAAGCAGCGGTGGCTGTGGTGGCAGTGCAGTGATATGAGCCACGATGCTGCTAACGCTTCACCTATGGCGGCGAGCGAGGTTTGATGGAGCATCCGCATAAGCATTAGAAAGCTGTTGATTCCAGTTCATACGAAACAGGAATATTATAGTGTGGTTAATGTCTCGCATTAACTCTAATAGTAGCTATTGGTCAATGTCTCGCATTGACTCGAAGCAAAAATGGCTATTGGTCAATGTCCCGCATTGACTCGAAGCAAAAATGGCTATTGGTCAATGTCCCGCATTGACTCGAAGCAAAAATGGCTATTGGTCAACGTCTCGCGTTGACTCGAAGCTAATTCTCCCATCATGTTAAAATAAAAATAATTTTCACTGCACTTGTTATTTTTGTTTTTTTTAAATTATTTTCATATTTCATTTCCACATAACCTCCTTATTTAAAAGTAACGTAAGGATTTATTTTCTTCTAGGCACATTTTTGCACACTTGTTAAATTCAAATAATTAACGAACTTTTTAAGAAATATTTTTTACTACGTGCGGTAGCCGTGCGCGCACGAAAACGAATGAGGCTTGGACCGTGCAATGGCGCCGAGGTGGGAGACTACCTAGCTGTCTCTTTTTCTCTTATGGCGCTAAACTACGTGCGAGTGGGTCAAACGTAGACGAGGACTACTACATGTTAACCAATTAAATCTAGAAGACAAGGAAGGATAATTTAAATTAAATTCTGCGATATTTTAATCGAAGCGTGGCGGAAAGTTGTTAGTAAAACTTAAAATTATGTTAGTAGATAGATACATTCATGATTCAGTGTGTGATTTGTCCCGGATATTTTTATTATTATTTATACGCAGAAATTTAATTTCTCTCGGAGTTCTATAACAGAATCCTAATATTGTTATTATTATTATGTGATTATACAGGGTGTAACAGAAAGGTGTGATAATACTTCAAGGTTGGCTTTTACCCATCAAACTGAACAACTTTGGTTCTACAACTTTGTTCATCAACTTTGGCATCAGTCCAAACGCACGATGGCGGTGGATATGTGCCGGAAAATTAAATAGACGTGACGGTGCATGGTACATATCACCTGTAGGCGGTGGCAGTTGGTGGTGGCGGCGCCGGCGGCGGTTTTGGCGGACGGCGCGGCGGTTATAGCAGCGCTGTTTCAGGAGGTTTCGGGAGGCAATCCATCCGTCATCATTGCCGCTTTTTCTGCATCGTTGTCGGCTGCATAAGCAGCGGTGGCTGTGGTGGCAGTGCAGTGATATGAGCCACGATGCTGCTAACGCTTCACCTATGGCGGCGAGCGAGGTTTGATGGAGCATCCGCATAAGCATTAGAAAGCTGTTGATTCCAGTTCATACGAAACAGGAATATTATAGTGTGGTTAATGTCTCGCATTAACTCTAATAGTAGCTATTGGTCAATGTCTCGCATTGACTCGAAGCAAAAATGGCTATTGGTCAATGTCCCGCATTGACTCGAAGCAAAAATGGCTATTGGTCAATGTCCCGCATTGACTCGAAGCAAAAATGGCTATTGGTCAACGTCTCGCGTTGACTCGAAGCTAATTCTCCCATCATGTTAAAATAAAAATAATTTTCACTGCACTTGTTATTTTTGTTTTTTTTAAATTATTTTCATATTTCATTTCCACATAACCTCCTTATTTAAAAGTAACGTAAGGATTTATTTTCTTCTAGGCACATTTTTGCACACTTGTTAAATTCAAATAATTAACGAACTTTTTAAGAAATATTTTTTACTACGTGCGGTAGCCGTGCGCGCACGAAAACGAATGAGGCTTGGACCGTGCAATGGCGCCGAGGTGGGAGACTACCTAGCTGTCTCTTTTTCTCTTATGGCGCTAAACTACGTGCGAGTGGGTCAAACGTAGACGAGGACTACTACATGTTAACCAATTAAATCTAGAAGACAAGGAAGGATAATTTAAATTAAATTCTGCGATATTTTAATCGAAGCGTGGCGGAAAGTTGTTAGTAAAACTTAAAATTATGTTAGTAGATAGATACATTCATGATTCAGTGTGTGATTTGTCCCGGATATTTTTATTATTATTTATACGCAGAAATTTAATTTCTCTCGGAGTTCTATAACAGAATCCTAATATTGTTATTATTATTATGTGATTATACAGGGTGTAACAGAAAGGTGTGATAATACTTCAAGGTTGGCTTTTACCCATCAAACTGAACAACTTTGGTTCTACAACTTTGTTCAAATCGCAAAATTTTTTTTGGACTTTTCATACAAATCGATCAGCTGGCGAACCAAGTTTGTATGAAAAGTCTGAAAATTTCTGTGCGATCTCAACAAAGTTGTAGAACAAAAGTTGTTCAGTTTGATGGGTAAAAGGCAACCTTGAAGTATTATCACACCCTTCTGTTACACCCTGTATACATTTATGGATTAAGCGAGCCATTTGGGTTCTTCCAGGTGGTCAAACTGAGTAGTCAAACTTATGTACCTAGTTATTTAGTCTAGACCTGGACTAAGTTTTGCCTTAGTAAATATACTTGTTGCACAACAGAATAATGAAACTCATGTCACTTCAAATTAAAATTTATTTGTGCGACATTAAAATTAAAAGAAATAAGTAACGATTGTACAAAATTATCATATTCCACCCGGAGCTATTGTTACTATATGAATACTTAGGTGAAAATAACATGTCAAAATATTTTTTCTCAAAATTACTAAATGTTCTGTGTAAAACATGTTACTCTTCTAACACCCGATGCAAAAGAAGATATATCTGTATCTTTATGTCCGTCTGTGGCATCGCTAACAGTGAAACCCATCTAGGTTATGACCGTGTCTGTAGTCAGTTAACCTGCAAAATCGACGCGACACGCACACCGCACTGCGCCACGATCGCCTAACCAGGGCTAATATGATATATTCTGGCAAGAGCCGCAATAGTCCGGAATGACACGGTTGTACGCGCAACTTACCTTGCCTCCAAATCTTCATTCAATAGGGTATTTTACTCTATACAAGAAAAAATCTAAAACTGCTTATTTACTGTGGTATTTGTAATACGTAATCGATTTAATATGATTTCTATACAATAAAATGAGAAAAAACATTTTATTTTTGATTTACAAAAATCAAGTTTTTTAATCTGTTATTCAAATATCTGAAACGACAGCCGCCATGCTGGTTGTCAGGTGACGTCACAATAGTGGTAAACAATGACATTTTGTTCGCGATATGTGTCAAAATTTTTGTACAGAGCTGTTTTGTTTACTCCTGAAATGACGTCACGACCTAAGCATCAAGGCGGCTATCGTTTTCACGCGCTAATTGGGAATGGTAATTTAAAATGTATTTTTGGGGTACTTTTAGGTTTCAAAGAATATTTTTGACTTTTTCCCACCTAATGATCAATTTGAGATGCTTTTCAAAAAATGGTGAAAAACCCTATTCTCATACTCAGCATGAATTCCTTTTTTTTTCTAAAGCAATATTTTAGTGGAACGAGCGAACCACGTTTTGGCTTATCGCAGGGCACGGTCTCTCATAACTTATGGAGAGAAGCGAAATCTTTTTTTAAACGAGAAACTCTTTTCGCAAATCCCTTAGGCTGATTTTACATGCGACAAATTTATTGAGGGTTGAGGTTTTATTGCCAGCAATAAAGGATGAAATAAAAAAAAACATTTCTACTTGTATTTGTTGTCACAAATACCTTAAACGTAAGCAAATTAAGAAAACAAATAAAGTACTCCAAACGTAGCAGCAACAGTTATAATATAAAGCACAGCATATCTACTGGACTTATTTAATATACTTACCCAAAGAGTTTGTATTCAGAGAATTATCAACAACGCTGAACTCGTTAAAAATCGACTTCAATCGTAACAGCTACAATTTTGCTATTTTTTGTTTTTGTTGATTTTTTCAAAAACCGCTTAATTAATTCAGATAAAATTTATATAAGACCACATCTGAATATACCTACCTTCTTGTTTTGTTTGGTAGGTAATATACCTACCAAACAAAACAAGAATAATCAAAATCGATTCATAATTGGCGGAGTAATTACGTAACATACATACAAAAAAAACAACAACATACAGTCGAATTAAGAACCTCCTCCTTTTTTGAAGTCAGGTTAAAACAATTCTTATTTTGCATTCGAGCTTTTTTAAAGAAAAATGATGAATGACTTCTTCTTTCTCAGATTGCTTGCTTGAACTGTCAAAATCACGTTTTGTTGCGGAATTTGAATTTGAAACTGGAATTAAGAATTTAATTTAGAGCAAATGTCACTTCCGATTATGAAAATGTTACCTAATTTGGACGGCGCAGTACAAGCAGAGACAAGTTAGTACAAGATAATTTTTGACCGTATCGAATCCAAATGTTCGATGATATCCTAATATGAAACCTTTGACAGTAACCTAATACCTTTGACAGTAGTGGATAATGTTGTGGGCTATGTACTTATTAACATAATTAAAATTTAGTCTTTCATATCTTACAATAATATTTAGTACATAGTAAAATTGTTAATCCGGGAGTTGACTGCATGAAAAATAAATTACAAAATATTATTGACTAAATAGCTGTTTCATTGCAATTGTTAATCACTTAATCACTTTTATCTTAATCGCTTTAATTTTCATCATATTTTAAATTTTTTATTTTTAAGAATTTCTTAATTAGTATGCAAACTAATATATTGAACAATGACGTCATTGTACAAAATTTCAAACATTTTTAGAACAAAATGCCGTTTTTGACATATGATAAAAACTAACTCAAATGACTAGCAGTCAACTACCGGATTATCCCAAATAAAAAAAAAGTATCCTAATACAATCTCTGCTAGTTTTTTTTGACTGATTCTAGAGGAGACTGTTTTAGGGTTCCCTGTAAAGGGGAACTGTGATGTCTTATTCTCTGTCCAAACGTTACGGATCTCTAGCTCATAAACGGGATGACTTACAAGCTGGTTACCGATATGAAATTTAGACATATTATTATGAATGTTGATTCAGAACCAAACAATATTATTGATTAATTTAATAACGTAAGTATAATAAATTAGTTTCGGGGGTCCCTAAATCAAAACTGAGTTAATTTTACCCTGTCACGTTCTTAAATATAGCTTTTTGCAAATCAAAAATAATAATAACAATAAGTATTGGTTCAAAAACAAAGAAATCATTGATGAGAAACGGCAGACTAATTACTTTCAGCGATATCATTGAGGAAACGACAAAAGAAAAACGAATTTTTTGTAGTTTTTTTTTATTGTATAAAACTCTTTTCCTAAGTAACTTGGTAAAACCGATAACAATTGTGATGATTGAAATGATTGTAGCCAGGTAAACAATAAAAACAACAACTGACAACACACTAATACAACACACATACATACATACACTTTAATACAACTGCTATATTCAATAATGATGAAAAATGTGTCGGAGGGAGTTTCTTTAGGGCCCGCCGTTTCTTCTCACTCCGCAAACACTTCCCGAAACGGTGGGTATACTCGTACGAGTTCCGAGTGGTAGGAACCTCGTATTAGGTAGATAAAAGAATGACGTTCGAAAAGTGTACACTGCTAACTACTTCAAAATATTTTCATTTTAAAATACCAGAATCACAGTGTTCTTTCCACGAAAATCCTTTTAATGAAATAAATACAATTAATTATTTACAATTACATACATATATAATAACTTTAATGACATTTAATTTAATTGTGTTTAATTAAATAACTGTACCTATGTAAACACAATAATTAAATGTTATTATGTTATTGCGAAACATGAGTACCTCTGAATAATGTAACATCTTTTTTTAAGCAAATAAATGATTATTATTTTTATAATTCATATATAAGGTGCTACTTTATTAGTGCCCGATATTTTACTCAGTGCTTCTACTCCTAATTCTGATCAACTTTCCCCAAGGAACTCATAGTCAAATCGCAAAAAAATTTTTGGACTCTTCATACTAATTTGGCCGCTCGGCTGATAGATTTGTATGAAGAGTCCAAAATTTTTTTTACGATTTGACTATGAGTTCCTTGGGGAAAGTTGATCAGAATCAGGAGTAGGAGCACTGACTAAAATATCGGGCACTAATAAAGTAGCACCTTATATAATCTATATTGTAATAAAAGAAACCATTGTAAAGTTCCCCTAAAATAGGTGAAAATTTACTCTGAAAGTTTTGGGTTCGCCAAAGGTCTACGATGTAATGTGATTTCCTGCTAAGGTTGACTTCTTATAAGTTATAGGTTATTTGAAATATTGATCTTAAATATTTTTATAAATGGCACGTCTTACTCTACGATTAAGTAGCCATGTATCTCAGCTAAGTAAAGTTCTTGTTGGAATATCTTACTTACTTCGCTGGCTCCGCGACCCAAAGAGGATCTTGGCTTCCGTCACCAAATTCCGCCACTCTTTCCTGTCCTGTGCCGCATCACGCCAATCGGCTCTTCGTAGGGTAATCAGGTCTTGTTGCGCACGTCCTAGCACAACGGTACACAACAGTTAAACGTTCACCATAGGGTGATTCAAGGATAGAAGACACTCAGGCAAGCCCACGAAAACACCAAAGTAACAAATATAAAATACACTTTAATTCACAACAACACAACACAAGTTAAGTACCAATGTACTAAACAACACTTCAAGTTAACAAACACAATACACTTTTAAAGAATACACGAAGAAATAATAACACAATCGAGACAATGGAGAAGCTGAACTTTCTATTTGAATTACTACGAATAACACTATGACTTATTATAACGATCTATACGATATACGTGAAGGTAGTATAACATTTCGAGCAATTATCAAAAAAAATCTAATTTTCATTTTATACCCCTTGGCAATGCTGTAAAGGCGACCCCCAGGCCCTCACTTGGCCTCGGCCTAAAGTTCCCTGTTGAGGTTTCCATTTCCTCTTCATATCTCCTAAACTACTCGATACAATACAGTCCAACTTTACATTATACAAGCTGACAACATTCTCCAATTATACAAACAATACTTACTTAGGCTACATACCGCCAACATACTTATAAATTCACAAATACATACAAAAAAGACATATTTTTGTAAAAGTTACACACACATTTCTAATTATTTCCAAAAGTAACAACGTCTACTTATCAAACTTTATTCCACCTAATAGACTTCCCTACGTTCTACAATAAAACAATACCAAATATAAACATTCATTGGACATTGAACCCTAAAAACAGTAAAACCAACAATTCTATAAGCAAATTCACGAACAAAGTGAATACCAACAAAACTAGCTATCGCCCGAAACAAAAAACATGTAAATACTGAGGGCGCTAACAAGCTGGACATACATACAAAGTTACATCAATGACACTATCGTAATTACAGAGCTATTCATTCATTTAACAATTTTCCTTGCTAGAGCAGTAATAGCACACAAGATATCTTTTATCCCTTTCTAACGATTAGAGGAGTGCGACTACTGGCGACATATATACTGTCTCACTCTAACGTTAGATATAGTCTAACACATTTTAAACAATTTCAATAAAAATCAAGTGCAAGTCATTAGCAATTGCTTATTGCATACACATACATATAAGTACAATGCCAAGATAATCGGCTGGCCGTAACATTCCACCCCCCGTACGAGGATACATTTATACAATTCAAAATTATCCTAGGACAATATCGGCGGTGGGCAGCACGATGACTTTCGCTACCGGTCGTCTCAATAGACCGTGACCAGTCTTAACAACTACCACACGCACTTTTCCGTCTCTATCGGAATACACTTCACTTTTTTACAAATTTGCCCCTTAGGCGACTAATTGCGTGGCAGTGAGTGAGTCATTGCAAATGACTACACATCATCTACTTACACGCTCACTGAGTCACTTTCATTTCACTTGTCGCTGGAGCGACTGCAGATACTTCCGCCGCCATCGATGCCAGAAGACATCCACCAGTGCGTTTGCACGCCTCCACTGTCGACGGACCTCCAAGTCCGCCGAACACGACGGCGCGAATGAGGCGGCGCCCGGTCCCGTCCCCATCAGGAGATGGTTCGGCGTGAGGACGGTGGGACTTGCTGTGTCCTCCTCTGGCACGCAGCTGAGCGGCCGGCTGTTAACAGTCGGCTCGGCCTCCTTTCGAGGTGCCTTCTGGCGCAAGGTGACTCGAAGCGCGTTTTCTATCGAGCGCACGAGTCTCTTCCAACTTCCTCCCATGCGAGGAGCTGCCGGAGGATTCAATATCCATTCCATGTTTCTGGGATCATCTCGTTCTAAGGCGTCAGTCTTCCGTCCTCTGCATTTTCTGACGAAGGCCAGTGCTTTCATCGTTACTTTCATCGCTCGTTCCCATGCAGAGTACCGCCTATGATAGATCTGAGGCTCCTGCACCTGAGCTGTCACGTTGACTTTCAGCTCAAGGTCAACTTGAGGCACTTCCTCGGTGACTGCGTTCGGCCACGGGTGCGGAGGATCACACAGAAAGGGGGGCCCCGAAAACCACATGCTTCTATCCCGAGGCCAGCCCAACGTGGTCGCTTCATCGGCCGGGTTATCCGCCGATGCAAGCCAGCGCCAATCGCTTCCATCACTCCCTGATTCGATTTCGCTCAGATGGTGCGAAACAAAACTCCGATAGTCCTTAGAGTCTGACGCAATCCACTTCAGCACCGTTTGCGAATCAGTCCAGTTAAAAATATCTACATCTAAACCTAATTCGTTCAAACCGTCATCCACACAATGTTCATCCACAACAGGCTCTACAATGTTAGGGTATTTGTCTGCCAAATCCCTAGCATTATTATTTGATATATACATCGCCATCGAAGGCGAGGATGTGGCTCCGAATATCATGGAGTTCATGGCGTAGAGATCTGGGCGTTTATCTCGTTCTTGCCCGCGCCATAAACACAATTGAGCCCCCTTATCCTCACCCCTGTTCCCCTTGACGGCGATCCTTTCAAATCCGAACCTCGTCAACACACCGAATAGCGAGTTCAGTAGTACGGGTCCGCTGAGCAATTCCGAATTCATCGAAACCTCTCTATATGAAGCCGCAGCATCATATACAAGACGAAGCTTTCCAGGCTTATTAGGGTTCACTACCCCAAAATGAGGCAAGTACCACTTAGGGTGTACTTCCCATGCATCTGGTACCTTTTCAGCGTAACCCTCGTTCAGAAGCCTGTCGATCTGAGCTTCGTATATCATGCCAAATAACGGATCTTTATCCATGCGCCGTTCAATTCCCTTTAACCTCGTTAAAGCCTGATTATAGTTATCAGGAAAGATAGGGTTTTCATCCCTCCATAACAAACCACACTCCCATCCACTTTCGACCCGGCGACTAGTGCGTTCTAAAATCATGTTGGCTCGTTCAACATCCGCGTTCTTGCGCTTGACCTCAGCTATACCTATGCTATCTAATTCAAATTGTGCCTTAACTAAACTATGTAAATCCCTATCTAACCTACTCTTATTAACTAAAGCTGTACAATGGACTGTTTCACAATCAGGGGAAGTGGATGCACAGTATCCCAAGGGGCCATGGATTACCCATCCCAACTGAGTAAGAGAAGCGATCGACTGACCGGACTTACCCCTTCGGATCTCCCTGCCGACGATGAGCTCCCAGTTATCCTGGCCCAGGAGCAGCAGCGGCTTCGTCTCCCCTCCCTCCTTGCGATCCTCACTGCAATCCATGGTGTCACACAAATCACTAAGATGAGCGTTCTCATACACCGACACTGGTACAGTTTGAGTAGGCAGATTCAAATGAGCCATAGTACGCACATTCACACAATGTTCCAGTCCATTAGGTCCACAAACACTAATGTTCACTTTCCGTGATTCTCTGTCCGTTACCCTTTGTCCATTCGCAGTCACTATTGTGAGAGGGCACGGCTCACCAACATCACTGGTCACTAAGCTACTGTCCATTAGTGACACTGTAGCACCATCATCCAACAAGGCGTGAGTCTGTGTCACGCAGTTGTCTCTCTTGATAGAGACTGGCACCATCTTCAGCAAGGCCTTGGTACACACACCTCCAACACTAAAGGCCTGCTTCACTTCAGCTTCAGGAGCCGAGGGCGTCAACTCGGGTGGGCGCTCCTCAGCCGGCCCACCATTGAAGTGGAGTAGCGTATGATGAGGGGCGTTGCACTGTTCACAACGCTTCGCACGACAAAACTCCCGGTTGTGCCGAGTGCACAAACACTTGAAACACAGTCGACTGTCTTTGGCCACGTTCCATCGTTCACTATTGTCCAGTGCTATAAACTTCCTGCACACTGGTAGCACGTGATTGCCATCACACATCGCGCACATTACTCGCGGCGCACTGCTCGACGCTACTGGTGCGGAGCTTACGGTTCGCGGCACACTCCTTGACGCTATTGCTCTGGAGCTTACATTTCGCGGTGCATTCCTCGACGCAACCGGTGCGGAGCTTAGAGACGCGACTCTGTGTACATTACGATGTACAGGTAACACTCGCGGACGCGGTGCGTTATAAGTCGCACTAACCGAGGGTGCAGCCATGTTCGTGGCTACCAGAAACGATGCCGATCGCGAGCGTTCAACCAAGAATTCAAGTAAAATGTCCAAGCTTGGCGACACACGTAAGTCCACACTACACACATTGTCTTTGCACTTTAAAAACTCACTATATAAATGCTTCTGGAGAGGCGTAAGCTTGTTCAGTATCTCACACACCAGTTGAGGGTTATTCAAGTACCCATCGGCCTTGATGTTCTTCAGCAATGACACACAATTTCTCACAACTGAAGTAAACTTTTGCATTTCCTTGCCACTCACGGTCACACGCGGTAAAGTCTTAATCTTCCTTAAGACACAATCCAAAATCGCACCAGGGTGACCGAATACTTCCTCAAGAGTACACATAACTTCTTGAGGATCACCTGCACCTCTCAAAATATCCTCCACTTCAATCTTCGCTGGTCCCACAACCGCTTGCTGCAACCTTGCCATGTTCTCGAACGCTTCAAACTTGTATATTTCCGTTGAGCGTTCATAGGTGCGCTTGAATGTGATCCAGTCAGCTGGGTTACCATCAAACTTTGGTAACTCGTTTGTCTGCCGCGGTCTAGGCCTAGACATACCTATTATCGCATCCGCTAACTTATCCAGTCCCTCAGTCCGCCTACGAGAGCGCTCTTCTGACCGCTCCCTCCTCGGCGTTAGCGTCGATGCACGCGGCTGCGTATCGTCGAACCTCGCATCGGCGGCAGAAGGGCGCGGTAGTCCACGTTCACGAGGCACCTCTTCCATACGCGGCGTTCGACTCAGCCACTCTTCCACTCGCTGGTTTGTCGCAACCTGCGTCAGCGAGCGTCGTTCCTCCACTTCTTCCTCAGCTGCAGCTTCTGCAGCTTCGATGTTGGCCATCTTGGCTGCCAACTGTTTGTTTAAGACATCCTCCCTTATCTTGGCTGTTTCCATGGATATCTTCGCTTTCTCCATCGCTATTTCCAGCTCAAGCTGTCGCCGCTGTGCATCCAAGGCCATTCTATGGCTGCGGCGAGAAGCCTGGCTCCCCATGGTGCTCTTCACATCCACTGGTCGGTGTGGTAGCACGAATCCACGAGGATCAATCAGCACGCTGCCTTCCGGTTCCCCGGGTATCCGCAGTGGTGGCGGCCGTTGATCATGTTGAAGATCGACTTCATCGGGCTCCTTCTGATCCCGATGATCAATGATTCGTCCCTGCGGAAGAGTGGGCACGAGCGATGACGACGGCGGGATCGTTCGTTGCAAGGCCGCCGCCCCGTCCGCATCCACCGACAATTCCAAGTCCGCAGGCACATCTCTCAAGTCGTCTTTAGTGAGCTCAGCTTGCTCCTCCGCCAACTTCTTCGCACTCCTCGTTACTCTCGACATGGTAACTTATAAGTGTCTTATCTATCCGGATCTGAAGGACCAAACTGTTGCATACGGCAATGCACAACAATACGCAACAGTAGAGTTCACGGACAGATGCACACTCAGGCAAGCCCACGAAAACACCAAAGTAACAAATATAAAATACACTTTAATTCACAACAACACAACACAAGTTAAGTACCAATGTACTAAACAACACTTCAAGTTAACAAACACAATACACTTTCAAAGAATACACGAAGAAATAATAACACAATCGAGACAATGGAGAAGCTGAACTTTCTATTTGAATTACTACGAATAACACTATGACTTATTATAACGATCTATACGATATACGTGAAGGTAGTATAACATTTCGAGCAATTATCAAAAAAAATCTAATTTTCATTTTATACCCCTTGGCAATGCTGTAAAGGCGACCCCCAGGCCCTCACTTGGCCTCGGCCTAAAGTTCCCTGTTGAGGTTTCCATTTCCTCTTCATATCTCCTAAACTACTCGATACAATACAGTCCAACTTTACATTATACAAGCTGACAACATTCTCCAATTATACAAACAATACTTACTTAGGCTACATACCGCCAACATACTTATAAATTCACAAATACATACAAAAAAGACATATTTTTGTAAAAGTTACACACACATTTCTAATTATTTCCAAAAGTAACAACGTCTACTTATCAAACTTTATTCCACCTAATAGACTTCCCTACGTTCTACAATAAAACAATACCAAATATAAACATTCATTGGACATTGAACCCTAAAAACAGTAAAACCAACAATTCTATAAGCAAATTCACGAACAAAGTGAATACCAACAAAACTAGCTATCGCCCGAAACAAAAAACATGTAAATACTGAGGGCGCTAACAAGCTGGACATACATACAAAGTTACATCAATGACACTATCGTAATTACAGAGCTATTCATTCATTTAACAATTTTCCCTGCTAGAGCAGTAATAGCACACAAGATATCTTTTATCCCTTTCTAACGATTAGAGGAGTGCGACTACTGGCGACATATATACTGTCTCACTCTAACGTTAGATATAGTCTAACACATTTTAAACAATTTCAATAAAAATCAAGTGCAAGTCATTAGCAATTGCTTATTGCATACACATACATATAAGTACAATGCCAAGATAATCGGCTGCCCGTAACAGGTCTTTTTGGACTTCGTCACTCCAGCGGTACCGGGGGCGCCCAACAGGACGTTTCCCTGTCGCTCGTTGGAATATCAAACACTTCAAAATAAAAATTCTCTTTTTTTTTCATTTAAGTGGATGCTTTTCTCATTCTTTTAAATCGTTTTTTTTACGTCATAGCATATCCATCCAGCCGATTTGGGACATGACGACTGCTTTCGACTCTTACGTCACAGGATATCCATTAATTATAGGGTTGATTGGTACCTGTGTAACTGCAAACCTCATAAACAAAAACTCTATTTATGAAACTGAAAAAGTTGTGTTTCTATTTTTTTTTTAAAACGAAAAATGGGCTTTTGATACAAAGTATTCAGGAACTAATAGATTTAATTGAAAAAAAAATTACGAATCATACTCAAAATGATTTTATTCTTCTTATCGTGTGGCACATTTATTCTTCTTATCGTGTGGCAAATTTAACCGTTCTATCCACAAGGTATAGACGGCGGTTGCCTGGTGTTGCACTTAGCATCACCCGCGGTCACGTGTAGGGCATTTAGATTTACACCTACGGAATGCAACCAACTCAAAATGCTTTTATTTAAGTAGATGCTTTACACATTCTTTTAAATACCAGAAAATACAATATTTTACAATACAATATTTACTTCTCGTCTCCTCCATTCGCCAAAGATTGTCTGGAAGAAATCGCTCAAAGCGATAAGACCGCCTTTGCATATCAATGTTTTAAATATTTTATGTGTTTTCGTTGTTATTTGTACTCTATTGGTGTGCAGTAAAGTATATTTATCTTATCTTATGTTATTTTCATTAAAATACAGTAATACACTAGAATTTCAGTAAAGCTGCAGAATTAAACAGGTCTTTTTTCGAAATTGGTTATTTGGAGAAAGTTGCTCAGTTTCATGAGTAGAAGCCACTGTGAAGTTTTGGTTGGGGGTCCAAAAATAACCCTGTATATTTAAAGTTGTAGATTTACCCTTTTTTGCTGCCAATCTAGTTTCATCTTTGGATACATTTCGAACGCTTAATATAACGCTTAATAAGCAGTTTGCTTATCTCTATGTGTATGAGCTTTGGTTAACTTTGCTTAGTATCGTAATACGCGGAAAAGCGCTATTAAAGTGCTTTAATAGAGGTTTTAGTGCGAAACTCGGATACATACAGAAACAGTTAATATCTGCGGTTAACGTATTTATCAAAGCTTATGCTTACCTATATAAATATTAGTTAATCCATATTTTGCTTGGAAGTTTTGAAATAGATTTCTGTCCAGGGACCAATTACCTACGGTCACCTGGCTTAAAACTAGGATTCCTTATATAAATAAATTAAATATATAGGGTGACTTTAAATTAACTTCTTATAGAAAAGGCTGTTCATGATAATAAAAACTTTTCCTAATGAACCCATCCGTAGTTAAATCGCAAAAAAAATATTTGGACACTTCATATTAATTTGGCCGGTCAGTTGATCGATTTGTATGGCAAGTCCACAATTTTTTTTTGTAATTTCAACAAACTTGGAGAGCAAAATAAATATAGCAAGAAAAAGTTGTTCAGTTTGATGAGTAGAATCCCACCTTGAAGTATTACCACACCTTTTTGTATACTTATAAAATATCGTATCGATCATCGTTAACTGACTACAGACACGGTCATAACCTGGATGGGTTTGACTGTTAGTGGCATTTATCTCGACCGTTTCCACGCTTCGCAAGACACGTTAAGCCGTTGGTGCCGGCTGCTATCGCAAGATGGCAGTCGTTAAGCCATGTCGGACCAAGTTTGGTTTTGCGAGTCACATCAGAGCACGACATAACCACTGATTGAAAATGAAGGAGTCGCCGTTGCCGGCCACGGCATGGAGGACATGAATGATGTTACTCCGGGTGGGGCGAGGTAGCCAGCTTAAATCATCATCATTCTCCTGCCCTTATCCCAATCATTTGGGGTCGGCGCAAAATGTTTTCTTCTTCCATACATCCCTTTCAGCTGTCATCTCCGTACTCACACCCTTTCGACACATATCATCCTTCACACAATCCATCCATCTCTTTTTTGGTCTCCCTCTCCCCTTATATCCATCGACACTCATCTGTAACACTCTCCTTGTAACATGTCTTTCATTCCTCCGCATTACATGCCCATACAACGACAAACGATTTCCTCTCAATTTTTCTATCACTGGCGCAACTTTCAAACTTCCTCTTATATACTCATTCCTAATCTTGTCCATTCTTGTTACTCCACACATCCATCTCAACATTCGCATCTCCGCAGCATGCAATCGTCTTTCATCCTTTCCCTTAGTGGCCCAACATTCCGATCCATACAGGACGACAGGTCTTATGATAGTTTTATATATCTTCCCCTTAAACTTAAGGGGAAGTCGGGGGTCGCAGGTAGTCCCTGTGACCTGTCGCCACTTCATCCATCCCAAGTTGATTCGGTGCTCAATGTCTCTGTTAATGTCTCCGTCGCTCTGAATAAGTGAACCTAGGTACTTGAAATCGGAGCAGACCGGTAGCGCTACACCATCCAGTGCTATCGGTGTACAACTGGAGAGACCGCCGAAATCACAGAACACAGCTTAAATACAGGCAAAAGATATTCCATCTCCATCATAGCAGTCCACAACTGTGCGTTTCACTAGAAACTTTCTGCCTCGCACAACCAAACTGTGGAATGAAATTGTCGCCTGCGGTATTTCCGGACCGATACGACATTCAAACCTTCAAGAAAAGAGCGTACTCCCATATCAAAGGCCGGCAACGCACTTGTGACTCCTCTGGTGTTGCGGGTGTCTATGGGCGGCGGTAATCGCTTACTATCAGGTGATCCGTCTGCTCGTTTGCCACCTCTGCCATAAAAAAAAGCTTTCTATGATCAGCAAAGCATAACCCTTCTGAGGTTACATGATACTCGTATACATAGGCAACCCATTTTCTACACGGCGGTTGAGCACCAGATTTTTCCACCTCACCCAATAACAAAATATCAGTACTTTCAAAACTGTTTGGAAAAGTTTTGGAACCTTTCTTTGATATTTCGTCACGTTTTTCAAGAAAAGTTTCAACACCTGCTTACGTCGCTTCATAAATTATTAAAATATTTCACTACTTACGTAAGTGCTAGTAATAAGATTAGTAGATAGTAGATGGGCTGCAACGCAATTTTTAGTATGTAGGTACTTATGCAGATAAGTGTTGCTTGCGTGATGCTTTTATGATGCAGGTTATAATACTAATAAAAGTTTATTTCAACTTTATTAAGCCTATTTACAGCTTACCTTAGCTAAAATATTTTACTAAGAATAATTAGGTAATGCACATCTTCGTAAGCATGCTTTTGAAACAGATAAAATACTAATATCTTGTGTTTCAAGACATACTGCTCCGAATAATTAATTACATTGTTAAAACTGAACGGCAGTTACAATCAAATATTTTTATTAAACAAGCGTTGTATTATGGCTAACTTAGCTTAGTACAAAGTGCTATGATTTTAGGTAACAATAAAGATTCAGTTTAGCACAGAATACCCAATAGTACAAATAATTTTGGATACTAACCAGACTTAGTCATGAATGTATATAAGGTGCTACTTTATTAGTGCCCGATATTTTAGTCAGTGCTTCTACTCCTGATTCTGATCAACTTTCCCCAAGGAACCCATAGTCAAATCGCAAAAAAATTTTTGGTCTCTTCATACTAATTTGGCCGCTCGGCTGATCGCTGTGTATGAAGAGCCCAAAATTTTTTTTGCGATTTGACTATGGGTTCCTTGGGGAAAGTTGATCAGAATCAGGAGTAGAAGCACTGACTAAAATATCGGGCACTAATAAAGTAGCACCTTATATTTTTGTAAGTGTGTTTGCGTTAGAGTGTTTGTGTGTGCTAGTGTGTGTGTGTGTGTATGTGTGTGTGTGTGAGTGTGTGTGAGTGTGTGTGTGTGAGTGTGTGTGAGTGTGTGTGTGTGTCTAGAAATTAAGATTCAGAATTAACTGACTATACGTTCATAACCTGCATTTTCCTACAGTTTCCGTGATTTGTGAGGTACGTTATGCCGTTGGTGCCGATTGCTATCACTAGATGGTAGTCATTAAGCTTGGCAGAGGCCTTTAGGAGGCTTGGAAACTTCTGACTACACCCCGGACACTTCATACAAATTTCGCGCCATTATTTACTACAAAGACATTTATGTTTGTACACATGTAAATGTGTGCGTCATGTACTAGGGTTGGAACCGTTTTGGAACTGTGCCAACCTCTTGACAAATGGTCACAGATCGGTCACACAGGGGGGGGGGGGGGGTGAGGTAGCCTTCAGAGAGCGGCAGGGAGTGTCCATACTGTATAATGTCCTTATACTGTGCTTCTGACACTGTGGTTAGCCACTAGCCCTCCAACCTCCACCGATCCGAACATGGCCTCCGTGTGTGGAGAAATGACTAACCTTCCCTAGTTTAGGAAGAGATCCGTGCTCCAGCAGTGGGGGCGGTATGGGTTGTTACCAGAAATACCGGTAAGGAGGCTTTAGAGGTTTTTCATAAAAATGGTGGGAATAATGAAGTGATAATCTTGTTTAAGTGTGTAAATACCTATAAGGTCTACAATATGGTTGTGGGGAGCGATGGCTGACTCTGGCATTATACTCGTGATCGGGCCCATGGTGCTGGCCTGCTCTTGTCATTGGCGTTTTATCATCATTTGTTAATTGCTTCTTTTTATATATCATATTATTTTGTACGGTGCAAATGTAAGTATACTATCCGATGACTAGTAATCATGGAGTTTGGCAATAATAACATTGCAACAAGTAAAGAAAAAATATAGTTTTTTTTTTTCGCTAAAATAAAACATTTGTGGTTGGAGAATTGATGATTTTTTTAAACCACAAAGTTTGTTTTTCCATCGGACTTTATCCTTATTTTTGTACTGAATCCTCGGTGCGCGAGTCAGACTCGCACTTGTCCTTTTTTGTGTAATAAAACAATATTTAATTACCTACAATTTAATGCAACAATTTGAAATGTTCGAGACGTGACGTCATCAACTAGCTCGCACCTTATTTTTTTTTTAGATGACGACTAGAAATTTACTTCGAATCACTTTTAGCAGAAAAGGATACGGTGCTCATTACAATTTTTCTCCTTCTGCACCATCACCCGTGCTATCTCAAGGGATAGGACGGTGGTTGCCTGGTGTTTCACCTAGCTTTACATTTTGTATAGATTTTACACCTCTTATTTTATTTTAAACCTAATTTTTTGTTTATGGTTATATTTTATTAGCGTCTTTTGTAATTTGAGTGTGTTTTCTTGCAAACAAACGTTTACTTACTTACTTACTTACCTACAGACGTGTGCGGTGGAACCTGTCACAATACTCGTGTGGGCTTCCTCAAGACGTTTTTCTTGCCGTTAAAGCAATCAACGTGCAATACCTATGGTTCATTCCAATCAAAAAAAAGCAAAACGTAAACAAACTTACTATGGAACTGACACATGTCAATGTCATCTGCATACTACGTTTGTTTACCTTTTGCTTTTTTTTGATTGGAATGAAGTATATACGCGTTCATTTTCAAATATATTGAAAACAAGATCTCTATTTAGGAAGGCCGAAGAAACCTTTTATCTGTCGACAACCGTTAAGGTTTTCGCAAACGAGACCCTTGTACCTAATCAAATACAATAAATGGTAGTCACAAGATCACATTGTACCCAGTTCAAGAGTAAATAAATTTATATTCTATTCTATTCACGGAGCCTATTGGACCAGTGTGGTAAACTTGGATTGTTTTGGGATATTTGAGTAGTGTGATACGCGCTAAATATATACTTTTATCACTTGCATGTAGTCGTGAAAGGACAAATAATTATAACTCACTATAACAGAAATAATCTTACTTAAAACTTATCTTGGAAGGCTATGCATTTTATACTTTATATGAGTATTTTGAAGCGCCCAAGCATATGCTTAGCCTCGAATTATTTTTAATTTTAAAATTAATTATTATTATTAACTGGATTTTGTTGTATTGGACGACCTAAAACTAATGATGTTACATTGTTACTTGACAAATAAAGATTTGAATTGAATTATAACGGCTAAAATATTCACTTTCCTTCCTTTAGGCTGGCGACATTATAAATCACCTCCACAAATTTTACCGGACAAAGTACATACTCACGTGCCTCATGTATAATAAAACATATGAAAACAGGTCTCCTATTTTCGAACCCTCAAAATTTATGCAGTTAAACCTCTATTAGTCCAATAAGGCCCTGCGGGTGGGAGTAGGCCGAAATAAGTACCCTAGAGTGACACTCCGGCCCTGAATTCATGAATGATAAAACGCGTTCTCCAAAATGTTTCCGAGGTGGTGCCTTTTTTCGACTTGTTGAACGGAATCTTGTGGTAAACCAAGATTTATTCTGTGTCACGTTAACATATAAGTGTGGGTATAAAATCTGTCAAATACTAAAGTCATTAGTTATGCCTAAAATCCAAGTCGACTGAGCAGCGTTCAATAATCTCCGCAATATTTTAAGACTAAAATTTTTGAACACTGTCAGTTAGTTGCTTCTGATAACATATGGAACTGAGACATGGTGCGATCATCCTACTGAATGCCCTGCTTGCTCAGTACCCAACCATTGACTTGTTTCATACTACTTTTAAGAATTTTGTGCAATTCTGTTTTTTATTATGTAGTTAACTGTCTTGCTACACGCTTTGGTTCGCTGTAAGTGTGGCAGGCAATTGATTTTATAAAATAAAAAAAATAAATAAAATGGTCGCTTACTATGATATTTTCCTCACGGCTACTACATACCGGAAGGAGTAGCGTAGGCAGGCCTCCTACTCGGTAGACCGATTATCTGATGAAGATTGCGAGAAGCCAGTAGATGCGGGCAGTAGATTGCACCGGTCGGAGTGGAAATCTTCGCGGGAGCCCAGCAGTGGACGTCTTTCAGCTGATGATGACTACGTAAAACAGAATATTATTTTTTTCTCAATAGACAACAGAAAAAAACCGGCCAAGTGCGAGACGGACGCGCACATGAAGGGTTCCGTACCATCGTACAAGAAAATCCAAATAACACATCTCTTGACCACTCGTGACCCCCTTTAATTTTTAAATATATTTTTTTGGGATTATAGCAATAAAAATTTTGTGAGCATTTCAAGCGTCTACATTATTAAGACCGAGCAAAAAACGCCAAAAATACGTTTCTAGTAGAAGAGCCCCCTTTATTATTAATTTATTTATATTATTTGTTGTTACAGCGGCAACAGAAATATCCACTCTGAGAAAATTTCAACTGTCTTCCTATTACGGTTCATGAGATACAGCCCTCTGACAGACAGACGGACGGACGGACGGACAGCGGAGGCTTAGTTATAGCTCTGGTTATAGAATAAGTTCCCGTAGTCCCGTTGGCCTTTAGGTACTGAACCCTAAAAATGAACTTACTCAGTTTTTTGTCAGCAAAGTTAGCGAATCCTTTTTAGTAATCAAGGATATTCGGTTCCAGTAATCTTGAAAAAAAAATTTCGCAAGAGCTTTTCCAGAATTTCTTTGTTAGATGAAGGATGAGATACTTAGGTTAGATTCAGGGTTATTTTTTTGTGTTCTCAGCTACGTCGTATACATAATATAAAAAAAAAAATGCCGAAGGAGAAGGACTATGTTTTTCGAGTGTATGTGTATTTCTTTGGCACGCTTTCTAGCCTAAACGGCTTGATGATTTAAGCTTGAGAGGTGTCGTTAGATTCGTATGGTCCTGAGAATGATATAGGATACATTTTAATGCAGTCAGTTTTTTTGTATGGTTAGGTTATTTAGAAGATATTATGAATAGAAGACCTGGTTTTCAGTTCCTACATCGACTTCGTTAAACCCTGTGTATTAAAATTGTGCGTAAAAATTGTGTATTGACTGACTCGGTGGCTAAGTGGTTAGTAATCCTGACCTCTGATCCAAGAGTCGTGGGTTCGATCCCCACACAGGGCAAACTTTTCTGTGATGAGCAGAATTGTTTGCTCTGAATCTGGGTGTATTATATCTATAGATGTATGTATTTAAAAGTATATGTGTATGTATATCAGTCTCTGGTTCCCAAGATACAGGGAAGCCTAGTTTGGGGCCAGTTGATCGTGTGTGATTTGTCCCAGAGATTATTATTATTTTGAAATATGAATTTGGGCTACTCTGACCACTTCGCGCTCGGCGAAGTGGCAGGAGCTACTCCAGCAGAAGCACAGTCGGCTGGAGGTCAGTGCGACGAGGAGAGAAAGCGTCGGACAATCCGGGCATTGTCGAGGAGGACTGCCTTTTGCATAGCCGCTATTATCGGTCTGCCTCGAAGTCCCAACCGCCTAAGGTTACGATCCAGGTCAGTGGGGATCAAACCATTAACGGACAGGACTACAGGAATGATTTCAGTGGATTGCACTTGCCACACATCCGTAACCTCGTGCGCCAGGTTAAGGTACCGTACCCTCTTGTCGGCATCGGCTTGCACGAGGTTTTCGTCGTGTGGAATAGTGATATCCACCAAAAACACCCTTGACTGCGCCCGATCCATCAACACGATATCAGTTATTATTATTATTAACTATCGTAATAAATTTACATAAATTAAAATATTGAACCACACCAACAGTGGACGTCTTTTGGCTGATGATGAAGATGACTGAATCACACTGCAAGTACTGATAGATTTTTTCTTGTGTAAAGTAGCAAGAGGCTCACAGCCTATCTCATGGCACCTGGGTATGGGATGGTCTGTTCTGTAACCCCAGAAAAAGGTTAACAGTGCCTTGCCGATCTTACAGGGCAAAGATGGAACGCCTCTCAAGCTCGCCTCGGTAATTACGCTGGCTATCTCCAACCTGCCAGAACACAGTATGCTGCTTAGCAGTAGGTACAGAGCGAACAGGGTATCTACAGGCTATATGATGCAAAAGAAAGAAAACCGCAAAGTATACAAAGCCCTATATAGTTTGAACTTTTCATACTAATTGATCATCTGTTTTGCCATTTTCAACCGACTTCAAAAAAAGGAGGAGGTTCTCAATTCGTCGGAATCTTTTTTTTTTTTTATGTATGTTCACCGATTACTCGAAGACGCCTGAACCGATTTTGAAAATTCTTTTTTTGTTTGAAAGGGTATACTTCACAGGTGGTCCCATATAAATTTTATCGAAATCGATTCAGCGGTTTTTGAGAAAATCAACAAAAACTTAGCAAAATTGGAGTTGTTGCGATTGAAGTCGGTTGTTTTTAACGTATTCAGCGTGGTCAATTATTGTATGCAGAGTCCAACATTTTTTTGCGATTTGACCAAAGTCGTAGAAAAAAAGATGTTCAGTACGATAAGTTGAATCCCCAGTTAACGGGTTCTAAAGCGACCGTCTCGCTCTAACGCTGAGCCAGTGAGAAAGACAAGTAAACATTTTCTCTCGCTGAGCGCGACAAACGTAGTTCGTCGTTAGTTAAACGTAGTTTAACAGCGCTGTAGGTAGGTCACCAACCTTCAGCACTATGCTGAGTCGGAGAACCGGTTCGGTAACCAGCACGGTTTTGTTATTTAAGGTTAAGATTAGGCATTTAAAATTGTTTTTGAATTCTTTGTCTCCTTTTTAACCGACTTCCAAAAAAAAGGAGGAGATTCTCAATTCGTCGCAATCTTTTTTTTTTTTATGTATGTTCACCGATTACTCGAAGATGCCTGAACCGATTTGGAAAATTCTTTTTTTGTTTAAAAGGATATACTTCACAGGTGGTCCCATATAAGTTTTATCGAAATCGATTCAGCGGTTTTTGAGAAAATCAACAAAAACATAGCAAAATTGGAGTTGGTGCGATTGAAGTCGGTTGTTTTTAACGTATTCAGCGTGGTCATTTTATGTTAAGAGTCTGTGCGTTGAGTTACTTAAATTGTATTTTAAATACTACGAGTATCATTGTTAGTTTTCTGTGTATGCTAAGTATTTGTGCTGTGCTGTTTACTGAATAAATGTATTGCATTGTATTGTAAACGATTTTGTCCAAGCTTTCATGCTACCCGTGTTGATCATTATCTTGCGTAATGTGGTACGGGTAGATCGCAATAGCTCTACTTGGGTCGCAGTGATCCATTAAGCTCCAAATCTAGGCCTATTCCCCTCTTACCCAAATACCTTTGGTAATACAGTCCTACCACATTATAGATATTATAGGTAGGTAGAAGTTATAATCCGTATTAGCACGATAATTTTTCGTGGTAATTTGTATGTAAGTACATAAACCAATTACCAACCAACTGGGAGAACCTCAATCAATCACCATCTGTCTTATGAAGGACAAGTTTGTACGAGTCATTTTATTTAGGAAATATTACAGGAAAAACAATGGAAATAGGGGAGTTCCTTTATCCAGAAAAAATAGGCATTTGGTAATGCAATGCAACTGCACTACACTGCAATTACGTTTACGTTCACTACTCATATCGTCGCTGTACGGTAAACCAATATCAAAAAAAAAACCGTCGGTGACGCAGCTGGTAGTGACTCCGTCCTCCTAACCAGAGGTCGTGGGTTCAAATCCTGGCCAGTGCACCAATGAGTTTTTCGAACGTTGAGTTTAACGTGCATTTTTATACCAGTGAAGGAAAACATCGTGACGAAACCTGCACATCTGATTTCTAGATGTGTATGATGGTCACATTGCACAAGTCCGTAGGTGTAAATCTAAATGCCTCTACAATGTGACCGCGGGTGACGCCAAATGCAACATTAGGCAACCGCTTTTGGCAATATCCAGGTTTTGATCTGTCTGTAGTTAGTTAACTTTCGTGATCTACCCTACCACACAGGCTGCACTAAGCCACGATCTTTAAGACCCAGAATTCAACCCAGAATGTAGCGAAATGACATGAATACTCCGAGTATAATAATTAACATTATATTAATGGTTCAGTCGAAGTTTTCTTCAGATAAGACCTATCTGTTTGTAACAAAACGCAAGGAGAATATTACCTACAAACAACAATCGAAATATCTCTCCAAACAAATCTGGAAATTCACGTACGCAAGAAAATCAACTCATAAAAAGTTGTGTATGTTTTTGCTTATCTCAAGTCACCTACTGGCCAGGAGCGGACTCAGGAAAAACAGTAGGGGCTCCTTGGCTTCTCAAGTGTAGGGTCTGATTGCTATCTAGACGTGTATGATGATCGCGTTGCATATGTCCATAGACGTAAATTTAAAATGCCTTAAACGTCACGACGGTTGATGCTGTGTGCAGTACCAGCTACTATTACGGTTCAGGTATTCCATTCGATAAGGAGAAAACGTACCAAAGTAAACTTGCATGGAGAACTACGAATTCTAATATTAATATTTATATTTAAAAGACTATAAATCAAAATCAAAATCAAAAGGTTTTTTATTTAAGTAGATGTTTTAAATCGTCTTTTTTTCTACCTAGTACAAAGTTCCTACCACGCGGAACTTGTACACTCAACGTTTCGGGAAGTGTCAACGAGAAATATTCTAGAAACAGCTTGTGACTGTCAAATTTACCAGCCTATTTCACGCTTTTTGGAATATATATTTTTTAAATTTATAAAGATTTTACTGCAGAAGCACTGACCTATATGTACTCGTATATCGATAATTTTGAAAGGTTAGATTTATAACTCTACACAAAGGTGCCAAGCGCAGACTGGCAAAGGGTATTTACCTAACGAGCTTTACTAAACAGGTGATTGTTAGCACTATTAGTTAGTTAACTACACCATTAACATTTCGACGGTCGCCACTGGTGGACGAGGTGGGGACCGTTGGGACAGCTTTAGAACAGAGTTGGGACAGAAAATAAATTTATCTCATCCACCCCTTTTTCATTAATTTTTTTTATTTTAATAATATACAATACATTTTATGCCTTATTTATAAAATGCCGCTAAACTCAGTTGTTTGTCAGATAAGGGTTATGCCCTCAGATAAGGGTTATGAATTTGAATTCAGGCGCTTTTGTAATATAACGCAGAGCTAATGGAATATAAAATATATGGTTATATTGTTTTGGTTATGTGTAATTTACGATAAAAAACTGCATGACAAGGAATATCACTGGACAAAACGTAATACTTTACAGTCAGGTGGAAATACATAGTTATCAAAAAAATGTATATCGAAAAACACAATTATATACAATCCGGGCCCTTTTTATATCACAGCTCTTCTAAATCCGCCCCTACTACGCACAACGCAGTATTGAAACAGAGTTTTTCATACATCATTACCATTTGTTGGCATTGCCACCTTCTTCCCCCCCAAAATGCCGCCGAGTTTTTATGTATGCAGGAGTTTATTTTGGTTTCGCATAGCAAAATTTTATAGACGGGGTGGTAGCTCAGTTTGGGTTACGTCGCCATTGTATCGATAATGCACATCAACAAACCCTGTCACAGATACGGTCATAACCTAGATTTCATGGTTAGGGTACATTTTCAACCGCCTCCGTAGCCTAGTGGCTAGTCCACTCGCTTCACATCAGGAGGTCGCGGGTTCGATTTCCGGCGGGGTTCCAACTTTGTAGGACTCGGTTTGGTTGGTGGTAGGGCATTTTTTGAGCCCGCCTGGCTAGCCACCATCTTATCTAAGTCTTGCCGCCAAACATCAATGTTAACAGCATTGATGTGTTCCGGCATGAAGATAAGATAGCCAGTTCCCCATTGCGTTGGGGAATCTTGGTGAGCCCGCTTCCATCTTCGGCATCATCATCACTTACCATCAGGTGCGATGATGCCAAGGGCTTACCAATTGAGGGTAAAAAAAACATTAAGGCATTGGTGCTTGCTTTAATCAGATGATGGATATTAATAAGCCGTGTTAAAGGATTTATAGGCAGCTTGCAAACTTCTGATACTAGGGTTGGCTACTAGCCATACAACCTCCGCCTATCCGAACTTGGCCCCCGTGTGTAGAGTATGGCCTAACCTTGCCGAGGTATAGAAAACGATCCAGGCTCCAGCAGAGCAACGTGAACGATACGTATGTTATTACGGGAACATGAACGAAATATAATAATAAATAAAACATATACAGGGTGTAACAGAAAGGTGTGATAATACTTCAAGGTATTTTACCCATCAAACTGAACAACTTTTGTTCTACAACTTTGTTGAAATCGCAAAGAAATTTTTAGACTTTTCATACAAATACAAACTTGGTTCGCCAGCTGATCGATTTGTATGAAAAGTCCAAAAAAAAATTTGCGATTTGAACAATGTTGTAGAACAAAAGTTGTTCAGTTTGATGGGTAAAAGCCCACCTTGAAGTATTATCACACCTTTCTGTTACACCCTGTATATGTAATAGTATATGTTACAATATAATAATAGTGTGTTATAATAGTGTATGTTGTATACCCTTTATATGTTTGTATATTTCTTGTATGACAATAAAGAGTATTTGATTTTATTTGATTTGATTTGATTAATATATTTTTAACTTAATTTTTGTTTACGCTTTCAATGGCGTTCTTTGTAATTTGAGTGTATTTGTTGCAAATAAAAAAATAATTTACTTTAAATAGTAATTACTGAATGTTAAAATTGCGATTTAATAATCAAAAAAAGAATTATTGTTCTTATGTTTACAAAAAAAACCTGCAATAGCTTAATTTGCTGTACTTTCGTAATATGTAACTCTTTGCTGTGGTTATCTTGAAAGATGAAGTTTGTAATTTAAGATAATATGCCTAAGTATAACTCAGATAATCACGAATTCTCAGCGTTGCAAACATAATCACAAGATTCAAGCGAGGCTTACTCTAATAGTCGTAAATGACAAGTTAAGAGATGATGAATTTTTTACCTCGACGAAAGAGAAGTCTTTAAGGCTTTGTCACACTGAACGCATTGTCCGGTCTGCGGTCGGTCAAGTCAAAACGATCGCAACCCGCATCATGTATGAACAGTATTGTCGGTCTCTATATTTTTTGTATAGATGCGATCTGACCGGACGATCACGTGAAAGCAGAGAAATGCAGAGAAAGCGCCGGGCAAGCGTACGGGAGCGAAAGACGCTGACCGGTTGCCCTGACCGACGATGTAGTTCATAACCAGAGGTCGGAATTAGGTAGAGTTATTTATGTACTTACACTGATTTCATACAGCGAAAGAATAAAGTGTATATGCCTCAAATTCCGAGATTAATTTTAAAGAGCAGAAAAATCCCGTGATTTATTAAATAAAAAAGTTATTTACTTTACACAAATTTAAACCACTGCACGTGCGACGTTGCCAAATTTACATCAACGACATCGGATATCCGAAGTTGCAAAATTCCAATGCACAAACGCGTGATGTTACCACATTTGTAGTTCGCACAACATAGCTTGTGAGAACAAAAGAAAACAATAGTGGAAATGCGGAAATTATTTATTTGTAATTTTGTTGGCCACACGGGATTGTCTATTAGAAATCCCGGGAAGATCCACATTAATATCAACATTTCGATGCAATTACATAAATAACTCTACCTAATTCCGACCTCTGTTCATAACTGATGCGGGTTGCGATCGCTTTGACCTGACCGCAGAACGCATCCAGAGAGACAAAGCCTTTAATTTTAGGGTCATTCACTTCTGTGTGTGTGTTTACGTGTGTAAGTCCGTTTTGTGCGTGTGTGTAGTATATCGTTAGCATCTTTACTACTATAGCTTTTAAAACAATGACTTTTAAAACTGTAGAATGAATTGTCGCCTGCGTTATTTCCGGATCGATACGACATTCAAACCTTCAAGAAAAGAGCGTACTCCCATATCAAAGGCCGGCAACGCACTTGTGACTCCTCTGGTGTTGCGGGTGTCTAAGGGCGGCGTTAATCGCTTACCATCAGGCGATCCGTCTGCTTGTGTGCCACCTCTGCCATAAAAAAAAATACAATAATATGAGCTTGCCATATTCGTTACGCCTATTAGCGGTACAAACAACCTTACCTACGCCTTTTAGGTGGTTTGAAAACTTCTGACACTGGGAATGGCCCAACTACCTCCATCTATCCGGACTTGGCCCCCATGTGTGGAGTAAGTACATACCTTCCCTAGGTATGGGAAGAGACCCGTGTCTCAGCAGTGGATACGAAATGTCGTATGGGGTCCATGGGTCGTAATATCCAACTAAACACTTTCACTTTAGAAGCAGAACCCAAACGAAATATTGTACTCAACGTCAACTTATCAATTTCTTCCTTTCAATTCGGATCCAATATTTGAATTCCGCGAGCAATGTCCCGGAGGAGCTACATACAAATTCAATTTGCGAGTCGGGTGACAGAGGCTTCTAAATGAGGACCTGGATTAAGGCTGTCGTGGCCTTCGAGGAGTGATGTGGCGAAATCGATTCGTACTCAGTTGAAGACCTTTCTAAGGATTATATACAGGGTGTAACAAAATTGGTGTAGGACCCGTTAACTGGGGATTCTACTCATCGTACTGAACAACTTTTGTTCTACGACTTTGGTCAAATCGCAAAAATTTTTTGGACTCTCCATACAAAAATGGCAAAACAGATAATCAATTTGTATGAAAAGTAAATTTTTAGGGTTCCGTAGCTAAATGGTATAAAATGGAACCCTTATGGATTCGTCATGTCTGTCTGTCTGTCCGTCCGTATGTCACAGTCACTTTTTTCCGAAACTATAAGAACTATACTGTTGAATTTTGGTAAGTAGATGTATTCTGTGAACCGCATTAAGATTCACACAAAAATATAAAAAAAAAAAATTTTGGGGGTTCCCCATACTTAGAACTGAAACTCAAATTTTTTTTTCATCAAACCCATACCTGTGGGGTATCTATGGATATGTCTTCAAAAATTATATTGAGGTTTCTTATTTCATTTTTTTCTAAACTGAATAGTTTGCGCGAGAGACACTTCCAAAGTGGTAAAATGTGTGTCCCCCCCCCTGTAACTTCTAAAATAAGAGAATGATAAAACTAAAAAAATATATATGATGTACATTACCATGCAAACTTTCACCGAAAATTGGTTTGAACGAGATCTAGTAAGTAGTTTTTTTTAATACGTCATAAACCGTAAACCGCAATTTACCTTTCATGCAAGTTACAACGAACTACAAGAACTTTTATATTATGTTACTTGCTGCTACGGAACCCTTCATGGGCACTCGCCAACTCGCACTTGGCCGCTTTTTTTGTGATTTCAGCAAAGTCGTAGAACAAAAGTTGTTCAGTACGATGAGTACAATCCCCAGTTAACGGGCCCTACACCACTTTTGTTACAACCTGTATACCAATTTCGCAGCTAGTTGGACTTATTTACAAGTCAGCCCGAACTTAACTACTCACTAACTAC